>JAFMOD010000361.1:1243756-1298241 GCA_019802435.1 Corydoras maculifer
GGGCTGAATAATTTTGCACATCGCACTTTTCAGTTTTTTATTTGTAAAAAAATTGTTGATTCATGTATAACTTTCATTCCACTTCACAATTGTATACCACTTTGTGTTGGTCTTTCACATTAAATTCCAGTGAAATATATTTATGTTTGTGGTTGTAATGTGACAAAATATGGAAAAGTTCAAGGGGTATGAATACTTTTGCAACCCACTGTATATTTTACAAAATTACATTTCTTTATTCCATCTGTTCACATTACATTACACATCTCATTTTGCGCGTGTGCCTGCACTTGTAATGTTTGACATGTAAACACCTCGTTACTGTTCTAGGATTTAAAACAAAATGTCACAACAAGAATAAACACAGTCCAGCTATAGCAGGTGGTAGGACTGAATAATATATTGTCTAATATATTGCAACGTGTGCATGTGTGCTGCTCACATTACAGAATCTGCAATGTCAAGTATATACTGTTTTATTTCGGAGTGGCAAAATAAAGCCTTTCCTGAATGTTGACTCTACAGCACTTTTTTGTATATAGGTGAGCCTTATTATTTTTGAGTGAAGCAAAAGTGATGCATTATTATTATTATCATGACCTCTTAATAATAGGTCATAAATATGAATGGTGGCTCAGCAGGTGATTGATGGGATAATTATATAAATACAGTGGTGTTCTGGTTATTTAAAAAAAAAAAGGTTATCACTTCAAAAGCACAATAACAACATTTCTGATGCTATTGTGCAGGGTCTGTTGAAACTTACTGCATTAAATGCTATGAAGGGATGGTTTCCAACATTTTGTGCTCTTGGAACATACAATCATTCTTTTTCTTCTCAGACTATATTTGAGTGGTGTCCATCACTATAACTTTTCTATATTCTCTTCCAAAATATGTCTTTACTCCAGGAGTTGATGCGCTCCCTGCTGTTCCTGGATCAGGCAGTGTCGGCTCTGCTGGAGGCTCGGCAACTGGGGGAGGCACTCGTTCAGCTCCACGGAGTCAGGGACCTGTGGAAAAGGATGAGGGAGGAAATCAAAAGCGAGCACGACGACAGTGGGAGTCCTGGAGCACCGAGGACAAAAACTCTTTCTTTGAAGGACTGTATGAGGTAAGATGTTATGTGTTCTTTGATCCAATGGCCATTTAGTTAGATATACTCACCTAGAAGCATTTTGGACCATAGCAGTTTATTGTTGCATAGATTTCAATAGGTTCTGAAGTCAGTCCACAAAAACCTTGGACCACGTGGCTAGGATGGCTTATCTCATTTGTTGGAAATTAGATGGAGGTAGGCAGGGAAGCTAACTTTTTGCTGTAGGGCAAAAAGAACCTTAAACAGATGTTGATTGGCACTATGTTTAGGTTCAGGTTAGGTCTGTGTTCTGACCCCAACCAACCAACTTGGGATACAAGTAAGTTGCTTTGATAAGTGTTTGTTAAATGAGAAAATGTAAATGTTTTTATCAGTCAGTAGGTGACAGTCACATTCGATTTAATAATGGTAATAATTGGTCATCGTGATCTCACAGCATCAGTTGGATGCGTTTGGTAGAAAAGCGAAGCATGTATTTGTACACATTCTGTGTTTGCTTAAAATCTGTTCAGGATTTAAAGTGTTTTAGGGAATCAGATCATTCTTGTGGATACTTTTTAAGTGCATTTATACTTCCATTTAAAATTTTGCCAATGAATTTATAAACGACCTTTCTGTGGTAATTCCTTAGGGACTATTGATATAGTGAATAAATCTGGGTTAAATAAAACTTAAATTGAATGTAATTAGAAACTATATCTAATATTGTCGTTAGGGTAATTTGAGATATTCTCAAATAAAATCTTGCCCGCTAATAGAAATTTATAGTTCTGCATGTTCAGTTTTCTATGTAGTTCTAAAACCGCATGGGATACAATGTTAGAGACGATGCTCTTTCATAGAATAATCGTCCACAGAGCAACACTACCACTTTATGTTTTGTTAAAGTGTTGAAGGTAGTATGATTTTATAACAATAATAAATTCATGCATTTATTTCTTACTTTTTTAGCATGGGAAGGACTTTGAGGCCATACAGAATAACATTGCCCTGAAGTATAAGAAGAAAGGGAAGCCTGCCAGCATGATAAAAAACAAGGAACAGGTTCGCCACTTTTATTACAGAACCTGGCACAAGATCTCCAAACACATTGACTTTAATAATGGTGAGTTATTCACTTAAATCACTAGTTTTCGGCAGGTTTGATGACCAACATTTAATTTGTTTAGAAAGTCAAAATCTGACTTTCTAAACAATTAAATGTTGGTCATCAACATGAATTTTGTTTTCCACATCTGATTTTGTAGAGAAGATACACAGCAACATTGTTGTGTTGTGTAGCAAAGTATAAAAGACAGTCTGCTAGAGCGTGTTAGACCTGACCTAAGCATTTTATGGCCCAGGGGCCACTTCTAGCTCTTTCACTGTCTTTGTCTGGCCTGTGTGAAGTCAATGGGGGAACAAGTCTAATTGTTTTCATTAAAATGCCAATGTACACACACACACACGTAAATTGAAAATAAATGCCTCTCAAAGTGAAGGCACTTCAGTTGTATTAAATGCATCTCATACAATGCTGAACGAGGACTAGACTTCGTTCTTTTTAAATTTGCATTCAGTCTGTTGATTCTTTGCAACTGTTCTAATTGTGGACAAACTGTTCTCCCTGTGCCTGTGTGCATTTACTATACAGATTTCAGTTTCCAAAGACGTGTGTAAGTAAATGGATGAAACTAAATCGGGAAAAGCCTATTGATGAGGTCCTGATGTTAAACTAATGAATAAACAAACAAATGATGTCTATTATGCACAAAGCAAAGTACATAAATGGAGGTTTGCTGTGAGGGAGTCTCTATAGACTCTGCCTACAAAAAGTCAACATTAATTGATTTGTGATTGTAAAAAAAAAGCTTTAAGGCTTAGGACAGCAGTAGTTGCATAATGGTTTTGGTAATAGGCTGTAAACCAAATGTTTTTAGGTTCCAGTCCCAGCTGAGTTACTTTCCCCGCTTGGGTTCTGGGGCGAGACCGTTAACTCCCAGGTTGCCTAGATTGCAAGTCGCTCTGGATACTACCATTAAAGTAAAAAGACTTAATCCCACAGAGTCAACAGTGTTTGAATTAACAGCAGTACCCATATGACCTTGTAAACTTTGCAAAGTATAAAGCATGAAGACATGACTTAGACATGACTTTCTTGTCTTTTTTTTCTCAGCATATTCCCGTGTGCTAAAAAAGTCCTCTCAGGAGGTCTATGGCCTTATTTGTTATGCTGAGCTCAGGAAAAAAGTTGGTGGATGTGAGTACTAGCTTTTTCTTAACATGTTTTCGCATTTAGGATCTTTGTAATAACTTTTTTTTTGCTTCTTTTAGTAATGGATGACAAGAATGTGGCCAAACTGAATGAGTTGATTTTGCAGGGGTAAGCTAAAGTGTGTGTGTGTGTGTGTGTGTGTGTGTGTGTGGGATTGCTTTTGTCAGTCAGTAACATTTTGGATATATTTATCCTGAACAAATAGAAAACTATGATGTCTGCAATTTCAGGGCCACTACAGTTCGCTCTAAAGGCAGGAACCTCAGGATCAAGGCACCCATGTGCCGGGCGTTAAAGAAGCTGTGCGACCCAGATGGTGTGTATATGTGAACAAAAATGACTATAAATATAAAAACACACTTCTAGTTATATGCTGTAGAAACATGTAAAATGTGGGTGGCACTTGGTGAAATAAAGAGATTTTTAGAGGCTCCAATTTGAGTAGGTGGAATCGATTTAGTGTTTTCATGGTCACAATATGACTGGTTGGAAAGTAGGAGGTGATGCACATTGAGTTTTTTTTTTTTTTTTTTCTTTCTTATTTTTGCTTCTGATGTGTGTTTTGGTCTCCTCTCATCACAGGTGTCAGTGATGAGGAGGACCAGAAGCCAGTCCGGTTGCCTTTGAAGGTGGCTGTGGAGCTGCAGCCTCGAAGTAACCATTCTTGGACCCGGGTGCAGAGCCTGGCCCATAACCCTCGCCTAAGGTAAGTTTTGAACAGTTTTCAGTTCAGTTAATGTATTTATTATTGTATATTTACAATATGTTGGATATCTTTTGTCTTATTGTCTTGTGTTTATAAACTAGATTACACTATAACTTCTATATATAATTTTTTTGGGACGTGCATATTATAGTCAATAAAATAAGCTTATTACATCATCGTAATGAGTGTGTATCTGTTCAGGAGGCATATATTATACACATGCAGGGATTTTGGTGGATACTTACTAAACAAATCCTTTTTAACAGAACGAATTTAGGCTTTAATTTATTTTATTGACTTTATGATGATTGGTGGCTTTTTGGTGAACTAGTTAATAGGATGCAATGCAACAGTGGTCTGTTTGTCTTGAAAATTGCTTTCTTTTACTTGAGACAGATACAGTTCCACATTAAAAAAATTAACTTGTAAAGAAAAGTAAGAGCATTTGCAAAAAACTTTCTGATTAATTATATAACAAATCTGTCTGCATGATTTATTGTTTTCTCTAGCCAAATGAAATAACAATCATTCATTTTTAACTTTACTTTTTTCCATGAATGCTTGGATGGTAATGCACTTGATTTTCTTTTAGGATGGTAATCGAGTTGCACCGGAAAGTGTCCAGTCTTATAGAGTTTTTGAAACAGAAATGGGCCGTTCAGGACCAGAGAATTGTATCCTTTTATACTAATATTTTCCCCTATATGTCTACATTGGTAAGTCAATAATTTTTAGATTTATGTCCATCACTTTTGTTTTCACGGGCAGCACGGTGGCTTAGTGGTTAGCATGTTCATAATCTGGGTGGAGTTTCCATGTTCTCCCCGTGTCCATGTGGGTTTCCTTCGGGTTCTCCGGTTTCCTCCCACAGTCCAAAAACATGGATCAAGGTCAATTGAATTCTTCAAATTACCCCATATAGAGTGTGTATGTGTGTGTGTGTACCTGTGTGAGTGAGTGTGTGCCCAGCGATTATATTGGCGCCATGTCCTGGGTATATCTGCCCAGCGCCCGAAATGTTCTCTCCTGGATGGGAATGGGGAATCCCACCATGACCCTGGTAGAGGATAAAGCGGAAGATAATGGATGGATGGACTTTTATTATCACATGTTTCCTGTTTACATTATCATTACTTTAGTCCTGTATTTTACATTATCTCAGTTTTTAATCTTAACCCTAACATGTACAGCTTAAAAGTCTGGCTGAGCGAGAGGCACTAGAAGGTTTAGTCCAATCTGGTGAATCTGAGGAGCTGGTACTGTATCCAGCAGAAAGCAGTACAGTTGTTGCATTACCTGGAGTAGCCCGTGTGGTACACTCCAAGGCATTTTGCACCGTACACTGGCAGGAAAGTGGACGTGCACGTCCAGGTGTTCGAGACCTACCGGCAGCACAGATCCTAGGAATTCAGCCTGTCAGAGGAATGGGAAAACCAAACAAGGGAATTTCAGGAAGTGGGGACTTAAAACGAGTGGATGGGCCGACACCTGAGTGTTTAGAAAGTGGCAGCTATGCTCCTGGAGGTGAAAGCACTTTAAATCCAGCTCAGAACACTACTACCATGTCTGCCCTGTCTACTTCTGAAACATCACCCCACGGCTCAGGACAGGAAAGCAGTGGAACTATGACTGCTGATCCATCGGGAATATCTCAGTCTCTAACATGCACTAGTGGAGAGAGTAAGGAGCCTGGGAGTCAAGGAGATTCAATTCAGGCAGACCAAAGCACCGAAATTCTTCAGGCAGGTGGGGCAACCATGGATGGAACACCCTCTACTTCTGAGCAACCCGGTCGTGTGGAGGAAGCAGGAGCTACCAGCCGCTCCCCTCAGCAAATTCGTGAGGAAGGCTGGAACTCGCATGGCTCCGAAAATGTGACGCTGGCTGAACTCTACCTCATGATGGGCAAACCTGGGAAACTGCAGCTGGAGTATGAGTGGCAGTCTCGCCCTCTGTCCACACCCACCACTCACGGTGTGCTTCGTTGCCTTCTCAGGCTTGTCACCTCAGAGATCAACCCCAAACCTGTGAGTCACTGAGGGTTACCAAACACTAGACAAACACAAAAAAAACATGACACTTGGGCATTTTTTGCTTCACACAAATATAAAACAATGGATTATTGCATGCTCTCCTGACAGAAAACATGGACCATACCAGAAACAGCAAAGTTTGAGTTTTTAAGTGTTTTAAGAATTTAAGTGATTTGTGATCATCCTAAAAACAAATTGTGTGCAAGTACAGATTTTCCTTTGTCTTTGACAAATTTAAATGTTAATGTCTTGTGAGTAAACTTGCAGACTGAACAAACTTGTAAACTCATTTATGAACGGGATTGAAAAACAAAGCAGAAAGAAATTTGGGGGAATTTTATAGACATTGTGTATTGAGACTTATCATACATTACATTTTTAATAATCGCCTATTTGCGTGTGGGGTGTAGTAGCTAAGTGATTAGTGTTGAGCTATGAATCTAATGGATGGTTCTGCAAACCTAAAAAGTTTCCAAAGTGGATCACTTGACTTATTGCTTCTGGGTTGCAGTATCATGGCTGACTATGAACTTGTTTCCAAATTAGCAATTTGAAATACTTGTTAGTGGATAAAAGCTTTCGCAAAATATAATAATTACAAGAAGACTATGTAAGTGAATCTCTCGTTGCTAGTTTCCCCCAAAAATCAGTGATGTGCCAATGTCTTTGGATTGTATCCAATATCAGTTCTGACCTTTTTTTCTGATTTCCAGTGAATTGACTTCCCCCTATTTTTTTGTGCTCCTGTAAATATAAACTCTATATTCTGACTGTAACAGAGTGTATTTATTCATTATTTCTTTGATGTCTTACTATAAAAATTTTTCTGGTTGTTAATTTCAGGCTGCAGATGTGTGTTCAGTTGGGACATCTCCAGTGAAGCTGGGTCAGGAGGAACAATCCCTGACCCCTCCAGGCAAAATTCCGGCAGGCACAACTCGCAGCCCCAACTGCAGCCGACAGCAGCATACAGTGCGGGCCAAAATCCTTCCCAATGCAGCTAGCACAAGTACGTGCTCATGCACACACAAGCTTTCAGAACTTTTTATAAAACAGGAAATTATTTTAAAAGCTTGTAATATTTATATTGTTTTAAACACACATCCATCCATCTATTATCGTTCATTATCCTCTACTAGGGTCGTGTTGGGGGAGTTCCCAATGCCCATCCAGGGAAGACCGTTTCGGGCGCTGGGCAGATGCACGCCAATCTATCACTGAAACACTTTTACTTACACAGACACACTCTATATGGGGCAATCTGTAGAATTCAATTAACCTTGATCCATGTTTTTGGACTGTGGGAGGAAACCGGAGAACCCGGAGGAAACCCACATGTGCATGGTGAGAACATGGAAACTCCACCCAGATTGGGATTTGAACCGGGAATCCCTAGTGCTGAGAGGCAAACGTGCGAACCACTAAAACACTGTGCTGTCCATTTTTTAACACACATATTGTTTGAAAAATAAATGATTTTATTTTCCTTCTAGTTTAGCTTTTACTGGATTTTACTTGGGTTCATGGTGTAGTGTAGTTCATCTCTACTACAAGCCTTTAAACTTCAGATTTAACTACATCTTTAAAGACTTAGTTTTAAAAAACCTCAAGTATTTTTAAAAGGTGTTAAGCGAAATACTCATCATGTTTAAAGTCAGAACCTCTTAATAACTACTGTCATTACGTCTGCTCTTTCTTTACAGGTGGTCGAACTCTGCCACGTTCTTTGGTGGTAGCTAGCACCGACTGTGATGGAGGTGTGTTTGCTGTTCCAACAACTTTGCCACCCAACAGCTCCCGCCACTTACGAATGTTTTCTCCCAATAAGGAGGCAGAGCAAGCCTTTCGCCAGCAGCTGGACTCGATCAGTGTAAGTAGTTCCTAAATTAGCCATAGACTGTTTTGTCACAGGCTGACCTAAACTGTATTAAAATTTAAAGGCTTAATTTACGGTGAAATGAGCGATCAGTAGATGGACGGCAAGATAAATTAGATCAGTGCAGTTAGGTGTTGTGTGTAGGTGATTTGGTGGATAACATGTAGGTCTTTATGCTTACAAGTTAAATCACTGTCCTTTTGAATGATGTACTGATTGTAAAAATGAAGTGTCTGAATGGAATGGCATTAATGTTGTGGGAGGACTGAGGGTTTGATTACACTTTACATTAGTAATTCCTCAAAACTGAGGATTTTCTGTGTTTACTCAGCTTTACAAAACATATTGTGGTGCAGTACCTCTTATTAGTACAAGCAGATTTATGTCAAATCAGTCTCTTTGGGCAAACATTTAGTATATTTGGCATGTGAATATGAACCTGTAGTCTCTGACTTTAAAACTGAAAACGCTCAAGTTCCAATTTTCATAGCTGTGTTATCAATCCAATTCCAGGCTTTATTTATACTGTGAAATGAGCAAGTACTAAAATGACAAAAATTTACTTTGAGTTTTCTACACTTGGTTTATTCATAAAATCCAATAAAGTCCATGAAGTTGGAATTGGCTTATATATTAATATTACTAGAATATTTAAGTTACATTGTTTTAAACCTTTAACAATATTATAATTGAGTACAATTATTAAGTCTTTATAAAAAAGAAAAAAGATGGGCTATAGTTGACCAATAAACGATAACTCATTACAGTGCAGGCTTTCACTTTAATATTCTTGATTTATTATTTTCAAGATACAGTTTAATTTGCCAGTTTTATTGTCACAATGATCTTTTAAGATGGTGACCTAGGACTGTCGAGTTGATGTTTGGTATAATGCAAAATTCCTTCGTCTAATTTTGTTTCTTTTACTCAAAAACAATTTAAAAATGTGTAGTTTAAAATACCCTTATTGTTTACATTAATACTCATGCATCTGTCCTAACTGTTCGAAGTGTGTTGCAGAGATGAAATTCAGAACCTCTTTGTGTTATGTTACAAACACAGATTTATAAATAGAAGAGTGTATTGTTGCATTTGAATATAACAAGAACAGACTGTGTTCTCTGAAGCTCATCGCTATGTTCAACCAGAAGTGTTTGTGTCTTCATTATTCACAAAATCTTCCGCTGAACAGAACTCTCACGTTTCATAGACTGTGACTATATCCCAAAAGACCACAGGGTTCAAATGATTCATTTCCCATCATTGCTTAGTATCTGAGAACCTATTACATTTCATTGAATTATTTTAAATATGAAATGCAATTACAGTTTAGTATCTTTGTAAAGAGAGTGGCGCTACTTCATCAAGCACATCCCAAAAACTTTTAGGAGTTTGTTTTTGCCAATTTGTATGTAATGATGAATTTCATTCATCATGCTCCCTCAACCAGTTAATCCCAATTTGAACCTGATTAGATTTTGTATTACCATCCTGAAATTGGATCAGTAGAGAAAAGTAAAATCTATGTAGGGCAGTGTAATATTGTAGTAATTATAAAAATTTGCTAAAGTTAGCTTTTAAAAGAAACATATTTAAATATCCATCCATTCATTATCTTCCGCTTCATCCTCTACTAGGGTTGCAGGGGCGTTCCCCATGCCCATCCAACGGAGAACGTTTCGGGCTCTGGGCAGATACACCCAGGACAGGACGCCAATCTATCGCTGGGCACACACTCACTCACTCACACAAACACACTCTATATGGGGTAATTTGGAGAATTCAATTGACCTTGATCCATGATGTTGGACTGTGGGAGGAAACCGGAGAACCCGAGGAAAATCCACGCGGACACGGGGAGAACATGGAAACTCCACCCAGATGGGGATTCGAACCGGGAATTACGTTTTTCTTAATTTTAAACATTTTTATTTTTGCTAACTGAATGGAATAGTTTAGCTCTGTTTTTGTCTAATACACTACATATAAAGTATTATTTTAAATATTCAGAAGTTTGTTTCCTATAGCTCATGTCAGTAAACCGACAAAACATGGAATTTGACATCCCATGAATTGGGATGTTTCAAAATAATTTCAGTTTATTATGAAAGAAAAGGGAACATTTGAGTGTTTATACAGTATTCACATATTCTGTGTAGAGTTAAAAGTAAAGATGCAACATTACACAACTTTGTTTTCAACTAATAAATAAATTGCTCTCTGTTTTAATAATAAATTATTTCGCTTATTTAATTTGTTTCAAGAAGGCAAAGTCTAAATTCATTTATTATAACTTCCTCAATTTAAAGATTTAAGGTCATCAACAGAACAAAAAAAAGTGAAGATGTCATTGTGTTGAAATGAACATGCTGAAGTGACTCAAGTGATTTTCATGTGACTCAGATCAGGTTTTTGAATGGCCAAACCCAATTATTTTTTTAAATTACATTTAATAATTCAACAGACACTTATTCAAAGTGACTTACAAATGTTCAATTCATGTGACTGAGAATCAACCACTTGTGCAAGCAGTCAACTCAGCAGAGAAGCTAGTCTTCAGGCATTTTACTCCTCTATCTAATCCTGTCCATGTGGCAAATAGTTTGCTCTTCTGCAGGGCAAAATGGAAAAACAATGATACTTTTAATCTAAATGTTGTCCTTAAACTTTGGAAAATATTGATTTTAATAAAATAATTCTGACATTATACATTAATTAAAAAGCCATCAACAAAGCCATTAACAATACATTGTTAATAAAAATGATCAGTGATTGCAGCTCTACTTTGACTGAAAAGAGTTATTGTTTATTGATGTAAGGATTTTATTGTGAACAGATACTTATTTGTACTGTACTAACACAAGTATTTTTCTTTCTACAGTCGGATATTTTTCTTCCCAAGCAAAGAAAGCCTGGCCGAGGTCGTCTTTTAAGGAAGCCACTGGTTGTGCAGGTAAGATGAAGAGACAGAACAGTTTTTACACTCTGGTTCCACTATTGGCATTCTTGCTAAGTTAAAGAGAAAAGTCAATAAACCAATTTGTAATGATTTTATTTATCATCAGAATATCAGAATACCACAATGTGCAGCTGGTTTTCTAATTTGAGTTGTTTAACTGTGCAATGATGGGAAAACAGTTTAGTTTCTCAGCTCATTGGAAACATTGATTTTCTAATCGCGTTATCTGAACATTATTGTAATCAGCTGTTTGTTTCTTCAGGTGGACATTGAAACCATATATATGAAATTATATTGAATTTTTTAAGGCTCGAAAATTCATTCATTGTTTCAAATAATCAGCTTGGAATATTGTGAATACAATAAAGACCAATTCGTATTAAAGGACAGAGAAAAATTTACACCAAAAGTATTTGGCTATCTGACCTGGGCATAGAAGTTATGTAGTATTGTATGAGTCTGTAAATAGTTTTGTTGTACAAGTTGGGTTGTGATCAATAATTTGTGATGTCCCTGTAAAATGGAGCCCATTCAGTTATTTAAAAAGGGAATTTGAAATTGTCTGCTATATCCAAAGTATTTCATTGATCTTAGGATTTAATCTAGAATACTTTTAGTTCTTACAAACCTTTTTTTCTAAACAAGGACTCAACAAAGCAGGCATGATTTCCTGAGAAGTGACCAGTGTTTAACTGCTTTACAAATCATATCGTAACGTGCAGATTCTATAGTATTTTATCATTTTAATGTTAAATAATAAATGTCAACATGGTTCTGTTACTTTTGATGTTTTTGCTGTTAGTCAATAAAGCTGTCCATGAGGTTAACGCAAAGGTGAAATTTAATTATTTTTTATGTATAGTGGTTCAAAGTTAAACCTCTAAGCAAAAAACAAGAGATTCCTTGAAAAAACAATAAATTTGTTGCTTATCTTGTTGTATATAATTTGCTTAAGTCATTTGCTACTGTTTCACAATTCCAAAGTCAGCTTCTCATCTGACTTATTATTGGAATTTCCCTGATTAACTTGTGAACATTGATTTGCTTAACAGACCTTTAAATTATTTTAGTATTATTAACTATATGGATTTTAATGACAAGTCAATTTTAGTTAAAGCATTTTTTTCCCCACAGAGAACGTTGCTGCCCCGAACCACTGGAGATTCCTCTCAACATGTGTGCTCTTTTTCAATCCTATCCAATTCTTCAGCTACAGGTAACGTCAACATTGGTCCGAATGACTAAATGTTAAAATGTGACTGTTCTAAATGGCTTTACTCCTACTTGATTTTTCCTATAATGATTTTAATATTATAAATAAATAAATAGTAATATTTTTAATTTACAAGGCTTACCTTTACATTTAGCCATTCAACTTTTATCCAAGGTGACATACAAATTAAAAAAATACTTTTCAGTTGTATATTAACCATTATGTATAGACATAATGAGTTCTGTGATAAGAGTACCAGCACCAGTATCACATCATTATTAATGTATTATTTTTATTATCTTGTTTGTTTACATCATAAATTTTTGGTTTTACTTTACCAAAGATTACTTTATGGTTCTTAATTTGATGTATTTGGTCTTCGTTTCATCAAAACTGTGCTTCATAAATGTGTTTGCACAAATAACGCCTTGTTATTTCTATTTCCTCAAATCTCTAGGCACTGGTTCTTTTAGACCTATCCAAAGCTCCCGGCTCCCATCCTCCCGATCTCTTTCCTTTAAACCCACGTCCACACAGATAAACCATGGTTCTTCCAATCAGTTGTCCAGTAAGTCAGTCAAATTATCTTGACAAGCTTTCATTTATAATAAATTGATCAATGTGTATTGGATGTCAGGATTGTATTTCTTACGTGTATAATTACATAATTGTGCTTTAGGTGCAATTGACCTGGCAGCCAAGTCTGCAGGTATCATCCCAGGAAGCCCGTGTCCAAATCTGGAGCCCCCTTCTGAAGAGACGAGTTCCTTGAGATCTGAGACTACAACTCCGACCTCTGCCGAGCCAGAGCCTGAACTCGACCCTGATTCAGAACTTGAGCCTGAAGCTGAAATGCTGCAGTCGGAGCAGGAGGTGTGCAAGAATTGAACTACATTTGTAATATCCAACTTAATATAATGCAAAAGTTTTAGGGCTCCCTTTGCTCAAATTAAAAATTTTATAACAAATATAAAAATATTTATATAGGAAGGTTTTTAACGATCTTTTCTGTATTTTTAGGATTTTTTTTTTCTTTTTTTAAATATTGTCCTTTCTGGTTGTTTCATTAGGGTTCTATGCAAAATGGTGTTCCTCCACCATCTCCAGAGCCTGGAGACTCTCTGTTGGCACCTCCAAGTGTAGCTTCTCTGCTAGACATTTCTCTCCCTGGCCCCCCAGATGAATCTCTTCCCCCTGGAGAGCCTCACACTCACATCAGTGACTCCATCATTGAGCTGGCTATCAGTTCTGCCCAGTATGGTGAGTTCGGGTGTTCGTTAATGTTTCTGCTGGATTACGACATTGTTAACATTACAGAGCAACGCCCCTAGCCCCCCTATGCATTAAGGATGCTGATTTATGGCGACCCTGTGCTCTGGTTTAAACCATCATATTTGGGATCCTTGCAAGTCACTTTAAATAAAAACATCTTCCAATTGACAAAATGCTAAGTAGTGACAGGGCCTTATACAAGGAGGCATCAGCTTAAAGACAAATGGAACATTCTTATAAGTATATTGTGAGTAAACCATTTAGTCATGTGCAGGGTTCATTTCAAATCAGTTCAAACAAAAGGACTACTAAACCCCATTTGTTTGTTTTTTTTGTTGTTTGTCTGATTTTAAGGTGATGCGGCTGCTCTTTCTCCTCCTAAACTCAATGGATGTGACCGGTCAAAGCTCATCCCCACTCTCAGTGACAGCCCTGCCCATAATTGGATACCATCTCCAACCCATGACCCTCAGTGGTACCCTAATGACTCGAGCGACTCAAGTCTGGGTTGTCTGCTCTGTAAGTACCCTGACTGCACAATATAACATCATTATGTGGCTATATTATGATAAACTTAAATGCACAGCACTTTAGAATATCAGAACGCAGGGTCAGGTTTGATATGGTGCCTCAAGAGCAGTAAGAGTTAAGAGGGGGCCCAAGGGCTTATAGTGGCAGCTTGGCAGACCTGAAGCTGTTGAATGGTTTATCTTTAAGGACAACTTAGATTTACAGAGCCAAGAAAGAAAACGAATGCAGTGATCCAATAACCAAAAATGTATAGCTTGCAATGAGTGGATTTTTCAGTAGATCTATTATCCAAAACCTTAATTTTTCTTTATAAAGAAACTGTTTAAAAATGTTTTTTAGACATTTATTGGTAAATTTGTAGATTGTGACCATCTGAATAAAATTGCTCCCAATCAAGATAGATTCCACACGCTTGGACAATGTGGGTAATTTAGAAAAGTGATCAACTCTGATCTGCACATCTGAAATATTACAATCATGGTAATAGATCCCACAAATCTCTACAAATTGCACATATGACTAATTTACAAAATCAAACTTGTATGGTCATATTTATGTAATTTTTTATCATAATAGAAAAAATCAGTTTACAGGAGAAAACATTCACATGTAGAGTAATTCCTTTTTGCATCAGTAGGAAAAAGTGTTGAATTGGTGGTTAATGTACTGGATAAATATCCTTAAACGTTAAGGGTTCAAACCTTTGTTTCGCCAAACTGCCACTGATGCAAAGCCAATAAGCAAAGTCTAACCCTGGATTCCTTGGATATAAAATGCAGTGATCTCTGGCACTTGCTTTGAATAAGGATTATTATTTCCAGATAGTGTGAGAAGTGGCATCATAATAAAAATTAAGATAAAAAAGTAAAACAAAAAGGTTAAAATAGTTTCTTTTGTAATCAGAAGTTGTACAGATGTATCCTCATGAATTCTGTCTTCTGTCTCTGTTTCCTCACCACAGCAAGTCTGGTGTCACCAGATAAAGGTCGCAGGACTACTCTGCCCCCTGTATGCCCCTCCAGTGGTACAGCCCTTCTTGGCCCCAGCTTGCTGGACAGCAACTCCCATGATTCCTTTCAAGCTCGAAGTCTACCTGATGTAGTCGAGGTGAGCATCTGTCTTTGTCTTCACGGCCACGGAGTTGTGTTTATGCTGCAAGAATAAAAACTTTACAATAACAAGCCAGTCTTATTGTTGGTCCTCTTTAATTGTCGTGTTCTTTTTTTTTTTCCTCATTTGTTAATAACTGTCGTAGTTACTAATTTAAAAACATAAGAGCTTACCAATGATTTCAGTTAAAAATAATGAACACTTTAGTTATAGTTGTTTAGAGTGTTTTATGTAATGCAAAATCTTATTTAAATTTGCCCCAGTTGATGTGCCTTCAGAATGTAGTACACTAGCTCACAAGGCTTGTGATGATGTCTTTTGCAAACAGTGTAAATGTTTATTGGTTGTTGCATAATTGGTTGATTTTGTTGGTTGTAAAGCAATGTAAACCTCCGCAAGGTAAGAATAAGCATGTCAAAAGTTATTGGTTTAGATGTTATTCCCTCGCACCATGTTTAAATACAGACGTTCTTTGTCAGGGCGGCACAGTGGCTTATTGGTTAGCATGACCGCCTCTCAGCGCTAGGGATTCCCGGGTTCGAATCCCAATCTGGGTGTTCTCCAGTTTCCTCCCACAGTCCAAAAACATGGATCCAGGTCAATTGAATTCTCCTAACTGCCCCATATAGGGTGTATTTGTGTGAGCGAGTGTGCCTAGCAATAGATTGGCGCCTCATCCTGGGTGGATCTGCTCAGCGCCCGAAACGTTCTCCCCTGGATGGACACGGGGAACCCCACCACGACCCTAGTAGAGGATAAAGCGGAAGATAATGGATGGATGTTCTTGGTCATAGTCCTTTACAGAGCTATCAACATCTGTCCAGAAATGATTTTGTTAAGAAAAGACACAAGTGGTATGAAATTATTTTGTATGTAATGCATCAGACACACATCGGTTTTGTGCAGTTAAAATAGAAGCATAGACTGGCATGGTTTTCTTGGAGACATCTGTATGTCGGCATTAAACACTGACTAAATTCCCTTACCAGCTCCAGTTTGCATCATCCTTCTGTTACTGTGCTGACTGTATAATGTATAGTCTTCTTATATTCTGTTTAGTTTCCACCAAATGTGTCTTGGACAAAAATTTGCTATTTCGTCTCATCAGTCCAAAAGACGTTCTGGAGATTTTGTGGTTTGTTTGGATGCGGCATTGCAAACTTAAACCATGTTATAGAGGGTCTTCTGGTAACTCTTTCACACCAGTCCTGCTTGTTGTATCTGGTACTGGTCTCATTATGTTTTGCAGTTTTTCAGAGCATTTTGAAATAATGGAAACTTTCTAGTTTAGTTAACCCTTTTTGTTAAGACCAATCTAAATGCTGCACGCCAGCATTTATTTTTAATTAGGTGCATATGCTTTGGATAAAAGCGTCTAAACGACTAAATGTAAATGTAATGCATGTGATTCAGCAATACTTGACATTTTACGTGTGTACATTTTATTTCATTTTTTTACATGACTGTAAATAAATTAGTTTAGGCATACTAGGATGCACCTTTTTCATTGAAGGTATTGAACTGCAACTCCCTTTTTTTACAGTGTGCATTAGTTAACATGTCATTGAAATGTTTTTGCATTTTTGTCCTTTGTACAGGTGGATAATCAGCTGGCCTGTATGATGAGTGAGAACAGCGTAGACTACATTGCCCGTTTTAATGACCTTGCGCAGGAGTTGTCCGTATCTGATCCCAGCCTCCCCCCCCATGAAGTTGAGGTGAAGAGTCCTGATGAATTGGAGGAACGAGTGAGGACCTGACAGAAGGATGGCACTCTGTAGAATTTCCATGCACTTTAGTGTGTGGGTGTTTGAGCTTTAAGTGCAATAAGGACTGCATGATCCCTGAGCCTTCAGGATCAAGTGTGCGGGTGCAGGTGCTTACCTGCTGATTGTTTTCTGGGTCATGAGCCATGGCTGGGCCACTGGTTTTAACAAATGTGTTTACAATTCAACCTCATGTACAGAAAATTTAAGATCTGCCATATCAGAACAAACATTGCCTCTTGTAGATCTGTTTGCGTCCTTTTAATGTATGTCTCATTCTCTTCGTGCGGGTGCGAGCTACGGGTTCTGTTATGCTTCTTTGACTTAGTGATGATGTTTCATTATGGACCCTAAAGACCTGTCTTTTAGATTCTTCCACAAGATCCTGAAAAAGCCATATATGTTTACAGAGTACACAGCATCCATGTACAGTCTGTTTTTTTTATCTTAGACTTAGTCTGATTGGGTGAATTAAATCTAAATTATTTTAAGACACTGTTAGAATGGGACTTTATTTATTATGCATAATCATAGATCTAATTGTCAAGTTCACCAACACTAAAAAAAACTACTATGAAAACGAAACCAATCACAACCTTAAAAGGAAATGTTAACTAATGTCTAACCTGAGACATTAGACTCTGTGTTGCTTTAACACTACGTTTTATCGTGTGTATTTAAAGCCAGTAATCGAAAGGTCACCCTGGTGATGTGAACCTTCTGTCTGTGATGGAAGAAATGTTTTTGTAAATAGATTATAAAGAATTCCAGTGTTCATTTTTTGTAACATACTGTAAATTATTTGGATTATTTATTAATTTACATGTTGCAATAGTGTGTATGTATGTTTATTTGCAAGCATCTAACATTTTTTTGCAGTTGTAAATAGGTGGTTTAATGCCACCGTGTAAATATAATAGAGTTCCCACAAATCTGGTTCCTGGTGTCCTTTAATGTTTCTATGCAATAGTCAGTGTTAATATGAAGAGAAAATAAAGAGAGTATGTGAGAAAACTAGCTTATTTGGGTCACTAACTGTTTTCAGGAGACTTAAGAGACCCATTTATTTAAAGTGTAATAAAAGTAATTTAATTTTGATTGAAAAGCTATTTATTTTGAATCAATTAAGACATCTTGTAGCCGAGATTTTATCTGTAGTCAATTTTATTACTTTAATAAACAATTCACTTTTGGTTAATTTTTTTTTTGTTTTGTTTACTAATCAAAAAAAAAGTTTGCCAATACTTAAGATGAAGGATTTATGGTTGCAGAAATCCCAAAACTCTTTTAAATGGTTTTCAATATTTTATTACTTTGTTACAATATAGATGGTTGCTGGAAGGGTGGTGCAGTGGTTAGCACTTCTGTGTGCTGGTTGGAGTTCCCATGTTCTCCCCATGTCCATGTGGGTTTCCTTCGGGTTCTCCGGTTTCGTCCCACAGTCCAAAAACATGGATTCAAGGTAAATTTAATGCTCTCTATTGCCCCATATGGAGTGTGTTTGTGTCTGTAACTGTGAGAGTGAATGTGCCCAGTGATAGGCGTCCTGTCCTGGGTGTATCTGCCCAGCGTGCAAAACATTCTCCCCTGGATGGGCATGAGGAACCCCATGCCACCATGTGCCCCTAGTGGTGGATTAAGTGGAAAAGCATGAATGAATAAATAAACTGCTTCAAAAGGATCAATAATAGCTTTTTTATTATCTTGTAGTCTGTTTGCAGATAAATGATTTTTATTAAACCACCTCTGTGTGCTGGTTGGAGTTTCTATGTTCTCCCCATTTCCATGTGGGTTTCCTCCCACAGTCCAAAAACATGGATTCAAGGTAAAATGAATGCTCTATATTGCCCCATATATTGTGTGTGTCTGTGAGAGCAAATGTGCCTAGTGATAGATTGGTGTCCTGTCCTTGGTGTATCTGCCCAGCGCGCAAAACATTCTCCCCTGGATGGGCATGAGGAACCCCACGCTGCCATGCGCCCCTAGTGGCGGATTAAGTGGATAAGAATTAATGAATGAATAAACTGCTTTAAAAGGATCAATAATAGTTTTTTCTATTATCTCGTAGTCCGTTTGCGAATAAATGATTGTTATGAAACCACGTGAAGTTGTATTATCTGCGTTTATTGTTGTGTTACTTAAAAAGTGAGATCTAATTGGTTTGTGTCCACAGATTGATGGTTTGTACCGTATACGCTTAGTGGATCCGCCCCCTTTCCTGATGCCTTATTCTGATTGGTCAGAGATGTCCTTCATTTCCGTGTTTGCTCACATGGACTTTAGTTTAAGGTAAGTGCTGAGGAGCTGCAGCTTTCGGTCATCTGTTGAACTGCACGCTTATTTCAATATTTAAAAAGCGTAAATTTAGTCCTGCGCGTTAGCTCACAGTCCTGCGATCAGATCCAGAGCAGAGGAAGCTAGCGGGCTGATTAGCTGCCGGGCTGTGGATCATCAGGTTTACAACATGAGCCGCTCAGCGAGGCGAAGTTCAGACAGCAGAGCGAACAAGTTCACTGAAAAAACCAAGGTGCAAATCAAACGAATGTTAGATGTTCAATAAACGCCCTCAGAGTTGCAGGTCGTTCCAAACAGATTTTAATGCAAGTTACTGAATAGTGTTGGAATTTCATTCATTATCTCCCGCTTCATACTCTATTAGGGTCGTGGTGGGGTTCCCCATGCCCATCCAGGGAAAAACATCTCGGGTGCTGGGTAGATAGACCCAGGACAGGACGCCAATCCATCACTGAACACACTCACTCTCACAGACACTCTATATGGGGCAATTTTGAGAATTCAGTTGACTTGATCCATGTTTTTGGACTGTGGGAGGAAACCGGAGAACCCTGAGGAAACCCACGCAGACACGGGGAGAACATGGAAACTCAACCCAGATGGGGATTCGAACCGGGAATAACCGTGCTAACCACTAAGCCACTGTCCCGTGTTGGAATTTATTGAACGTGAAAAAAAACATGAATTGTATTATTTGAAAGGTTTGGTCAATTTTGAAAAGCTTTTACCATTGTAATAATATTTTATTTTACGATATGTAATTTACGATATGTAAACAACTGCTGAATGGCAGAGGGAATGACCAGGTAGGGGTTGAGTGTGTAATTTGTAGGAATGACCACTTGTCGAATGAGCATGAGGTGTCAGAAAGACTGGTTGCAGGGTGACCTGTGAAAATATAGAATTAGGGGGCAAGTAACATTTGTTAAATGTATAATTGGGACTGGGGACTCAGAAAATCCCACCATATTTGGAAGGTCCTGTCACACTCACCAACAGAAAAAGGACAGCCCACCTAAAGTTTATATAACGAAGCAGCATCTTTGAGAATTCAGAGCTCTCTCATCAATCGTGGTTGCTTATATTTGGTTCCCATCTTATATTTTAATTTTTATATTGTAAATTTGTTGTATAATTTTTCCTTTATACTTGTAAATATTGCTTTTTTGCACAGTTGTGGGTACTTGCTTATAAGTTTTCACTCATCACTACCCCAGTACTAGGTGATGTGACAATAAAAATCCGTGAGACATTTGGTGCTCTTACAGCGGTTACTTTAAGCTGATATTACCAATGTGTAATCAAACTGCAAATTGTCTCTTGTTTGATGTAACAGACTGTTGTTGGTTACAGCAAGACCCTGTGGAATAAATGAAAATGTGAATCATGTGTGTTCGTGTGCAGGGAAATGATGGAGCGTCTAATGGGTGTGGGATCACTGGCTGCCGGTGCAGTTGGTCTGCTTTTGCTGTTGAAGATGATTCAGAGATCGAGAAGAAAGCAAGTAATCCAGGATAAAGTGGTAGTCATCACTGGAGCCAGTTCAGGCTTGGGCAAGGGTAAGTAAGCTAACTTTTCAGTGGACATGGTAGATGAAACCAATCTAAAAATATTACGTATAGTAATAGGAAGGTAGTAAAATGCAGAAAAATCACATCACATTACAAGTGTGAAGGTAATCCTGTTGTCCCCTGCAGTACTTGAATTATAAACATTTAGTTTCTAAGAATATTAATAAAGACACTGTTTGTAAATTTTCATTTTTCTTAAAATGAACTTTAAACGAAGGTTCAAAAGTTTTCAATTTTTCAAAAGTTTTCAGGTTTCAAACGAAGGTTCAATGAAAGATTTAGAGTTAGATCAGAAAAAGGTGACTTTCTTATAACCATTTTCATTTATCTCTACCAAACGTGCCAGTGGACAGCACAGTATATCGGATTGTCCACAGATATCCACAAGACAGTGAAATACTTAATGGTTTTGTTGCTTTTTTATTTTTATTGATTTATTTATTTTTATATAAATATATTTAAGGTTCCCTTATCTAGATGCTAGTGGCCAGTGAGGAGTTTGTTAAATCACAGTGCTCATAACTTTAAAAATGTAAACAGTTTTTCCGTTTTAACTGTGTATTTCTAATGTAATTTTTAACTTCATACGGGACATTAAGTCTAACAGATACAGGTTTTAAATTATTTTATTTCTGCAGAATGTGCACGAGTGTTTCATGCTGCTGGTGCACGTATTATCCTGTGTGGTCGAGACCAAAAGAGACTGCAGCAGGTCGTGGAGGAGTTAAGTGCTCTGACCGACAGTAAGACAAAGGTATATAAACAAAGATGTAAATACACAATGTGATAATATTGGCATTATCAGTCATACCTCATTTTATAAACAATAAGAACAGGAATTTCTTATTTACAAAAAAAAAAGAAAGTGCATCTTTGAATGTCTTAAAATCTAGCTACAATAGAGCAATATAATCTTGCAACAAATCTGCCACCCGGTCTTTATTTGACATATCAGGTCAAGTGGATTTTAATTGTCAACCATATAAAATATTATTTACATTTCATTCGGTCATTTAGCAGACGCTTTTATCCAAAGCGACTTACATGGTGAACACAGGGTTCATCTCAACATCCCTGAAGCAATGAGGGCTAAGGGTCTTTCTCAAGGACCCACATTGGTAACTTCAGTGGACCTGGGATTTGAATCCCCAAATTACATTACTCCTACATTAGTTTATTTTATCCAAAGCAACTTACAAACTAAGTGAAGGGTTGGCACAACATTCGTGGAGCAATGATGGTTAAGGGTCTTGCTCAAGGACCCACATTAGTACCTTCAGTGGACCTGAGATTTAAACTCACAACTTTTAGATTGATGGCCCTTCACCCTACCCACTAATCATGCAATAATTAACACAGGACCACAAGAAGGCAGAATGACAGCAGAATACTAGAGATGAGAAACGGTGCAGTTTTGAACTGTATACATACTAATAGTGTTCAATGGCACACTGATTTAGCGGCAGATGGGATTACAGTTGATTTGTCAGGTTCTAACAGGCATTTCCTTTAGCTTAATGAGTGGCATGATTGCAGATGAACTTGTGTGTTTAAGGATCTTGTGATCAATTGACTATAATCTATAAAGCTCTGTGAGCCAAACCCTCATCTCAGGAGAGGTTTGTGGTTGGTTAGAAATTACCTTTCTTTAAATATCCTTTTTTCGTGTCTAAAATTCAGTGATGTGATTTTATTCAGTTTTAAGACATTCGGTGGGATGCACCACACAGTGGAATGCAAAACAGTTGTGATTTGATTGCATCTCAAGATGTACTGCATTCGAGTCTCACACAAATTTATCGTTTTGTTTCAATTTAAATGTAAATGTTCATGTATTGTTTTTTTGTAACCTGATTTATAAGTAACCTGTAACGCAATGTTTTGAAGATTTTGTTATCATATATACACTGCATTTTACTAAGAAAGAGCACATTTATATTTTCTTACTGTAGTAATTTAATTTTAATTTGACAAAGTTGCCTTTTCTTAATTTTGGGTGGTTTAAAATTTACTTGAACCCATGACCTTCAAGAGATTCGAACCGACAACCCTCATATTGATAACACAGTGCCCTAACCACTAAGATACCAGACACATGGTATTTTCTGAATTTTTCTGAACTAGTATCAATCTCTTTGCTTGTCTTTGTAAATATTTAGATAAATATATAGCAGTATTAATGAGAAGTATTTAGTAAATTGGTGTGTGTTGTTTCAGACCTATAAACCCTGCACAATAACTTTTGACCTTTCGGACATGGGGCGAGTTACCAAGGCAGCAGAGGAGATTCTGAAGTGTCACGGTCATGTAGATGTCCTCATTAACAACGCTGGCATTAGTTACCGTGGTTCCATCCTGGACACGCACATCACTGTGCAGAGGGATGTCATGGAGACCAACTACTTTGGTCCTGTTGCTCTTACACAAGGTAAATATCAGATGCCTGTAACTCTTATCTAGGTCAATTCAGGAGTAAATATGTGATGGTGGCTGTAACTCCTTTATGAACCTGTACTGTATAAGTGTTAAATCTTATCTGAGTGGTTAAGTCTGTCACCTCAAATCTCACCCCACACACTTGTAGAGAAAACTAAATTACATTACAGGGTGAGGGTGTTTAGAGATGTCCAAATTCTTTAGATTTAACCAAGGTCTAGTGGAATCCTCTAGAACGTGTGATGATATACATAAAGTATACCATAATTTACCTGTTCAAAGGTTAAAAAATAATTGATAATCCAAATATTACAGTTTCTCCATTTAACTCCTGCTTTTTACCTGTAAGAATATTCATATTTATGATATCTGATATTAAAGATTTTAAATGATCTTTATAGACTCATAAGTAAAGATGTTTTTATTTTTCTTCTATTCTGCAATTTAGCTATTCTTCCCTTCATGGTGGAACGGGGCAGTGGACACATAGTGGTCATTAGCAGTGTACAGGGGAAGATTGCCATTCCCTACAGATCTGCGTGTGAGTACACAATACAGAATTTGCTTCATTTTTATTTGCTCTGTCTGTTTATATTAAAATGACTAAGAGGTCATTTAATAAAGTGAGAAAGTATTGTAGAATTTGAAATAGTCCTGCATTAAAAAATGCTGAGTTCTGATTTGAATCAGTAATTTGTCTTGTATTTTTGTTTACGTCGTTTCATACACAAGGTATTTAAATTGTTAAGATTAATGTACAAAAATGTCAACACTAAGTGATTTCAAATCAGCTATACAACATGACAAGTTTCATTTCGTGATATCTTTTCGTTTTATTTTAAATGACAAGCAGCAGTACGCAGTGCCACCTTTAATTCTCGTTGTATTTTGTCTTTAGTGTTAGCAGCTTGGCTTAGTGGTTAGCATGTTCTCCTCTCAGCGCTAGGGATTCCCGGTTCGAATCCCACGTTCTGTCCTGGGTGTATCTGCCCAGCGCCTGAAACGTTCCCCCCCGCGACCCTAGTAGAGGATAAAGCGGAAGATAATGGATGGATGGATGTTAGCAGCTTAATTCACCAGGTTTCCATTGCAATGGCACATGGGCTATTGTACTGTCACTGTCCAAGACTTTTTTTTTTTTTTTAATGGTAATTGGTTTTCAAAGGTGATGATAAAACAAAGGTGATTATTTCCCCCAGGTCTTGCACAGAACTGGCGTGATTTTAAATATTGTTAACTAACGCTCTATCCACATTCACTTTTTTTCACAACTCTCCTCTATTATTCCTCCATAATTATCTATAAATTATAATGCAAACAGTAAGAGAAGAAAAAAGGTTCAGGTTATATGTGCTGGCTTATCATTTTAATTGGATCAAACCTACTGAGACATTTCAGTGATTTGTGGTGTAGACCTTTTCCTGTTTCAGCATGATAATGTCCCGGGGCACAAATCCGCTGCAAAAACAAGCCTACAGATAAACTTTGTTAAGGAAGGACCTGAAGAACTTGAATTACATTAACAGATTCCTTATGCTTCACCAGCCAGACTCCCATCAGTGCTGCTCATTCAGCTGGGATTCAACCAAATGTGTTTACTGTAATGTTAACTGACCAACTTCTCTGTGTAAGTGCAAATATAAAGAATTTGATACCAGCATATTCAAAATACATAAGGATAAGGATACACAATAATATTTACTTTATTGTGCTCTATTTTGCCAAACCACTGACCTAAATCTAATTCAAATCTATAAATGGAATTAAAAAAAGAAGCGCAGTGCAAATTTGACACAATGCAAATACTTCTGAGAAGAACGGGTGAAATTTTTGTAGTCTAATCAACTGACATAGACGTAACAAAACATATAGCTCCTAGGCTAGATGTAAATATAACCAAATCAAGTATATTTTAAAGAGACAATTTATTTGTCTAAAGGCACTGTAAAAAAAACAACTCATTACCACACTGAGCTCGAATGCACCTTGTATACCACGTCTACATTTCCAAAACATATGCACATGTGAATATTGTATACTGTATTTTGTTTATTATATGTTTAAAGTCTGTGTGTGCATGTATGTGTATAGATAGATAGATCTGCGAATTATATATTGTCATATGTAAAATACTAGAGCCAACACCTACACACCATATTACTTGTGTGTATAACTCCTTTGGCTAATAAATCTGATTTTGATTCTGTAGTTATATGTTCTGACTGTGAAAAATAGATCTATTTGGAACACTGATAAATGGCTTTGGATATCTTTGGAGTTTGTAAATTATTCAGTGTGATAAATACAATGCTATAAAAAAAATTTATTACTTGAGCCAGATGATAAAAAAATGGACTTTGGTTCAGATGAAATTTAACTGACTGATTCCAATTCACAGTGGTATTTTATTGTGTTTAGATGCAGCTTCCAAGCATGCAACGCAGGCCTATTTTGACTGTCTGCGTGCAGAGATGGCAGGTTTTGGATTAGACGTGTCGATCATCAGTCCTGGATACATTAAAACCAACCTATCAGTGAATGCCGTCACTGGAGATGGATCCAAATATGGAGGTAGATAAATGTTCCTCTGCAGGGTTGTTCGTTACACCAGATTTATGACCCTCTTTGTCTTGAGTCTAAATTTGAGCCTTGTACTAAATAGTAAACAGTATAATTAACTTTTGGTCATTTAGCAGATGCTTATATCCAAAGCGACTTACAAAATGAGCACAGGGTTGGGCATAACATCTCTGGAGCAATGGCAGTTAAGGATCTTGCTTAAGGAGCCACCCACAATATTTATTTTCCCTGTTTATTACACTTTACATATTGTTCTTTAAGATAAAGCAGATGAATGGCATTAGTCTTCTACAGGTCTGGTTTAGGCTAAATCAAATATGTATATTTCAAATAATGCATATTTGGGCCTGGGGTTTGAACCCACAACCTTTAGATTGATAGCCCAACACCCTAACCAAATAAAAGCAAACCTAGTGATTACTGAAATGAACTTGCAATGCGTTGAGATTTGTTAGTACTAATTACCAACTCGCTGAATAATATGAATTAATGCATATGTGATTAAAAATGACTTTAAACTACCCATTTGTCTTCCTTCAACAGAACCTGCTTTAAATCATTTTTACTTAAACCATTTGCATTTTGGTTTTTTTCAGTGATGGATAAGACCACCGCTGGAGGACGAGACCCAGAAGACGTGGCTAAGGCTGTTCTCAGAGCTGTCACATACAGGCAAAAAGACGTTCTATTAGCTGGGCTGTTCCCCACACTGGCTGTTTACCTTCGCACTCTCTGGCCTGCACTTTTCTTCAAATTGATGGCCTCTCGTGCCAAAAAAGAAAAAAGGATAAAGGAGCAATAAGAAGCTGCTGAGTGTTTGAGCCAGACTGCATCAACCACAGGATTCCGCTTACTGGTTATTTTTTTAACTTATTTTTATTGAGTTACAGCAAAAAAAGTTTAGTAAAGCAGATGGTGTAATGTCGTGTTATGATGTAATAAAGCTGTTTATGTTGAGGCTCGTTCACTGCTTTGCGTCCAAGTGCGATGTATCCGTCACTAACGCTCACAGATACGTTCCTTTATCTAAAAAACTAATTCATTTTCAAACATCAAACAAGTAAAACATTCATTATCTTCTGCTTTATCCTCTATTAGGGTTGTGGGGAGGGGTTCCTGATGCCCATCCAGGGGAGAACGTTTCAGGCGCTGGGCTGACACACTGGGAACACACACACACACTCTACATGGGGCAATTTGGAGAACTCATTTGACTTAATCCTTATTTTTGGACTGTGGGAGGAAACCCACAAGAACACGGGGAGAACATGGAAACTCCACCCAGATTGGGATTCGAACCGGGAACCCCTAGCGCTGAGAGGCGGACGTGCTAACCACTAAGCCACCGTGCCACAAACTGCAACATATTTTTTTACATAGTGCGCAGCACATTAGAAGGTATTTTAAACTACAGCTATTTAACTACAACCTCAATTTGTTCGCCCCAATAGATTTTTACAAGAGAAACGCTTTCAAATATGACAGATTGTATTCACCCAAATTCTTAAAAAAAAGCCATGCTGGAGTAATATGTGCAGAATGTAGTTTAATATCGTCTTTCTGAAATCTTGCCTTTATTGACATTTTCTTAAGAAAATAAACAGCATCCTGATAGCAGCATGTGACGTTTGAACATGTAAGATTTTCACAGATGTGCACTTCTGCACGCTCACACCATTACAGATGCTGACTTTGCACTGATTAGTCTTAGCAAACTTCTCTTTAACCTGGAGTATAGAAAGTCTTGATTTCTCAATCGTGTTTGCGTATAATGCAGAACATACTGAGGGCCAAAAATGACAGATATCCAGACAATAGGTCAGCAACAGAATTTGTGCAACGTGCAAAACCAGAATTTGTGAATTAAAATCGCAGAGAGCTTATAGATTCCATCATTTACAATACACAATCTTTAAAATGTTCAGAAAACCAGGTGGAATTTGCAAACAAAGGACTGGCATCATTTATTTTTTCCAGGTTTTAATGTCCAACATAAACTTTTAGGTTTTTAATGCAATGAGAAACCTTAAGTATTATATGCTGTTTTATAGCCATTCCTCCAGAATGTGCTATTTACATTTTCATGTTAAATAATCTTATTTTGTGTAATAAAGTTTAGTAGATTTGTTAATCACGTCATTTGTATTATAAGTTGAGCTGACAAACTTTTCGTCTTTACACCTAAATAAATAATTTAGTTGTTAAAGTGGTTATTGCAAATAGCATTTGGGTGTCTTTTGCTGCATTAAGGTCATTCTACTTTTCCTTTAACATATTTTTTTGTAAATATGATGCACTAAAGAGAAAAAAAAATGAGACAACGTAATAAATTTACACACGTAAGTTTAAGTATGTAGAGAAGCTAACATTGAGTCTCATGTGATCGCGTTTTCATGTCTCTTTAACACGTCATAGCGACACGAAAAATGTACATCAACAGGGTTCGTTTTTTTGAAGATGCTCTTCAATTGCTAACTTTAAGGCTGGACAGGGTCCTTTCTGTGTGGAGTTTTCATGAATGATTTGGATCATCTGACTTAAATTAGGCAGTAATCCAGAGACACCGACGTCATCGAAGTTGAATGAACGGTTACAGGTTTTGAATGTTGAAGCCAACAGTGGAAGATGTTTTTGGACTTGAACCTTTGTTCTCTGTTCAGTTTATAAACATGTCTGTAATTACATGTTTAATTACATTAAAGCTCTTTTTAACAAAGAAAAATTCACATCATGAAACAAACTAATTAATCATTCAAATTTTAGCCTAGAGAAAGTTGAACTAGTAAAAACAAGACTTTGAATATGTTCAAGGAAAGAAAAGAAAAACCTTATATTTTTAATATTCTGTAACAGAAGTTTTATTTGAAATCATGGTAGTTGGTTCATAAGGTTACTGCTTACGTCATTTATTACAACAACTAAAAATGAGGCTCACCATAACACTGGAGCTGAGTTTACTTTCTTTTTATGAGTGTACAACTTTAAATAGGAAATATAAACTTAACAGTGACACATGGTGATTGGTGCGAAAGTAAAACAAAGGGAGGGTTCCTCATTCACATCAAATGTTAAACTAACGCACCTTAAAGATGTTGGTCTTAGACTCCTTTTAGTAAGAGTAATTACTGTTACTACAATTAACTAATTTGGCAAAATTGATGTTAAGTTCCTGTGAGAATAAACAGAATGTGACAAACTATCATATTAATCAACGGCAGGTTTAAACTAATAAACATTAGACTGCATTAAAATTAGTGAAGGAACTTATTAACTGCAAGTAAAAAGTACATAACCAACAAGAGACAATATTATGTTCCATGTCAATGAAGATCCATGTTATATTTGTTGTACAAATATTTGCAAGCATTTGGTTGTTGCCAGTTTTGGAACAAAGTTTGAGGAACGCTAAAGCAGAAATGTCAAAATACGTTTCTTTAAAACTTGGTTTGATGCTTATCAAAAAAGATCTACGACCTAAATATAAATGTGCAGGGGTATTTTTGCCATTATAATAAATTATAACAGTGCAAATACAACTCTGGCTTTTGTGTTTGGACAATCAGATCACAAGTGAACAGTTAATAAGTGACATTGTGATCAGACTTCTTGTAATTAATTGTATGACTGATCTGGGAATGCAGCTCAGTGTGCATTTTTGCTGTTGCTTGTAAAAAATTATTTTGTCGCGTGAGGTCAAACATTGAACAGTCTGTAAATGTCCTGAAACATTTTGGCACACTCATACAAAATAAATCTGAGATTATATTAAGAAATTGACAGTTGTGTTGTGATATTGCCTGATATTTGCAAGACTTTTTACCAAAAATTTCCTTTAAGTAACGAACTCAAAACCTGCAACCGCTAAATAGAAAAATAACCCTGAAACAAGTTATTTTTAAAAAAAATCTTAAAGCTTTTTTGCCCTTTTAAAAATATGTTTCTAACAATCTGAAAAGAATCTTCAACTTGTGCTTGTTTACTTCAAGTACTAATACATCTAACAGAGTTGAACGCTGTAATGGTTTTGGACTATAGTCACATGGGTATCAGAAAAAAAACGTAGACACACAGGGGCAATTTATCACCTCCAAATCACCAAGTCTGTAAATTGCAGAAGAAAATTTAAATTATTAGAGAAACCAATGCAAGTAAGGAAGGATGTACAGACTCCACAAGAGTGCTAACTGCACCCCACTGCACCACAGAGCCAGATTCAAAAACTAAAGGAAATAGATTAAAGTTTACATCTTTGTTCTTCTTCTGCCCTCTGACTAAACATTGGATTAATGTTGAAAATGACGGTGCACCTTAAAGATTCACTGATGTACCTCAAATGTTCACTTGTGAGCCGAGCAACCAACATGTCATTTTAACAAATTGTAAAGAAGGCTTTAGAAACCCCATATAGCAACTAATGTAATTAAATCATTTATAAGTGCATAATTGGGAGGACATTATTCTATTCTTCATTAAAAATTCACAAGTTTAAGATAAAGAGCTTTTTAAAGACTGGCATGAAATCAATCGGATCAAAGAAAAGGTCAGCAGAGATGACTGAGGTTAAATCTCCTACTGTTTAATGAAAAGGTGACGCACCAAGGCAGGATACAGTAAAACTACACAGAGGGAAGGGGAAGAGAGAGGGCTCAAAGTAATACTTAGTAAAACATGTCTGTGTGTCCGCCTGTCCACCACATGCTCACTGCCCGACGATCTCTGCTCAGGTACAGGAGCTCAGCGAGGGAGAGAGCGTAGGGAGCCGAGTGCATTGCCGACGTCACTTAATAGTGCAGGGATAAGAGGGCAGAATCCCGATTCGCTTTACAGAAAGCCCCTTGCTCTGCTTTCTCATCCATTCATCCTCCCATCGTCAGTTCTTCCTCTGTTGGAGAGCAAAGATGGGAGAAGAGTGAAGGGGAGAGCTCTGCTCTTGTATTTGTTATTTTGTTTATGTAAACACTCTCTCCATCCTTTTGCCTGTTGGGTTAGTCGTGGTTGCCTGATCTTTGTATTTCGTAGTGCTTCTTCCCTCTTCTCCAGCATGTCTGTGTGGATGTGTGCATGTGTGTGTGAGATACGATATCAGTATGTTGGCGCACGTACGTTCATACGGCATACAGTTCGTAGATCTTCTTGACGCAGTAGGCCAGTGCAGCAAGTGCTATCGTGTTGTGCAGTCTTTTTCTGTGCACGTCGTCACGCCGCACCAGCACCACCGGCGAAGACGAGGTGAGCGTGTGCAGCGGGAGGCGAGCCAGCTTCCGGCTGTCATACTCCACCTGGTACTTGCAGCATGGGTCGAATTGCCACGAGATGCCGTAGAGGGCGGCACAGGCCAGGCTGATTGCGCCGGCGGGTAGCGCCACATAGCGAGAGTATTCTATAGGCAGCGCCAGGGGTGTCAGGAGACATGTGGCCCCAGCGAGCACGGCCGTCTTGTGCAAGCAGTTTCCCACAGCCACCCAGCGCGCGGTCTCGTCTCCGATGCGCGTCGGCTCGATGACGATGTAGCGGTACTGTGCCTCGAGTGCCTGCTCCAGCTCATATTCAAACTGCTCCTGCGCGTTCTCACCATTGTAGATCTCATGCACGATGTAACACTCGGCCGCCGCCGCCATCACTCCCCTAAACACAGAACGAGAGGAGGGAAAAAATGTTAGAAACCATTAAATAATGTAAAACTGAATCAACAGGTGCAGGATTAAAACTGATGTATTGCTGCTTTTTGTTCCACACACCATAATCACTGAATTTAAGTATTGCATTCAGGCCTTACTTTGTATGGACACTGCTTTGTTCTCTAGAACACGGTCATGCTGGAACAAAGTTGCAGAGTTTGATGTGGACTAGATGATCCCACACAGTCCTGATCATAACCCCATCAAACACCTTTAGGATTATCTATACTAGAGTTTGTGAGCCAGGTCGTCTTGTGCGAAATCAGTTATGCAAATGGAAGTAGGTGATGCGTTGCCCCAACCCTATTGATCTGATTACACTTATTGCAGTGCTGGATTCAAAATAGTGTATTTATAGCTTTATTTCACATTTTAAGGTGCTCTGCCTTTTATTAAATATGAAATATTAATAGCATTATCATCATAATAATTATCTAAAATATCCAGCACTTACTGCTCTAAAACATTTTATAACATTCAGAAACTTAAGTTGTAAAAACTTAGGGACAATAACTTCCATAAAATAATGAAAATTCAACACAACGTAATTAAATACTTAAAAACCAACATAAGTTAATAAATGTGTGAAGGAACAGAAATGATTTAAAAATTCTTTAAATTAATTTAAACTTAAATTACACTTAAAACAGACATTTAAGTTGATCACAAGTCATAACTGTGTGAGATCATTTTATTTTAATTTAATTTGTACATTCACCCATATATAATTACACACTGAAACTACCCTTTCTATCAATGGACTCACTTTCTATAAACTTTCTATAAGTCTATAAGGTAGATATTTTAAAATCTGTATGTTCCCTGTGTATTCTAGACAAATCCACCCTGTTGCTCCACCTTGTAGATGAAAAGGCAGATGGTCATCTTTTCTTACGCACTGTCTAATCATTCATCAGTGCTCACAGGACACCGCCTATAGAGAGCTGCAGGTTGGAAATTTTTGGTTGGTGGATTATTCGTAGTCCAGTAGTGTCACTGAAATCTGAAACTTTAGGATAAGTAGACATTTTACTTTAGAATTTGCTGGTATACACCAGAAGGTAATTTATCAATTATAACAAGACATCCTGTCCAGATCAAGCATAACCGGTCTAAACCATTACATCAAAACAGCTTACATTTAACCAAAATGATAAAATTTTTGTCTTGTCCTTTAACAAATTCTCTGCCTTGTTTGTATGATATTTGGCAAACAAAGAGTCAATAAGGCTCTGTGTTTTTCTTCTAGCAGTCTTTCCATGCACACCTCTGTTCAGTCTTTCCCCTAATGGTGAACTCATGAACATGATTAACTACTGCGTAAAAGTAGCAAGTTTTAGGTCAAGCACGGGCTGAAATCCAAATATGTTTACAAAGCATTACTGCATTTTTTATACATATAACAGTGTTCCATAACCCATGAAATCAAATGTACAGTCTTGCTCCGTATTTTAAGAACAGAAAAATAACATTTTGAATTAAAGCCTACTTTTACATTAAAGCCAATAAAAAAATCAATTATACATTAAATCTTTTTTTCAGTCTAAATGTTCCATAATGACTCAATATACAGTTCTGCTATTGTCAGTCACTGCAAGTAAACACAACAGGTCTTAAGTGTTAGTTAATCTTGTTTCCAACCCTTAAACCGCAATAAACTCAGAGCTACCCTACAGAATAAAATGTCTAATGTTAACACCTGCGAACCCACATGGAATACGCGCCCCTTAACCCCAAAGGGAAATTTCCTAAATTTTCCTTTGGGATCTATTAAGTATCCATCTAGTCAGGGTCACATATTCAACTGTCAAAAGTTTGGTGACACCCTTACATCTTACATTTCTAAAAGCCTCAACTCATCCAAGATTTGCATTATTTTGTACCATTTGGTGCTAAATGCCTTTATACTTTGTGAGGGTGCTGTTCCTCCGAACAACTAATGTCCGTGGTGTCTTATTTAGTAACAGCAATCGAGACTATAAATTTCTATAAGTCTCACTTTCTATAACTTTCTATAAATCTATAAGGTAGATTATTTAAAATCTGTATGTTCCCTGTGTATTCTAGACAAATCCACCCTGTTGCTCCACCTTGTAAATGAAAAGTCTGATAGTCATCTTTTGTTATGCACTGTCTAATCATTCATCAGTGATCACAGGGCACTGCCTATAGAAAGCTGCAGGTGGATTATTCTTAGTCCAGTAGTGTCACAGAAATCTGAAACTTCAGGATAAGTAGACATTTTCCTTTAGAATTTGCTACTGTCAGTCACTGCAAGTAAACACAATAGGTCTTAAGTGCTAGTTAATCTTGTTTCCATCCCTAATATCGCAATAAACTCAGAGCTACCCTACAGAACAAAATGTCTAATGTTAACACCTGCGAACCCACATGGAATACGCGCCCCTTAACCCCAAAGGGAAATGTCCTAAATCCATCCTAAATCCATCTAGTCAGGGTCACACAACTGAAAACAACTGTCAAAAGTTTGGTGACACCCTTACACCTTACATTTCTAACAGCCTCAACTCATCCAAGATTTGCATTATTTTGTACCATTTGGTGCTAAATGCCTTTATACTTTGTGAGGGTGCGGTTCCTCCGAACAACTAATGTCCGTGGTGTCCTATTTAGTAACAGCAATCGAGAATATCTCCGATCTTTCCTGTCTACTCCATTGAAAGCAATGAAACATTTAAAAACACATGAGATAAGTCTCGACTGCGGTGTCACCCCCCTACGAACTAAACCACGCGGCAGTTTAAACGTTGTATTTTGGTTATCTGGTGGTTTTTGTCCCCTTTTCGACTTAGTTAGTAGTTAAGATGACCTGACCACCCGGGACGTGCTAACCAGCAGAATTAAGTCGTGTAGCGTGAATCTACTGCACTCTAAAGGTCCTAACCGAACAAAAGCCTCACTCCATCATGTTAACTTTGTGCTTGTTCACTGATTTCGGTTTTCCATTTTGTTGGCGGTAAACTAACCTGAGGTTTTAATGCGTCCAGCGTTAGCACGTCGGCTAACGAACCAAACATCACGAGGCAAAACAAATCAGTACAGCGAATCCAACGGCGGCAACAGCGTACACGCCGCCACACGAAATAAAAGCACGGCGTTCGGTTCGGCTGTTATTCGCGACACGCCGCATTTTAGTTAAAAAGCTCGGGTTGTGGCGAAATGTTTTAGAGCTAACTGACCTCTCCCTGTTGACTGGGACACCGCGCCTCCTTCCGAACGACGCCATCTTGAAAAAGCAGCGCGTCGTCGTTCAGTAGCAGTGCACTCTGGGTAATGTCGTTTCCCTCCTGTGACGTCGTCGGCATGTAGGCGCTATTCCCAACCTATCCCAAACCACGCTTCCCATCATGCCACCCGCTCGCGAGACGCCCACCGACTCGTTCAATTCGTTTACATGTATTAATTATGCTTAGCCCCTTTTTATTTAGAGGTCAACTACGTCAGCTAAACAGACTGATTAAATACAATATGAAATAGTTTGCAGTTTGAGATCCTGCCATTAAACGGTGTATTTGCCGCTCCATGCTCAGAAATGACCAATCGAACACAAGGACAACACTATATGGAACTATCAATAGCGCACGCGCCTGCTGTTTATAAAAAGCATGCAAAAACAAAGTCACTGCAAAATGTGTGTTTTTGAATAACACGTGCATTATTAAGACGTTTTTAAACATTGAGGATGTGCTTACCCATGCTGTTCTGTCCACCCTGCAACACTGACTGTGGTAGCGACGGCCGTGGCGCGCGCTGGGAGGAGAAACGAGGACGCGAGCACGTGCTGATCTTCAGGTTCTGCACCCCCCCCCTTCCTTCCCCTGGATTGCGTAAAGGCCCAGATGTGACGTGGTATATATGCATTGAACAAACTATACCATATAGATGTGTAACAACACAACATATCTGAAGACACAAAAAACAGACATGATTTTAAAAACACTTACAGGTTTTAAGTGCATGATTGTGGCTAGTTTATCACTAATTGAGGTAGGGCAACAAATCTGGTGGTTAGATCTGAAGCTTGGAGATATTAAACGCATTCAATCACTTGTCTTAGATCATAGGCGTCAAACTGGCACGGTGTCTTAGTGGTTGGCATGTTCTCCTCTCAGCTCTAGGGATTCCTGGTTCAAATCCCAATTTGGGTGGAGTTTCCATGTTCTCCCCGTGTCCGTGTGGGTTTCCTCCGGGTTCTCCGGTTTCCCCCCACAGTCCAAAAACTTGGATCAAGGTCAATTGAGTTCTCCAAATTGCCCCATATAGAGTGAGTTTGTGTGAGTGAGTGTGTGCTCAGCGATAGATTGGCGTCCTGTCCTGGGTGTATCTGCCCAGCACCTGACATGTTTTCCCCTGGATGGGCATGGGGAACCCCCCCCCCTCCCCATCCCCGCGATCCTAGTAGAGGATAAAGCGGAAGATAATGGATGGATATTAAAAAATCACAGGTTTTAAGTGCATGATTGTCACTACTTAATCACTAATTGAGGTAGGGCAACAAATCTGGTGGTTAGATCTGAATCTTGAAGGTTTACTTCAGATAAAGATATAAAGAATATTTTACTTCAGATGAGATATTAAACGCATTCAATTAATTGTCTTAAATCATAGGCGTCAAACTGGCACAGTGGCTTAGTGATTAGCACGTTTGCCTCTCAGCAATAAAAAATAAAAAAAAAAGTTGTTTTGGATAAAAGTGTCTGCAAAATCATCAAATGTCCAGTAAAGCACCCTTTATAAATACAAGGTTTAAAATTGCTTTTGTGAGGACACATGTCCTGCAACTTAAGATTGGACCTTTTAAGGTCTTTGAAATACTCTGAAAGTATTTACAGGATAAGTAATTTATCTTTGCAATTGCTACTAGGCAATAATAATTAATTTGATTTATTGATCAATGTACCTCAGACATATTTTAGAAGAATCATACATGTTTTTTTTTACATTTTTAAATGAAGTATTCTATTAGTATGGTATTGTTCTGCTTGTAATATTAGTTGGTTATATCATACATACTTTATGATGATCTGCGTGGGATGTCCCCAACAAGTAGACAGAAAATGTCCCCAACAAGTAGACAGTGAGCTTTTGTGAAGGAAAAAAAATGCATGGCATGTACGGCAATGAGTTTAGACCAAAGAAATGTAGTGCCTATGAAAAGTCGTGCTTGATAATGCATAATAATGATTTGCATAATAAAACAGTAAACATTTGGAAAATACTTGAAATCATTCATAGTAGTGTGGTTTTACACTGATGTTCTTATTACTTATTTAGACCAGCCATTTAGGTAACACATTTTTCAAAACTAGTAATTTCTCTGATCTCTGATGTTGAAAACATGGATACTGCTTAAATTTTAAAATGATGAGGACACTGTACTTTATAACAGTGTGGGTTTGTTAATATATTTTTTTGGAATATAAATTTTAAAATATATATATATTTTATGGAAATTTCTATTATAACTAGATTAATATTTAAATAATTAAAACCCTGACACTTTCTTTATTAAAGGCTGCAATAATAAATTTTAACTAAAAACTAACCCTTATTCTAGACTAGTTGTCAAAGTGACACAACTCTGTCAACACAATAAAAACTAAGATGCGTAATTTGTCAATTGAATCAAATCTCTTTTCAGACAAAACAGCCAAACAGACTTTTGTAATTAAAGCAGATTTGTAAATCAATGCCTCAAACACACTAAGAAAAACAAAGGCATGTTTACAACTAGATCTTAGGACCTCTTATTGTTTAACCTTAACTTTTGAGGATGTAGTATCAGTGCACTCGTAGTGCCGCTCCCAAGGCTAAAAACAACGGCACCAAATCAAATATGCGGTTCAAAACTCAGACTGGAGACTAAGTAAGAGAGATTAAAGTTTGGTGGTTTTGGACAAAGACCATGTTCAGTACTTAGAAATCGGTCTTTGCCCAAATATTAAATGTTGGCATCAGCCAAAAACTTTTAATATTAGTGTACCCTAAAATGTTATTTGATTTAAAACAGTTTTAAAAAGTAATTCAAATGAAATAACCCCCTGAACATGTGTTGATAACTTACAACAAATTCCCAACCATCATCCAAAAGTCAATTCAGTTCTTAATAAAATAAATAATACAAACATTTTATGTCACATCTTTATCTTTATTTAAAAACCAGAACAGTGAGAAGACATACACGTGTTTTAAGAAAAAAAAAAAAACTTGATGAAACTTAGACATCATTTTTTTTTCAGAGTATGGCAGGCCTCTATTACTAAGGGAAAATGACCTTCATTTTCATCAAAATGATTTGCTACTGTTTTTCAAAACGGTGTATCAACACTGTCGTATGAGCACCTTAGTCACCCTGTATTATTGTGAATGTTTGGAACAACACAAGGGCACCTTAAATATGGTATTTAATAAGGCAATAAGGGACATATGGAAAAGTAACATTTATCAATGTGCACAAAAAACATCAAATTGAAATTTTAAAAGGACCCATTGTGAAAAAAAAAACTTTTTTTGTGGTGAAAACGAACACTTGATGGAACTGCAGTACACAAAGTTATGAAGCCTAAGAACTATTCTGTTATTTTGTAGTCAACTATTTCTTATCCCTTAGACTCTGCTCAGTTTTTCAAGAGTTCTTGATGGTTCAGGGAACATTCATTTTAATAGTACAGGCACCCATGTGAAATCTACATACTCATGCATGGAATCTGAACGTTTATGCAAAGCTGAACCCTGAGGACAGGAAGAGCTGTACTCATCAAATTTGTATATTGGTAAACAGGTTTTAAAAACACCTGGGTTTCTGATTCAAATATATTTATGGGTTAAGAGGTTTATACAAGAAACTGCCCATCGGTTTAACAATTCCAAATAGATTTCATTACTAATATATGTTAGACTTTTGACTTTTATTTATTATTATTATTTTGAGCAAGCATAGATTACACATTAAACACGGTAGTTTGAAAGCTTAGCATAACTAGTAACATTGTACGATAGAACATAAAGCAATATCATTTACACACTGAACAATTGAAAAATATTACTTGGATGGTGGATGATTCTCAGCATTGCAGTAACATTAAGTGCTGTCACACCAGTGCTGTAGAGATTTTTAACACCGTAGTAACTCACTTTGCAATCTAGTAGACACTTGTAACTTAATGCTCCACTTTGTAGACCTAAATACTAGGGATAGAGATGGTAGGTCAGTGGCGAGTTGTAGCACACACAGCCTACAGCATACTGGTGGCTGGACATTGTTTTGTTGGTGGATTATTTTCAGGTTAGCAGTAAAACTGAGGTGCACTGCATCTGATATTCTGATCAGCAAATCACACACACTACATTCATGCCACTGCAGAACTGTAAGTCATCATCACCTGCATTGTTGCAGTCATGACACTCAGAGAAGAGGAATTACTAGAGAATCAGATAAACTACAGTCTGTAATTTTAAAATGACAAATCTCTCTCTGTGTTTGGGGGAGGGGCATGTAAATACACAAAGTGTATTTTTAATTAATCATTTAGGTATTTTCTCAGACATAAAGATGGTAGTTATCCTTAAATACACCCAGTTTGTTTTATGCACAATAAAGATTTGTTTTTTTAGATGCTTGGATAACTGACCTCTCTGTGTCTGGTAATAATAGTGTCCATGATATTAGTTTATATACCTCATTGTCAACAGACGGGTGCTGTGGTTATTAATGTTGTTAAACCATGCAGGGTAATCAGAGGCTTAATTTCCTTTTAATGAACCTACTGTAAATGACGTCTGTGCTGAACCTCAAGAGAGAAATAAAAGGGTCATGTAATTTTAAATTCTTAGGGTGTTTTGATCAAACCATTTCATTTCATTTCTATCCAATGGAATTACTTCAGCTTACAAATGCAATTAACAGACATGCTTTTATGGTTTTATTGCTCTTAAAGACAAATCATTAACCATTAAACATTTTAAAATTAAACACTCTGAATAACTGGTTGACTTCTAGTAATAAATACCAAATTTCTACTCTCACCTCTTTCCTAAACTAATTTTTTTAATCATTTTTGTTTGAATAAAATGAAAATCCTTTATTAAAAAAAAAAATTAAAAAATCACATTTTGCTGTGCGTTCATAGATTGTATCTGTTTGTACGTTTACCTTAAGTGATGTATTATTCAAATGAATGATATGGAAGACTGGGAAACATGATGACAGTATTTAGTGCCCTCAAATTTGTATATATACACCAGCTTTCTCTCATTTGCTGATAAGTGAATTGGAAATATAGAAATTTCCCCAGATGCAAATGTATGCATGTGTCCGTCCAGGGAAGGATCGATAACCCAATCCAGGGGGTGTCCCAGATTTTTTTCCCCATGGATAGGCTCCAGCACTTGTCTCTACACGAAACCCCACTCCCATGATCAGGGAGGAAAGGGAGGAAATAAGAATATAAAGACTACTGTTTGTTAATTGTTGCTTGTTGATATTATTACAAAACCCCAACATGATAATAGCTTGACATGTTGGGATTGGTCAATCTTTTCTTTTTTTTTGTTTTGTGCACAAGATAGAACTAAAGATGCCTGATCACATGCACACAGAGTCAACATGTATCTTACAACATACATCTGGTACACACACCCAAAAACACATGATGTAGGCTTCCTATGCCAAATGGCAGTGACAATTAGTTCACATGTCTATCCTGAGTGCATCTGCCCCTCAGACTACAGAAGGGGATTGTCACTGGAGTATGTACTCCTTACTGGACCTGGTTTCCACATAGTGCCATAATGCACGCACACACACTATAAATAGCAGCTGTTACATGTTACAGTGACCTGTACTGGCCAGAGTCTGATTGGCTGGTTGTTATGCATTGAAGTGGAGGTGTTTTTTCTGTTGACGAATAAGCACCAAAAGTCCTGAAGTCATCTGGTTGAAGAGGCATGTGGAGTGTAACAACACTGTAACACAATAGCTGCTGCTTCCTGTCTTTGACTTGGGTGGTATCCACTTACCACTTTATATTGGTATGAGAATTCTATAACCACAGTCTTGAGGGCCGTCAAAAGTCCAAGGTGTACACCCCCCGTCCGACCCAAAATGACCCTGTCTGTACAGTTTTAAATCATTTCTCTTAGTTTACTCGCTTTTTCTCACTCACACAACATCAGACTTTCAAGAGGCCATTTATGAAAACAGGGAACGTCATCATTCTACACACCCAAGCACACGTGCTCCACCCATCCAATCAGTGATAACAGTCATTCACTCCCTGTGGACTCAGTCAGTGGATGATGTGTTCCAGATAATGGGGGTGAGGGTTTTCTTTCACATACTTTTGAATGTACCAGCAGGTCAGGTGAGCCCTGAGGTCCTCCTCAACCACAAAATCCATTGCAGCCTAAGAGTAACAAAAATATGTACAATTTAGAAGGGTCACATGCACTGCAACATGTGAACACACTAGAGCCTTTAATATCACTTTAAGACAATGTTACATGTTAACGAATAATAACTTGTTACTAAAGTTATGATGTCTGCCATACTGAAAATGATGGTATATTAAGGAAATATTCTCATTTCCAAATTATGCCAACAATTTGCCAAATTATGGCAATTACAATTTTAAATATTAATGTAAGACAATCTAGTGGATTTTTAGGTCTGTAAAAAAAAGGTCCAGAAAATTAGTGAACCTCAGATACAAATTCTGGTATTGATTCTAGTTTCCAAATTTAACAAAAGTCCACATCTTGTTGGCAAAATGAGCTCAGAACTGCAATCTTTATAAATTAATACAATCCTAGTTGATTAACAGCATTAATCATCTTAACCAGTAAAAGAAAATGCAGAAAGGATAACACAAACATACAGATAAACTCACACAAATACATACAGACCCACACATACAAAACCACAGATATACACACACAGACCAATACACAAATACATAAAGACCCACATATACCGACCCATATATACAAAACCACAGACATACACACACATACAAACCAATACACAAATACAAACAGACATAGACTTACAGACCCACACACATACATACAGACCCACTAACACACACAGTAACCCACACAGACACACCCTCAGAAAATCTCAAACCAGCAGCATCATGTTTGCAAATGTTCTGTCTACTTCCTTTATGTAAATACACGATACAATGCAAACATTTGGGCAGCTAAAGTGAAATGAATCAATACCGTCATGCCTTTAATGCTAAGAAGGTCCAGATCATATTTGTACCAAGTTTAGACTTGGTAAGGATAAGGATTGTTTTAACCAGGTCTTAGCTACTGATTAGCAATTCAGACTTGAGGCATATCAGTTTAATTGACTTTCTGTCAGCTGAATCCAGTTTTCTAGTATTATCAGTTCTCTGACTCTAGACCTTGTGCTTACACTTAGCAACCATAGGTTTCTCTAAGCAACTACCTAATGCTTCTACGGTGTTAAAATAATAGCAGGTACTGTGGGAACTGTGTGAGTCATATGATCTGGAGAATCAAGAAAACCAAATAGGGCTAAACTAAAGGAAAGGAAATTGTGTGAAAGGAAATTCAGAAACCACTAGAAGATTTAGCTCATGATGATGTTTTTCACAAACCATCTATATGAAAATCTCATGAGGAGGAAATTTCATGCAAAATTTTTTAAAAGTATTCAGTGCTCTTAATGAATAAAAACCGTGAAGCATGGGACAGGAAACTATCTTGTTTTTGATTTGTGTTGCCAGTAACAATGACAATATTATACATGGGTGGAGGCTTTATCTACATACATTTTCTATGTAGTGTCATTTATATCCCCAATAAATAAATATTGTGTTTTTTTTTAACCTTAGCCAAGTGCTTGGCGATGCCTCGTCCACTGTAAGCATCTGGAACCTCAGTGTGTTGCAGATCCACAGTCTTCTTTCCCACATATTCATAAAGCAACACAGCCCGGTCATAAGAACCTGCCATACAAAATTCATTTGATTAGAAGATATTTATTCCCTGGGGAAAATATAAATTGGTCCAGCTGCAACAAAGAAATCTGAGCTCTTGCATAACAACACAGGTGGTTCCCATGTCCTTATTACTGAGTGTTTTCTGTGGTTTTACTATAAAGGTTTAACATATATTTACAATATTTCACGTTTGCAAAGGACAACATTAAACAATTAGGTCTGCATTAACATGCATTGAGTTTTATTTTATTAACAGTTTACACAGTGCCTGAAGTTTTTTTGTTTTTTAATTCATTATTTGCTTATTTCTGGTCTCCACGTTCTTCTTAAATTTACATTTAGTCATTTAGCAGACGCTTTTATCCAAAGCAACTTACAAATGAGAACAATGATTATGATAAACATTCTTCATCATAATCTACATGAAGTACGCCAACAACTCACAGTGAAACAAACCTTAAGGACTGTGACTGGTCCTCTGTGTATATTGATAATTATGGATTATGTGCCCCACCAAACTGAATAAAAAGTCGTTTGATTGATGCTGTTACTATGCTGTTAATCATTAATCATCCATATTAATCATATGGAAAAACATTTTTTCTTATCTGAGTAAGTTTTAAAGGCTTACTTTGCCTTCAAAAACTGTCATATTTATCTGTCATTTTCCTTTTTTTGCTTTCCTTTTTTTTTACTTAATTATTTATAATTATTAATATTATTTATAATATAATTGCTGACCTTATAATGAAATTTTTAAAAAAAAAAGGCTAAACATTTTATATCATACTGTTAACACTAATGTAATTGGCCTTATTATATTGACGTTCACGCTTTAATTGTAAAGTGGGGAACACGTGTGTATTTTGTTCCGTTATCAGTCAGTTAAATGTGTGGTTTTTTAGTCTTAGGAGTCTATTGCTGCTATAATTTTTAAGACCAAACGGTGTCGCTGTTTCACAGACACTTGGCACAAGCACAAAAAGTGAGTCTGATCAAAACAAAAGCAGTGCGCCTTCAGGTTCAGCAAGCACTGTTATAATAACGTACACTAAAAACCTGATTCCACAATTATCTGTTTTATATAAAACTACGAAATAACTCATTATGCAACACAGAGTTTGGTGTAATAGGATTTTTTTTTATAAAGTAAAACCGACTGTTCTGCTGGTGATGGAGTGGTTAGCACATCCTCCTCTCAGGGCAGTGGATCAAGGTTTAAATCTTAATCTGGGTGGAGGTCCCATGTTCCTCACTTTTCCATGTGGGTTTTCTCTGGGTTCTCTCGCCCCGACCATTCTCCCCTATGTAGGCATGGGGAACCCGCCTTCCCCCTCCCCCTGCGACCTTAGTAAAGGAAGCGGTCAAGATAATACGATAACATTAATAAGCAAATGTTGCAAATGACATTAAGTTCCCAAAGTAGCTCCAGCTTCATTAATTTAGTGGATTAATGAAGGACTCCTTAAACTCTTTGTTGAGACAAGACCTAAAACCTACTGCACCCAAAGTTGTCCTGATTATTGTTGTTTTTGATTATTCTGATTATTATTGATGTTTTTGTAGCTAGTAGAAAGCAGAAGTATAAATCCACAGAATCATAAAGATAAACTCTCATTCTGGCTGCTGGGCCACTGATCAGAGTTGGTTTTATTGTGACAGGAAGCAAAAGAGATTTGGTTTGTTAACTTTCATTCATTCATTCATTCATTCATTATGGCGGAAGCTTTATCCTCTATTAGGGTTGTTTCGGGCGCTGGGCAGAAACACCCAGGACAGGACGCCAATATTTCACTGTACACACACTCACACACACAGACACGCACACAAACACACTCTACATGGGGCAATTTGAAGAACTCAATTGACTTGATCCATGTTTTTGGACTGTGGGAGGAAACCGGAGAACCCGGAGGAAACCCACGCGGACACGGGGAGAACATGGAAACTCCATCCAGATGGGGATTCGAACCGGGAAACCCTAGTGCTGAGAGGAGAACATGCTAACCACTAAGCCACCGTGCCGCCGTTTGTTAACTTCAGTTTAAATTTTTATTATTTTTTAAACACAGTTTAAGCTGTTGTTTAAAGTCCAACCACACCACAATAAAAAAGTATAATAACAGTAATAACAGCAAATGTAAAAAAAAAAAATATGGACAGTGAATTAAACTAACGAGAATACGATGAGAGTATGTTCCTGTTAGAAGTATAATAAACGTTGAGTTTATAACTTCTGGTTTGTCTGTTTGAAGGTTCGTTATTATTCATAACGTTGACAACAATACACTTAGATTAACGGTTTTGGAAAGTTTGGCAATGCAGTCGGTACAGGGTGTAGACACTGCAGCTAGCAGATCAGCTATCGAGGTTAGCAGCTGTAAGCAGCGAGTATGAAAAGCAGAGCTGTGTGTGTGTGTGTGTGAGTGTGTGTGTGTGTGTGTGAGTGTGTGAGTGTGAGTGTGTGGAAAACAAAGCTGCAGACACGGCACACATCGCTAACAGCTTACCGTTGAGGCGGATGCTGAACTGACGTCGTTGTTTATCGTGCTCTACGCGGATGGGACTGTTGATCTCGATGACGTTGATCTGAGCAGCATGGGCCATAGTGAGTCTGAGACCGCTGCACTGCGGGTCAGTCTGCGAGCTCCGACCGACCGATCTGAATCTCTCTCTCACTCACTCACACACACACACACACACACACACACACACACACACACACACACACACACACACACAGCCAAGGAAATCAGCTGTACGCTCACATGTCCCGTCTTGACCAATCACAGGCGCCACCAATGTTTGGCTCGGCCGCCTCGTCGATGCGCTTGCGGTACCTCGTCAGCAGATGGCGCACAAACTTACTCTCTGGAGGAAATACATTTGCTCAGATTTGATGTGATTTAGCTTTCCTGCGGGGCGGCACGGTGGCTGAGTGGTTAGCACATTTTGCCTGTCAGCGCTAGGGATTCCCGGTTCGAATCCCAATCTGGGAGGAGCTTCCATGTTCGCCCCGTGTCCGCGTGAGTTTCCTCCAGGTTCTCCGGTTTCCTCCCACAGTCCAAAAACGTGGATCAAGTCAATTGAGTTCTCCAAATTGCCCCATATAGAGTGTGTTTGTGTGAGTAAGTGTGGGCCCAGTGATAGATTGGTTTTCCTGTCCTGGGTGTATCTGCCCAGCGCCTATTCTCCCCTGGATGGGCATGGGGAACCCCACCGCAACCCTAATAGAGGATGAAGTGAAAGATAATGGATGGATAGCTTTCCTACAGTTCTGTATCAGCTCAGCTAGATTAGAGCAGAGTTTTCAGAAAGTATAATATCACACACAGAATCGATTTAGTAAGGTAAGATAAAAATAATAATCAAAAAGTACAATAGCGTTAGCAGAGCAGCACATTGGTTTAGTGGTTAGCACGTCTGCCTCTCAGCACTAGGGATCCAGGTTCGAATCCCAATCTGGGTTGAGTTTCCATGTCCTCCCTGTGTCCACATGGGTTTCCTCCAGGTTCTCCGGTTTCCTCCCACAGTCCAAAAACATGGATCAAGTCAATTGAATGGATGGATTAAATTGGATGCTCTAAATTGCCCCATATAGAGAATGTGTGTGTTGCCCAAAACTAACAATTTGATGTTGTAGTAAAACATTTATAACAATTTTATATATAAAATAAATATTTATAACATTAATAATAAATGGAGGTTACGTATGAAACAAAACAACAATATAACAAATGACCACCTTGACCATGGCAGCATGTTCACCCTTTAGATGAAATTTTAAATTTCAGATGACACCTCATAAAAAATAAAATTTAGATAAATAATGTATTAAGAAGAAATCATTATTTACAATAAAAGAACACATTCTTGGCAATATAAATGCCATCAGGATAAATACCAGCTTTTTAGGGGGCATAGATGACATACACCAAGTTTTTTTTAAGTTCTTAGCTTAGCTAACAATAAACATACAAATTCTAATCAATCTTGGTTGATTCTATTCTTTTTTTCTATTAAAAAAGGAAACCTTAACCACACTGATTAAGTGTGCTGAGCCTGACGTCATGTGATAATGAGATAATTGTGTGCATTGGGATTTGAAAAGCTGCATATAATTAACATATTAGTAAAAAAACGTATAGGTGAATTTATTTCATGCACAATGTGTGTTGTTCATCCATGTCCACATCAATTACTGAGCACAGGCAGGGTACTGGCTTATTAATTGTGTGAATAAATAAATGTGATGCTACTAAACATATGCAGTGTATATTACACAAGAAAAATGGAGTGGCTGTCATTTCATAACACATAAGATCCAGAAATAATTAGTTACTTTTTAAAATACACAACAGCTTAATCCGAGACTGAGTTCCATTATATGGCTGTAGTTCAAATGTGATTACATGCCTTCGGTGTATATTCTTGCAGAATGTGATTACAGACTCCTGGCTTGTATTTATGCCAATCATGATTACAGACTCTAGGTTTGTATTTTGATGCAGCAAAACCAAATTGGGGTTTGCAGTTTTCTGGCCGACCTATACAAAGGCACATTTACTCAGTTCTATGTAATACAGGTCTGTAAACATAGGCTACAAAAGTACAGACATGTGTACATTCTGTAAGCAAATCCTCTTCCTAGAATAACAAACCTAATGTCTTCTTCTTAGAAGAATCACATATTTTTATGGTTGACCTTTTTTGCATTTACTGCAGTTTACAGCCACTCTACAACAAAAGAACGGAAACAACTAAGGACTTTAAACCTTGCACAGACAGAGACATCAATAGGCATGTCTTAAACCCTCAATGTTCTGTTCAGTAGTACAATACAGTTTGTTTGTCCTACTCATTTGCAATGTGACACTTTTTAACTTGTGCAAGTTGCTGCTGTCTAAAAGCTATATAGCAACTATTTTTCATGTCTGGTAAGTTGCTCAACATTCAGTTAAAAAAAACAATTTAATTTGGCAATTCTTACATGTACACTGATTAGCCACAACATTACAAACACCTTTTTTGCTTCAACACCACTTTCCATTTAGTCAGCTCCACATAGGTGAGCAGTGTTGATGGAGTTTTTAAACACCTTATTGATATTGCTGGGCTGTGAAATAATATTAACCAAAAACCAGCATCCTGTGAGCACTGTTACATAATTAAAGAAAGACTTACACAACTGTTCAGCATTAAATGTGTGGAATAAGGCTGGTGTGTCTGATTTACATACGTTTACATATGTTTGGTTATTTAGCAGACACTATCATATTTATATAAGTAAAGACATATAAGTAAATCCAACTTTCTGGGGTTAGATCTCAGGGGTAGCCATACAGCATCCTATAATCAATGAGGGTTAAAAACCATCTTTATGGTAACTTAACTGGACATATTTGAATCTATAACCTTCATAGTGATAGCTCAACACCTTAACCACTGAGCAACCATATGTGGGCCCTTGAACAAGACCCCTAACTATCAATGTTCCAGGGGTGCTTGTCCATGTGTTCTAACCCCAACCATCAAGTTAGGATACTTGTAAGTCCCTCTGGAACTTATTGAATAAAAGCATCTGCTAAATGACCAAATGTAATGTAAATAATAACTGCTCTGTTAATTTCATCATACATACATGAATTTTATGGAAACCTGGACTGTTCACTTACATTCATTGTTTTATTTATTCATATGGGTGACATAAATAAATACAAACTTAATTACTGACAATATGATTTGCATACTGGTTCTAATAAATGGTAAGATTCCTGCTATTAAAGCATAAACAGACAAAATGATTAATTAAGCGGATTATAACGAAGAGGAACAGAAACAAATAATACTTATGCACTAAAAAATAAGTTCACACATTACAAATATTCTAAATCAAAAAAAATAAAAAATCATGAACATTTTGTCCACACGGGCTTAATTTAGTTAAAAAAACACTACAATGCCCAATGCTGGGTTACATAAACAAAAAAAAGCAAAAATACTGTCATTTTTACTGCTTAACTTTCTTAAAATGCTTTTCAAATGTTGGAGAATACTTTAAAAAAAAATTTTTAAAAAGTGTCAGACAAAGTGTCTCAGCTTTTTGAATGCCTACAGCTACTGTACTTACAGAAACAGGTCACAAGTATGGTTCTTAAAAGCTACAAAAAAAAAGAAGATTTAGTCTTCATGCAGCGTAATAAAAATACTAAAAAAAAAACATTAGGGATATTGTTTAGAACAAATATGTTTCAAAATTGGTTTGTATTTTACTTAAGCGTGTAAGTTCCTGTAATCATGTCACAAGNGCACACACTCACTCACACATACACACTCTAAATTGGGCAATTTTTGAGAATTCAATTAACTTGATCCATGTTTTTGGACTGTGGGAAGAAACCGGAGAACCCGGAGGAAACCCACGCAGACACGGGGAGAACATGGAAACTCCACCCAGATGGGGATTCGAACCGGGAATCCCTAGCGCTGAGAGGCGAATGTGCTAACCACTAAGCCACCGTGCCGCCAGTTATTTATAATTATTAATCTTATTTATAATATAATTGCTGACCCTATAATGAAAGTAAAAAAAATAAGGCTAAACATTTTATATCATACTGTTAACACTAATGTAATTGGCCTTATTATATTGATGTTCACGCTTTAATTGTAAAGTGGGGAACACGTGTGTATTTTGTTCCGTTATCAGTCAGTTAAATGTGTGGTTTCTTAGTCTTAGGAGTCTATTGCTGCTATAATTTTTCAGACCAAACGGTGTCGCTGTTTCACAGACACTTGGCACAAGCACAAAAAGTGAGTCTGATCAAAACAAAAGCAGTGCACCTTCAGGTTCAGCAAGCACTGTTATAATAACGTACACTAAAAACCTGATTCCACAATTATCTGTTTTATATAAAACTACGAAATAACTCATTATGCAACACAGAGTTTGGTGTAATAGGATTTTTTTTTTATAAAGTAAAACCGACTGTTCCGCTGGTGATGGAGTGGTTAGCACATCCACCTCTCAGGGCAGTGGATCCAGGTTTAAATCTTAATCTGGGTGGAGGTCCCATGTTCCTCACTTTTCCATATGGGTTTTCTCTGGGTTCTCTCGCCCCGACCATTCTCCCCTATGTAGGCATGGGGAACCCGCCTTCCCCCTCCCCCTGCGACCTTAGTAAAGGATTAAGCGGTCAAGATAATAAGATAACATTAAAAAGCAAATGTTGCAAATGACATTAAGTTCCCAAAGTAGCTCCAGCTTCATTAATTTAGTGGATTAATGAAGGACTCCTTAAACTCTTTGTTGAGTCAAGACCTAAAACCTACTGCGCCCAAAGTTGTCCTGATTATTATTGTTTTTGATTATTCTGATTATTATTGATGTTTTTGTAGCTAGTAAAAAAGCAGAAGTATAAATCTACAGAATCATAAAAATAAACTCTCATTCTGGCTGCTGGGCCACTGATCAGAGTTGGTTTTATTGTGACAGGAAGCAAAAGAGATTTGGTTTGTTAACTTTCATTCATTCATTCATTATGGCGGAAGCTTTATCCTCTATTAGGGTTGTTTCGGGCGCTGGGCAGATACACACAGGACAGGACGCCAATCTATCACTGTACACACACTCACACACACAGACACAGACACGCACACAAACACACTCTACATGGGGCAATTTGGAGAACTCAATTGACTTGATCCATGTTTTTGGACTGTGGGAGGAAACCGGAGAACCCGGAGGAAACCCACGCGGACACGGGGAGAACATGGAAACTCCATCCAGATGGGGATTCGAACCGGGAAACCCTAGTGCTGAGAGGAGAACATGCTAACCACTAAGCCCCCGTGCCGCCGTTTGTTAACTTAAGTTAAAAAAAAAAAAAAAAATTAAAACACAGTTTGAGCTGTTGTTTAAAGTCCGACCACACCACAATAAAAAAGTATAATAACAGTAATAAAAGTAAATGTGAAAAAAATATGGACAGTGAATTAAACTAACAAGAATACGATGAGAGTATGTTCCTGTTAGAAGTATAATAAACGTTGAGTTTATAACTTCTGGTTTGTCTGTTTGAAGGTTCGTTATTATTCATAACGGTGACAACAATACACTTAGATTAACGGTTTTGGAAAGTTTGGCAATGCAGTCGGTACAGGGTGTAGATACTGCAGCTAGCAGATCAGCTATCGAGGTTAGCAGCTGTAAGCAGCGAGTATGAAAAGCAGAGCTGTGTGTGTGTGTGTGTGTGTGAGTGTGTGTGTGTGAGTGTGTGTGAGTGTGTGTGTGTGTGTGTGTGTGTGTGTGAGTGTGTGTGTGGAAAACAAAGCTGCAGACACGGCACACATCGCTAACAGCTTACCGTTGAGGCGGATGCTGAACTGACGTCGTTGTTTATCGTGCTCTACGCGGATGGGACTGTTGATCTCGATGACGTTGATCTGGGCAGCATGGGCCATAGTGAGTCTGAGACCGCTGCACTGCGGGTCAGTCTGCGAGCTCCGACCGACCGATCTGAATCTCTCTCTCACTCACACACACACACACACACACACACACACACACAGCCAAGGAAATCAGCTGTACGCTCACATGTCCCGTCTTGACCAATCACAGGCGCCACCAATGTTTGGCTCGGCCGCCTCGTCGATGCGCTTGCGGTACCTCGTCAGCAGATGGCGCACACACTTACTCTCTGGAGGAAATACATTTGCTCAGATTTGATGTGATTTAGCTTTCCTTCGGGGCGGCACGGTGGCTGAGTGGTTAGCACATTTTGCCTGTCAGCGCTAGGGATTCCCGGTTCGAATCCCAATCTGGGAGAAGCTTCCATGTTCGCCCCGTGTCCGCGTGGGTTTCCTCCAGGTTCTCCGGTTTCCTCCCACAGTCCAAAAACGTGGATCAAGTCAATTGAGTTCTCCAAATTGCCCCATATAGAGTGTGTTTGTGTGAGTAAGTGTGGGCCCAGTGATAGATTTTTCTGTAGGATAGGTTTTCCTGTCCTGGGTGTATCTGCCCAGCGCCTGTTCTCCCCTGGATGGGCATGGGGAACCCCACCGCAACCCTAATAGAGGATGAAGTGGAAGATAATGGATGGATAGCTTTCCTACAGTTCTGTATCAAATTAGAGCAGAGTTTTCAGAAAGTATAACACAGAATCGATTTAGTAAGGTAAGATAAAAATAATAATCAAAAAGTACAATAGCATAAGCAGAGCAGCACATTGGTTTAGTGGTTAGCACGTCTGCCTCTCAGCACTAGGGATCCAGGTTCGAATCCCAATCTGGGTTGAGTTTCCATGTCCTCCCTGTGTCCACATGGGTTTCCTCCAGGTTCTCCGGTTTCCTCCCACAGTCCAAAAACATGGATTAAATTGGATGCTCTAAATTGCCCCATATAGAGAATGTGTGTGTTGCCCAAAACTAACAATTTGATGTTGTAGTAAAACATTTATAACAATTTTATATATAAAATAAATATTTATAACATTAATAATAAATGGAGGTTACGTATGAAACAAAACAACAATATAACAAATGACCACCTTGACCATGGCAGCATGTTCACCCTTTAGATGAAATTTTAAATTTCAGATGACACCTCATAAAAAATAAAATTTAGATAAATAATGTATTGAGAAGAAATCATTATTTACATTAAAAGAACACATTCTTGGCAATATAAATGCCATCAGGATGAATACCAGCTTTTTAGGGGGCATAGATGACATACACCAAGTTTTTTTTAAGTTCTTAGCTTAGCTAACAATAAACATACAAATTCTAATCAATCTTGGTTGATTCTATTCTTTTTTTTCTATTAAAAAAGGAAACCTTAACCACACTGATTAAGTGTGCTGAGCCTGACGTCATGTGATAATGAGATAATTGTGTGCATTCGGATTTGAAAAGCTGCATATAATTAACATATTAGTAAAAAAACGTATAGGTGAATTTATTTCATGCACAATGTGTGTTGTTCATCCATGTCCACATCAATTACTGAGCACAGGCAGGGTACTGGCTTATTAATTGTGTGAATAAATAAATGTGATGCTACTAAACATATGCAGTGTATATTACACAAGAAAAATGGAGTGGCTGTCATTTCATAACACATAAGATCCAGAAATAATTTGTTACTTTTTAAAATACACAACAGCTTAATCCGAGACTGAGTTCCATTATATGGCTGTAGTTCAAATGTGATTACATGCCTTCAGTGTATATTCTTGCAGAATGTGATTACCGAATCCTGGCTTGTATTTATGCCAATCATGATTACAGACTCTAGGTTTGTATTTTGATGCAGCAAAACCAAATTGGGGTTTGCAGTTTTCTGGCCGACCTATACAAAGGCACATTTACTCAGTTCTATGTAATACAGGTCTGTAAACATAGGCTACAAAAGTACAGACATGTGTACATTCTGTAAGCAAATCCTCTTCCTAGAATAACAAACCTAATGTCTTCTTCTTAGAAGAATCACATATTTTTATGGTTGACCTTTTTTGCATTTACAGCAGTTTACAGCCACTCTACAACAAAAGAACGGAAACAACTAAGGACTTTGAACCTTGCACAGACAGAGACATCGATAGGCATGTCTTAAACCCTCAATGTTCTGTTCAGTAGTACAATACAGTTTGTTTGTCCTACTCATTTGCAATGTGACACTTTTTAACTTGTGCAAGTTGCTGCTCTCTAAAAGCTATATAGCAACTATTTTTCATGTCTGGTAAGTTGCTCAACTTTTTCAGTTAAAAAAAAAACAATTTAATTTGGCAATTCTTACATGTACACTGATTAGCCACAACATTACAAACACCTTTTTTGCTTCAACACCACTTTCCATTTAGTCAGCTCCACATAGGTGAGCAGTGTTGATGGAGTTTTTAAACACCTTATTGATATTGCTGGGCTGTGAAATAATATTAACCAAAAACCAGCATCCTGTGAGCACTGTTACATAATTAAAGAAAGACTTACACAACTGTTCAGCATTAAATGTGTGGAATAAGGCCGGTGTGTCTGATTTACATACGTTTACATATGTTTGGTTATTTAGCAGACACTATCATATTTATATAAGTAAAGACATATAAGTAAATCCAACTTTCTGAGGTTAGATCTCAGGGTTAGCCATACAGCATCCTATAATCAATGAGGGTTAAAAACCATCTTTATGGTAACTTAACTGGACTTATTTGAATCTATAACCTTCATAGTGATAGCTCAACACCTTAACCACTGAGCAACCATATGTGGGCCCTTGAACAAGACCCCTAACTATCAATGCTCCAGGGGTGCTTGTCCATGTGTTCTAACCCCAACCATCAAGTTAGGATACTTGTAAGTCCCTCTGGAACTTATTGAATAAAAGCATCTGCTAAATGACCAAATGTAATGTAAATAATAACTGCTCTGTTAATTTCATCATACATACATGAATTTTATGGAAACCTGGACTGTTCACTTACATTCATTGTTTTATTTATTCATATGGGTGACATAAATAAATACAAACTTAATTACTGACAATATGATTTGCATACTGGTTCTAATAAATGGTAAGATTCCTGCTATTAAAGCATAAACAGACAAAATGATTAATTAAGCGGATTATAACGAAGAGGAACAGAAACAAATAATACTTATGCACTAAAAAATAAGTTCACACATTACAAATATTCTAAATCAAAAAAAATAAAAAATCATGAACATTTTGTCCACACGGGCTTAATTTAGTTAAAAAAACACTACAATGCCCAATGCTGGGTTACATAAACAAAAAAAAGCAAAAATACTGTCATTTTTACTGCTTAACTTTCTTAAAATGCTTTTCAAATGTTGGAGAATACTTTAAAAAAAATTTTTTAAAAAGTGTCAGACAAAGTGTCTCAGCTTTTTGAATGCCTACAGCTACTGTACTTACAGAAACAGGTCACAAGTATGGTTCTTAAAAGCTACAAAAAAAAAGAAGATTTAGTCTTCATGCAGCGTAATAAAAATACTAAAAAAAAAACATTAGGGATATTGTTTAGAACAAATATGTTTCAAAATTGGTTTGTATTTTACTTAAGCGTGTAAGTTCCTGTAATCATGTCACAAG
>JAFMOD010000361.1:1298474-1320373 GCA_019802435.1 Corydoras maculifer
AAAGTGTCTCAGCTTTTTGAATGCCTACAGCTACTGTACTTACAGAAACAGGTCACAAGTATGGTTCTTAAAAGCTACAAAAAAAAAGAAGATTTAGTCTTCATGCAGCGTAATAAAAATACTAAAAAAAAAACATTAGGGATATTGTTTAGAACAAATATGTTTCAAAATTGGTTTGTATTTTACTTAAGCGTGTAAGTTCCTGTAATCATGTCACAAGAAGGAACTTTTTCCTTCTTTTTTCGTGACATAACCACAGTAGCACGTAGCTTTTTGAGCTTTATTTTTTATATAAGCATTAATGCATTCATAAGTGTAAAAAATATTCAACTAAACATCCTAGACTCTAAGGTCCTTCTGCAACGATCTTCCTGAGGCGGTTAATGATATCCTCTCCACTACTCCAGGGTACTACACTGGCTTTGAAATCACCTGGCTTGGCCTCATAAATCTCCTGAATTAGCCTGTGCATAGGAAAGTCACGTCTTGGAAATGCCACATCGCGTGGGCCCAAGGTAAGTGATGGGCAAAAGTCATTGGCACCATCGCCCACATAAAGAACCCTCTGGTATTGATGGCCTCCTCTCTCGTGCACCCGCTGAGCTGTGTATCTTCTGATGACTTCAGCCTTGCACATGTTTACAGGACACCGTTGGCAGTCGTGGGAATGGAAGGGGCGGAGCTGCAGCTGCCCATTCTCATCAAAGTGAGCAGGGTTTGTGAAGATCCTTAAGAAGAGCGAACGAAAGCCCAGGTTCTGAAGCCATGTTTCAATGAACACTGTGTTGGCATCCGACACGCAAACCACTTCAAAGTCCTGAGGTGGGCATGACATTAGAAAACGAAGCAGGTTAGAGATGCCTGGGCATGGTGGCAGGCCCTCTATAGTGTTGCGAATAGTTGATTGAGTCACCCCCTGTTCGGCAATGTATGCCAAAACTCGCTGCATGTACTCATTATATCTGCCTGGCCTGTATGTATCTTTGAGCCAGCCAGGCAGAGAACTGCCAGGTGCTGCGGTAACCATGGCATCATCACTGCACTCATCCACGAGCGTTTCATCAAAATCGAAAAAGATCAGGAACCGTCTGTCATTTTGGGGCAGGACATTGTTGCCATGCCGGTGAGCATCTTCGGCTGAAACTGGAGGATGAGGTGGGTTAAAACAACAATTAAAGACAGAGTCCCTCATCTTCAGTGACCTCGCAGCTCTTTACCCTGCAGAGAGACAGAAAGCAGTCCCTTCTTAGTTCATGTATCCAGAGTATTGCAAAGTAGAATCAATATATCAAAAAATAAGTAGTTAAAACTCTGCATGGAAATTCGCACTTAAGTATAAATATATAAGTATTAGCAACATAATTTAAAAGATGTAAATGTCGCTATGTGGCCACTATCAGGGGTTTGACTAATATTGTAGTAGATAATAATGTGTAGGCAGCATGTTGCTGTTGTAGCTGATAGAGATGGAACTAGTTTGAAATACTTTATATGCTCACTGACCATCTTGTAATGTTTATAATCTTATTTTTGCTCTTATTGTCAATTTTATCAGAAGCCTTAGACAACTCCTTAAAACACCATCATAGCACTATCCTTCATCCACCAAAATTTATAGATTACATTGACACAAATGAAGCAGGCAGCTAAAGTTCTATCCATCTATCCATCCATCCATTATCTTCCGCTTTATCCTATATTAGGGTCGCGGGGGGGGGGGGTTCCCAATGCCCATCCAGGGGAGAACGTTTCGGGCGCTGGGCAGATACACCCAGGACAGGGCGCCAATCTATCGCTGGGCACACACTCACTCACTCACACAGACACACACACTCTATATGGGGCAATTTGGAGAACTCAATTGACTTGATCCATGTTTTTGGACTGTGGGAGGAAACCGGAGAACCCGGAGGAAACCCACGCGGACACGGGGAGAACATGGAAACTCCACCCAGATGGGGATTCGAACCGGAAACCCCTAGCGTTGAGAGGCGAACATGCTAACCACTAAGTCACCGTGGCGCCCGGTAAAGTTCTTGCATTGTCAATTTTTTAAATCGTCAAAATCAGTTTTTCAAGGCTTGTTACAGTATGAATATTTTGTGGCAGGGTTCAGCTGCTTTTTCCTACCTGAAGGCGTAATTAACAAACCACATGGTATCAATCATCAAAATAGATTTAGATTGTGAGTTGCAGAACGTTTAATATCTTATAATACTGGATCCAATGCAATGAGGATCCAATGCTTTAAAAGAATGAACATACTGATGTAACAGTGAATTCCTTCAGGCAGAATTTATTTATGATATAATAGTTTTATCTATACATCCAAGTAAGTATCTTTTCCTACCCTTAATATTTGGTGTAACTTGGGTGACCTATTTTTTCTATATTACTTAAACTGGCCCATTAAAAACCAATATAATTCTGAGCACTTTGCATAAAAAATTGCATACTCTAGCTGATCACTTGTTTAAGTTACATTTAAACGTAACTCAAATCTGCACGAATAAATCTAACATTCGTAATTATGAGTAAAGCCTGTTAATGTACTAATTACATAATGCTTTAGTACAGCACATTTATTTTAAATAGAGGGAATTTGTAATTAATAGGCTTATTGGATCTATAATACAATTATTCAGAAAAGTTTTTAAAAAGGTATAAATGTACATAAGTTTAACCTTATTCAGTATTTGTTTATGTTCATTACATAAGGGCACACATTTATAAGAATAAATAATAACACGACACTTCAATAGATTTCATTATGGTTCATTATGGCATCCAAACTATTATGACAACAGTTCTTTTTATTGTTTTAAAAAGATTATAGTGCTATAACTCACATAGAACAGTCGTTTGGAGCCGAGTGATAAGAGCTCATTGATTCTTTGATAATTTACTGTCAGTATAACGTCTTTTTCATTTAATATGACATTTATCTCATTCACAAGTCGTTTATTGTGAGGTTACACTCATGTTTGGATTTTAAATGTAACATGATTAATTTTATTTAAAAAACATTTCAGCAGGCTAAGAAAACATTTAATTTTCTCTTCAATTATTCTTTTGTCAACGATTTTGCAATAAATAAAGGTTTTATTTCATAGTTTGTTTGAGTGCAGCAGCCTTCCATAAGAAAGTGCAAGTTAAGAAGGCTGTGTTCCAAATACACTCTTAACTACTAAGTGGATCACTTAATTAAAAAATACGTTTGTATCATACAGAGATTATCGTAAAGTACCGGGGCTCCAGTTTAATACAGGAATAAATTATTTAATAAGCTTCTTACCTGAAGAGTGTGAGATGAATTTAAAGCGCAGGACTCCGCTGCTGTTCGTTGTTCAGTGTTCAGTGCACTTGGCTGTTCGCCGCAGTCTCGCTTTTATAGTTTGTGAGGCGGCTCCGGATCCTGATCCTCCAACTCCGCCTCGAACCCGGGGCCGGCGCTAAACTCTGTACAGCTCCACGGCACGCCATCGAGCAAGGTTACAGCCCACGACACACCAGACATGGAAGCACAGTTTTATCACCAAGAACAACGGGTCTCAGAATTCGAAGATATAAAGTGAATTCTGAACTAAACGTCGAAGAACTCTGGGGGTGGGGTTGGGGGGGGGGTAATGTGTCACATCTCTGAGGTAAAAAAAAATCAGAATTCTGGGCTAAAATCATTTCTAAGGAAAAGGTTGAATTCCAGATTACTTTTGCCTTTTTTTTGTTCTTTGTGATGGAAATGTACTTCTGTAGAACACACATAACAACCAGTTTTACAAAAATGGTTAAAAACTTATTTCTCAATAGTTTGAACACCTTTCTAAAAAACCCAGTAAAACTAAAGACTTTCATTAATTTGATGCCTGTGGTATAGGCAAATAGTTCATTTATTATCTTCCTTTTTCCATTATCTTTATCCTATATTAGGGTCGCGGTGGGGTTTCCCCTGCCCATCCAGGGGAGAACGTTTCAGGCGCTGGGCAGATACACCCAGGACAGGGTGCCAATCTATCGCTGGGCACACACTCACTCCCTCACACACACTCTATATGGGGCAATTTGGAGAACTCAATTGACTTGATCCATGTTTTTGGACTGTGGGAGGAAACCGGAGAACCCAGAGGAAACCCACGCAGACACGGGGAGAACATGGACACTCCACCCAGATGGAGATTTGAACCGGGAATCCCTAGTGCTGAGAGGCGAACCTGCTAAGCACTAAACCACTGTGCCACCTAGCCAAATAGTTAAGACCAGCAAAATAAGCATGTAAAGGTTATAGTTACACTGTTCTGGAAAAAGGACATGTAAAAGATTCAGTGTTTTCAAAACGGATTTCATTTCATGAGTTAAATATGAGACAAATCTGAAGCTCAGGCTGTTCAGTCAGTCTTGGTGACTTTTCATGCCCTCGATTAATGTATGGATGGATGGGCATGGGTTCCTATATAAGCACATTAACCGAGGGCATGAAAAGTCTCCAAGACTGACTGAACAGCCTGAGCTTCCGATTTGTCTCATATTTAACTCGTGAAATGAAATCTGTCTTAAAAACACTGAATCTTTAACATGTCCTTTTGTCTGTTTAATGAAGGTTTGAATGAATGGACAATTTACATTTCGGTTTGACTTGCATTTTAAGAAAGAGTCTCAACTTTGCTGTAGGTAGGGTTTATACTTGTGCTTTAGGCCTATATTTAACTTTTCAAAGTACAGTTGCACTGCTGACAGAACTTTAGAAATTTTCAAGTTATTAGTTCATATGCATTTAAGACAAACGCATAGGACAAAAAAAGATGCCTCATGCAAATCTGTCAGGAAGGAAAATTTAAACTCACGCTGCACCTGTTTGACAGTGTTTTATAAAGTTATATAATAAAGTTTATAAAGTAATGTTTCTAGTTTTGTGCTTCAAATGTGTTCCATGTTAAGTTTGTCTAACTTAATTTACATTAAGGTACAGAAACACATGGATTAAAGCCTGATCAGCATGAATTAAGTTAAAAAAAAAAAAAAAAAAAAAGTTGCTTTAAAGCTGGTTGCTGATATTAAAATGCATCTACAAAATAGCCCAGCGATCCCACTGGGGCATTTTGTCTTACAAGGTTTAACACATTTAAAAGAAAATCTTAATTAAATGTGCTGTTTGTACAAATCACTAATTCATTGAGAAATAGTGTCTTGTTCCGTATTTACTAATTTATTTTGGAACTAAAACTACTCAAATGAATAAAACTCTGCAATACATATACAATTGCTCTAAAATCCGGTTGGGTAGGCAATAATTAAGTGGAAATTGTCTAAACTAATTTCTCAATATGACAAATATAACAAACAGTTCATGTAGATTTATAACATTTTATCCATATTGTTCTCTCTGACCTACATTTATTTTCCACTTTTAACAATTCTTCAGAGTTGTAAGACTCCAGTCAATTTTAAAACATTTAGTCTTTGAAGTATACTTGTGTCTGTTGTAAAGTGGGCCTTTATGTATATAATCATATTAGTAATAAATGTAGCACCTATTTGTAGTATTATAAAAATAGCAGTTTAAAATTGTATAAATAATACAGATATAATTGTAGGTCCCAAAGTTTAGGCATTAACATAACTACATCAATAACATAAATGATATATTTTAAAACAATGGTATTATTTTGTTTAAAAATTGGCCACAGTTATTTTGGTGACTTTTTCTCACTTGCTTATATAATATAAACTCTATTATATAATAAAGACTCTGTGAGGCCATACTATAATTAAAACTAGTGTGTGCGATAGTCAAATTCTGCCACACCAAACTCACCCAATTATGAATTTATGAACTTGCTTTTGTGCAATGGGGCATTCGTGCTGGATAAGAAATAGACCCTCCCTAAAAAGTTGGAAGCATGTAATTGGTAAGCTGCTTGATTTTTTTTTACATGCTAAAATAGGATGCATCAGCTGAATTCAATAATACTTCTATCCATATAATGCAATTTAAATTACAGTTAAATGCAAAATTTAAAAAAATGTCTTAGGTAAAAGACATAAAATGAAATGCGTATACTTTTGTAAAGAACATGTTAAATATGATTATTTTCCAATAGTTAAAAATAAGTAAATTAAATGTACATTTGTGTAAAAATGCAATGTAGTTCCTTTTATGGAGAATCTTTTATCTTATTTTTTACTTTAAAATCAATACAACATGGAATTTGACCAATGTTTCAGAAGGTTTAGATAAGCCTGTATATAACCACAAACTCCAATTTGGGGATAAAATAGATGTTACAGTGATCAATAGTCCAACGTCCTTTAAAAGAACCCATACTCATAAGCCTCTTGTCTTAGCCCTTTAATTACAATATTTAAACTAAACTTCCCCCATTTGTTCGTTTAAAGACTTTTCTACTTTTAGAGAATGTGTGAAAATGCTTTTCCTTGTCAATTGCGGATACTTGAACAAACCAATGAATAACAATACTCTGCTCTGTGTGGGTTTGTCATTCTTTGATCATTTAGGGGCCAATATGATAATAGGTGAAGAGACAAATCCCTGAATTGCTATGTAAATGTTTTTCAGAACAGAATCCCTGTTTAATTCCCCACTGAGCAGTTGTGCTGCTGTGGCCTCAAAAGGTAAAAATGAGACTAAAAGGAATCGGGGTAACTATGACCACCGACCCCGAGCCAGACTCCCTACTGACAGAACACAGCAATAAAGACAAAGTTCTATACATATGGCTACTTAGTTGTTTACTTCCTAATGGTATCAGAAAGTATGTTAAATGTACATTAGAAAAAGGCCCATGAGTAATACATGTCCATCATTTCTCGTACACAATCAGTTGAATAAAACAATACCATAAACAATGTTTGAAATTGGCAAAGCTTAGTACCATACACACTGCTACAAGTCAAGTGGTAAAAACTGGGGAAGAGAAACCACCACTGGGTTAAAAGGATCCCTCCAAAGTATACATTTACATGTCATGGACTAAAATTGTTTTTAGAAGAAAGTGCATTCTATCAACTAAAGAAAAGGTGGAGAATCAGAAAAGAACCTGGTTAAATGGACACTTTCATCAGTATGACTTAAAATGATCACATTTACAAAAAGAAAACACTGACATGACAGTATTAATGTAAATGAAACCTGCTAGCAATATGTTCATGTCTTTTCTGTGATTCTCCTCCTTTTCCAAGAGTCGACCACCTCACACCCATCCAACCGCTTAAGAATGTTGTCAGTTTCAAATCTATAATGCAGCAGTAAAGTGCAGAGAACAGATAAACAAAATAGAACTTTTTTGTTTTACACATACACATACACAGACACACACACACTCCATATTTTGATCTAGATGGTGGAACGTAATGTAAAACGGCAAAGGCCCTGATTTACTAAGATTTAAAATTCAGAATAGTCAAGAGTACAGAGGACACAATCTAAGATTCTTGTTGGTGGCTGTGCTAAATATTATGAGTAAATATGTAAATACAATATGTAACATTTACTAATGCTATACTTTAATAAAACCTTTCTATTATATAAGCCAAGAATGGGTGAAGACTTTTAAAATTCACTCTTCTTCAATAGCTACATTTTAATAATAGATTAAAGTTTAAACAGTTTTCAGCTATAGTTTATTAACCTGAAAGTTGTGTATACATGTTCAGCTTGTATAATGTTCAAAGAAACAAGATTAAGAGCAATTTTTAAAAAATGTTTACTGCAATTGTGGAAAATCAATATCTTCTGAGAAAAAAATGGTCCTAATGGTCAAAAACACATTTTAATTACATTTTAATGACAAATGTTTGTCATAGCCACAGTTAGATATGTTAAGTTTGTTATTTAGAAATAGATTATTAAGTGGAATCTGAATGTTTTCTATACCTTCACTGTTATTGTCCTGTCATATGACACATATGAAATTGCAACCTTATGTCTAGTCTCTTTCTCTTTTTAATGGTGAATGTGCAAAAAAATGAATACATGCACATTTCCCACTTCTGCATATGCTTTGTTTTTTTTAAACAACCTTGTTTTTTGACTGACTCTACTGACTTTTATCTGTATAATTTTAGTTTTTTGTAATGCATAAATGGGCATCACCAAGAAGGCCATTCTGAACGGTATAGACACAACTAGTAAATTAGGGCCTGAGAACCAAAACGAGCAGCTTTCATCACCAGCACCTCCTGAAGAACACACACATTACATACGCAATCACACACCACAGTGCCCTTTCTGCATTCTGTTCAATGACATACAAATAAAATTATTTTCCTTTTTAACTCGGCACACAATCTCTTAAAAATCTTCTTAAAACGGTAACAAAATGTACAATTAAAAATATTTAAAAACTGGGTTAGACCATTTAGACCAGCGGTTCTCAACCGGTGGGTCGGGGGGGCAGACAGAGGCACATGTGTAATGTGCACAGCATTCCCATTGCCATAGTAACCACCATTTGTTTGCCGGTTACCATTTTCTTTAAATTTGTGGTGATGTTCAGAAGAACATGACAAATATAATTTATATGAAATATGGATTTTCTCTTATTGACAACAAGTTTCCTGAAAAAATGCTTTTAAATTCACTTTGCTGCATTATGAATGTTTAAATGTGTTTTTGAAGCTATTTTTCAAAAGTAAATTTGTTTGGTTTGTATTCCACAAAAGTGGGTCGTGACTTAATGACCATGAGAAAATGTGGGTCATGGACTGAGACCAGTTGAGAACCTCTGATATAGAACATAATAAACTATGCTTTCCCCTCATTGTTTCAGACATTATTTCACCGCATTTAGCATTCTCCATAATTCCTAGTTACACTCAGATTTGGCAAAAACCAAAAGAGTAACGAGACTCACGATTTGACAACAATCATGAAAAAAAACCTCAGCTAGTGACTTTAAGTGCTTAAAGTCTGCATATGTGAGTCTGTATAGCAACCCACATATGAGTGTTTCCATTACAAATCTAATTTGCATTTCCATGTTGAGCAGGTTGAACTGCACCGGTAACGAGAGAGTAAAACTTTTACTAGTAAATGTGTTGTACCCGTAGATACTTGGCAGCAGCAGCTGGATACATATTGAAAGAGAGAGAGAACATGTTAAAGACAGAAAGACAACAAAAGGTGCCAGCTTAAGTACATTGGCAAGTGTTTATCATGATGCAGGAGAAGTTGTTGCTTAACTTGAAGAGGTGAATAATGCTAATGTTTTTGAGACGGTCATTGAGGTCAACATCTTCCCTGATTGCATGATTGCATCTCTGGGGAATATGCACAGTCAGCGTTTGAGTGTGTACACAACTATTTTCTTTTTCCAAATTTCCCACTAATATAGTTGTTGTGTAACTGGATAAGGATACATCACTTGTTGTTTTAGTGCTGCTGTGTTGATCCTGGCCTCAGGTAAGCGTCCTCGTGAGTGCAATGGTTCATCGGCTCGCTTTTAAAAAGAGCTGGAGGTGGCGGCAGAAGAGAAGGCTGTACTGAGAGGTGCTGTGGGGTGTTGCTGGTAATGGAAGTATGGCCAGAGTGATGCACGTGAGTTGGGTGGTGATGGGGGGGCGTGGCCTGCATGTGTAAATGGGAAAAGTCATGTCCGATTCCAGGAGGGATCAATCCTGAATTGCCAACTGTGATGGTGGAAGTTGCTTGAGAGGGCAGGGTTGGACTGGATGGGTGGCCGGAGGCAGAAGAGGTGTGGCCACTGAGATGAACACCTAGCGGCAAGCTGGTGGGCTGCGTGGTCATGGGGCTCGTAACCCGGAAGCACTTTTCACGGTGTGCCTTGAGCATGTTGGAGAAACGGAAGCGTTGACCGCACACTTCACACGGGTAGGGTTTTTCTCCGGTGTGGGTGCGCCGGTGGCGCTTCATATTGGGTCGACTAGTAAAACTTTTTCCACAGATCTCACAAATGAAGGGCTTTTCACCTTTAAAGAAACGAAAAATAAATAGAAGAGAAGTCACTTTTCAAATCAATAATGTCCTGTTTCACACACTACTAAAAGGTATGCAAAAGCATTATACACTGGTGAAAAAGGGCTGTGAATTCATTTATTCATTATCTCCCGCTTTATCCTCTACTAGGTGGGGTTCCCCATGCCCATCCAGGGGAGAACGTCTCGGGGGCTGGGCAGATACACCCAGGACAGGGCTCCAATCCATCGCTGGGCACACACTCACTCACACAGACACCCTATATATGGGGCAATTTTGAGAATTCAATTGACTTGATCCATGTTTTTGGACTGTGGGAGGAAACCGGAGAACCCGGAGGAAACCCACGCAGACACGGGGAGAACATGGAAACTCCACCCAGATGGGGATTCGAACCGGGAATCCCTAGCTCTGAGAGGAGAACATGCTAAACACTAAGCCACCGTGCCGCCGGCTGTGAATTCATTTTTAAATATATAGAATTCACTGGGACGGCACGGTGGCTAAGTGTTCAGCACGTTCGCCTCTCAGCGCTAGGGATTCCCGGTTCGAATCCCCATCTGGGTGGAGTTTCCATGTTCCCCCCTGTCCACGTGGGTTTCCTCCGGGTTCTCCGGTTTCCTCCCACATTCCAAAAACATTAGATTCGGTCTCTGTAAATAATTTTAGACAGACTCAATGATGTTGAGATCAGAGCTTAGTGAGGGAAATACAATTAGCTTGTTTTTAATTTATTTTGATTCTAAACCAGTTTTTGGGAATCGCCTTCATGTCATTTGCAGAAATACAATAAAATCCACAGGAACCCTCTAATATGCATCACTGTTGGGGGTGACTGGTGTATATAGTTGAACCCAAACATACTATTCTTTATGAATTATTACTCAAAAACATTCATTGTTTTATTGTACCCCAGTTCTCGTGTGCATGATTTAATCACCTGGCCAGGTTTGACCTGCTCTAAGACACAAGGACTATGCAGCAGGTCCTCCTAATTGATTAAACTTTGAGATTAACTGCTGAGAAAGTCAGACAAATCCTTTAAACAGATCTTGGGATTTCAAATTCATTCATTCAGATAACAGAGTCATCAAGAATTATCTTAATAAGTACATTGTTTTGTGGAAAATAAGCATAAGCAGATAAAATGACCCTTAGAAACTGCTGATCTCAATATTAATGACCAAGTCACTGATCTGGCTTCATACAGCAAGCTCTGCAATCCCAGTTTTAAACACCTGTGAATAAACAGACTGCATGACATTTTTTTTTATAAAAACCTAAAAAAAAGGGCAACAATTTACAGTCCTGCACACCCCATACCATTTAATAAAAAAAAAAGAGTAAATGAAATACGGCCAGAAGTGGGATTAAGTTTTGCTTTTGCAAAGTATGTCAGTTCAGTAGGAGGTACTCGAATGTGGCCAAGGACACATTCCTGTACATGCTGCTAATCTGAAATGTGTCCTCAATGGGTTTTGTTTTTGGGCTGCCTGCTTGTGATCCGATCACTTAGGCCAGATCTGAACAGACCCGTGGTAACAGTTGCTTCAGCTATTAAGGTCAAGCCTCTCTGCAGAGGACTGGATTTTCCACCAACACAAAAAAAATTATGTTTAATGCTTTAATGTTTAATGGAGCTAAAATAAGTATAAAAAGGTGCCCTCTTTCAAATTTGTTAATATGAAGATTAAAGCACATAGTTTTAAAATGTCTTTGGTGAAGGTAAAATAATAATAATAAGAAAAGTTCAATAATATTAAGATGTGTTCACATATGGTTGTTTTTGTATTGTAAGGCCTCAAATAAGCTTCGGTCTGTAAACATACTTTTGGGGAATACTTTTAATAGGTCATTTAGTGCTAGAATATTGTTTTACTGAAGAATCTGTAAACATTTCTTTTCTAAAAGCTTAATGTTAAAATAGTCTTTCCATTGAGCCTTATATTCTATAGTGGGTCAGAGGCAGTTTTAAATCATTCATGCCCAAGAGTGTAATATGAAGGCATAGCTGTTATTAAAGGCCATGTGAGGGAGCTCTGGGTGTGTTTCACCACAAGCATTTAAACATGTCCTCTAACTATAGGAACTAAAAGAGTTCATACGCAATTTAAATAACATTTAGGGCATTTGAGCCCTATGTTTCTAGGCATAATTTTCTTTCCTCCTCGCTCTGTCACTGTAAGAAAAGGAGAGAGAGCTTCAGAAGCATGAGAAACCATTAATGCAGATGTCCTTACCATTCAAAAGTCTTTAGGATGTGCTAAAAACTTAAGTCAATTGTTTTATCTCTGCAGTTATAATTTAAGGATAATTTTGTTAAGGTGAGCAGTGTAACCTATTAATTAAAAAAGTAGAAACAAGTAATCATTACGTTTTTACACAGGAATACAATACGTTTTTTTCCCATCCACCTATAACCTTCTCTTGCTATATGCTATATTAGGGTCGTGGGGGGGTTCCCCATGCCCATCCACGGGAAAACGTTTTGGGCATTGGGCAGATACACCCAGGACAGGGCGCCAATCTATCACTGGGCACACACTCACTCACACAAACACACTCTATATGGGGCAATTTGGAGAACTCAATTGACTTGATTCATGTTTTTGGATTGTGGGAGGAAACCGGAGAACCCGGAGGAAACCCACGCGGACACGGGGAGAACATGGAAACTCCACCCAGATGGGAATTCGAACTGGAAATCCCTAGTGCTGAGAGGCGAACGTGCTAACCACTAAGCCACCGTGCCGCCAATACATTTTTTTAATAATGCCAATTTACTTATGAAATAAATTTAGGTTACAGACTACAACCATGAAATGTTCTAGAAGTTCAAGTTTATTTACTCACATACCACTTTTTACAATAGTACATTGTTTACTATATTGTATAGCAGCTTTACAGTGTTCTGTGCCTGAAACTCTAAAGAGGAAGCTGGTGAAGTAGGAATTCAAACAAACCAAAACAAAGAAAATGAAGTGATAAAAGAACAAAACTGTATGCGTTTTAAACCTGTTGACAAAAAACAGCACGTGGATGGATTTGTGTTTGTGTATGTGAATGTGGCACACCTGTATGTGTTTTCATATGCTCATCAAAATACTGCTTCATGTTGAAGTCTTTGCCACACCACTGGCACATGAACTGCTTGTGTCCTATGTGAATGCTCATATGAGACCGCAGCTGATACTTATACTGGAACCTTTCATCGCAATTCTGCAAAACACAAACACACACACATGCACACGCACACAGAGACAGACAGTGGGTAAAGGCAGTAGTTGAACATGACAGCTGAGAAAACTGCTTTGTGATATAAGCTTCATAACCTGCTATTACATATTATAAGCCTGTCATTACCACGTTATTTATACACGACACAGACGAACCCTGCCCAACGGCTTGAATGTTAAACAGCTTCCTCACAAATGCACTCAGCTGCAATTCTGACTTTATAAGCAGCCCCACCCAGACCACCCGGTAAGACCCACACCCGCTAAGGGTCTGAAAAAAGCAGCTAGAACAGGAAGGGTGGTTACATACTTTCAAAGACACAAATCCCTTTTTAACCTTTATGATGAAACTAAAACTCAATATATGGGTTAAGCTGTATGCAGAAGTCAAAGTACAATTATGCAATAAATAAGAGATTACATAATCGGGAATCGGGGAACTCTTAAAAGGTTTTGCATGAAAAGTAGTTCACAGCCTAAATGAGTTTATTGCTGAAAATGCAAGCCATTCATCACAGAGGAAACAAGAAGACAAACAAGGGCTGTTCTCTCCGGTTACTCGCTTACATAATAAAACTCACACAGTCCAGTTGTGGTTACAGTGTTCATCCAGATATTGTTGGGTAAAAGATCAGGAAGGTCGGGGTAAAAGTTGAAGCACTGCAGAACATGGAACATTTATTTTTCTTTCATACTTTGTCACAGTATCTGGAATTCCACTTCTGCTGAACTCAATGAATCTATTAAAATGTCCATCCTCCCATTAATTCAGCCCACATTAAAAGATCTAAATAGCACAGCTGATAATATCATTTATGCATTCTTAATAAGAATCTGTGGCATGAAGGTTTGACTAAGCAGAGCCTATGAACAGGGACATAAGACATTTAATAAATATTGCACAACTGAGTGCAGATGTCATGTTTGTTCCCTAAATTCAAATTTAATGTAAATTCAAATAAAATGTATTATTGTATTTATATATATATATATATATATAGGGCGGCACGGTGCCTTAGTGGTTAGCATGTTCTCCTCTCAGCACTAGGGATTCCCGGTTCGAATCCCCATCTGGGTGGAGTTTCCATGTTCTCCCCGGGTCCGCGTGGGTTTCCTCCGGGTTCTCCGGTTTCCTCCCACAGTCCAAAAACATGGATCAAGTCAATTGAGTTCTCCAAATTGCCCCATATAGGGTGTGTGTGTGTGTGTGTACCTAGAGATAGATTGGCGTCCTGTCCTGGATGTATCTACCCAGCGCCCAAAATATTCTCCCCTGGATGGCAATGGGAAACCCCCAAGGAATATAGGATAAAGTGGAAGATAATGGATGGATGAAATGGTCTACACACCACTGTACACACACAATATTAGTTTATATATTTATATTTCAATATATAAAAAATATGTAATTATATACACACACACACATTTTATATATATATATATATATATATATATATATATATATATATATATATATATATATATATATATATGTGTATAATATCATTGTTCATTTATTGAACTAATATTGTGTGTGTACAGTGGTGTGCAGACCGCATGGTCACATCTAATAAAATATAATTTTTAATTGCTTGGTTAATAAATATACTAATTGTTGCAGTTTTCCATTCTTGCCGTATAAAAAGCCTGAGTATCTTAACAGGCTGTGGACACCATTGTCTAATTCTTCTCTTCAGAACGCACCATGCATCTTTAATAAGAGACAGATATGGACTTTAGGGCAGTTACATGCACCCAGTCTGTGTTTACAAAGCCTTGTCATTGTTACTGCAGAATAAGGCTTAGCATTGTCCTGATGAAACAGACATGAGAACAATTGAGCCTTATGGATACACTAAACATAACCAAGACAAATTGAAATAGGATTTTGCAATGTAAACTTTGGATATATATAAGGTAATTCGGTTGGATGCCTTATTTTCATTTTGGTCAGGAAAGCTGGCACCCAGCATTTACCCGAACACCAAGGGCACGCTCAGTCGAGCGCCACAAACTGACTCCTTACTGGCATTGATGCACATTCAGGGTTTACTTGTGTTAGCACTGCTTCGCTGTGAACAAACAAATAATTGTAGCAGTATAGGTGTTTCGGATATTTTACCCAGAGAGAACTAGCAGTACACCTGTTTATTTCCATAGATACAGGCATGAGGAACAACACATGAAACTATGAGGCAGCATGTGTGTGTGTGTGTGAGTGTGTATATATACCTCACAGCGGAAGGGCTTCTCTCCTGAGTGTTGAAGTGAGTGCACCTTTAGGGACATACTGCGTTTAAAGGACTTTCCACATGTTTCACATGTAAATGGCATATCCTTCGTGTGAGCTGGAGAAGTGAGAGGAAAATAAAAGGAACAGATTTAATGTTTACTATTGGTCGGTAAATCCACCACTGCGCCATGTACACCACTTATAATTGAAATAACCAAACACCTGCCAGAGAAAATAATGATATTAATAAAAGAAAGCAGGATCAGATATTGATCAGGTTGGTAATTCAGTAGATGTTTTTTGACTACTGACTTGTGTTGTTCTCTCATAAAAGCATCTGGTAAATGACAATGTAAAGAAATGTAAATAGGTTTCATACTCATTGATGTAATAAAATACTAACTTCTGTATGGAGCCAGGATGCTCAATGGCATCCAAAAAGTGGCAAAGCCAATATATTTTAGAATCACAGAACAAATGCAGTCATAAATATTTAGGTAATTATTCATGCATTATCAAAAATGAATCTACGATGTGATGCAAGTTGTCACTCACCAACCATGTGCTTGCGGACATGAGCCATTGTGTAGAACTTTTTCTCACATATTTCACATGCAAATTTCTTCTCAGCATAGCCATGGACAATCTTGATGTGCTCATGAAGAGACCACAGCTTTTTAAACGATTTATTACACGAAACACACTGAGAATACAAACACAACCACAACACATTTGTTAGATCAGTTTTTGAAACATGTAAAACATTTTATTATAAACATACATACATATATATATATATATATATATATATATATATATATATATATATATATAATCCTTAATTTAATTAAACTCTAATTCATTTTGCTTCAAAAATGATATCGTCACTCAAGAAAGAAGTTTGATTTTCCTTTGAGGTGTGGTTTATATTTATAATACACTATAGTACACTCATCATCAGACGATGCTATAAATTACAAGAAGACTAAAACCTGACCGCACATTTGGAAGCTCTTGTTGCTTTAATGTAAAAGCGACCAATGAATGTTAAGAAGTGCAAAGCTTGTGTTCAAATGAATTTGGCTTTTGGAGAAAATGTATCCAAAATTTGAATTAAGACCTGTTGTGCCTTTATCCCACAAGTTTAAACAGATTCCTGGGGTGTTTGGTAAAATGCCAGTTTGAGTCTTCAGTCACCGTATGGATAAAATATTATTTATTAGTTTTTTTTCCTCACTGCACTGAAAAAAGCACCTTCCACCAAATTCTATAATATCACATCCTATCCCATTACCATGGCAGGCAACACATTATCTATGAGCAACAATATTACTAGAGATGTAGAATACCACATATACAGAACTATGGATGTAGCATTTTAAAACGTAATTTATTTTAAGGTTTCACAATAACTGTTACCAAAATTTAGAGTTTTGAAGCAATAAAACCAGATTACGTACAATAAGCTTGTACATTTATAAAGACATTGATGCATAATAGCCAATGTTTCTTTAGTTTGTGCAAGTTCATTCATTCATTCATCTTCCTCCACTTTATCCTACAGATACACCCAGGACAGGGGGGCAATCTATCGCTGTAGTTTGTGCAAGTGATTGGCAGATCCTGATGTGTGAGATGCTGCTTATCTATTGGTGGTTTAGCTTTGTCTCCCTCTGCTGGTTACACGAGAAATCGTATTTACCCCTTAAATTGCAGATGAGAAAAATTAAAGATGTTTTCACTGCCTTTTTGAGTTTGATTTGTTTAAAACAATAGAGCATAAGCGATATATTCTGTTCATAATCCTACAGCTCTCTGTAACGCATGGTAACTAATAAAACTAACAGCATACAAGATGACATTTGACCATAAATCATCTAAACACCATTTCAGTGGACCTGAATATTGTTTTTGATCAACAAGTGTAAAGAAGTGCTGTATACTAACAAACAGAATCTACAAACGACCTAAAGGTTTTATAAAAACCATTTGGTCTCAACTTTTTTAAAAGAATAATTTCAATGAAATGAATCAAACTGGTCAAACTGACATTAGGATTGGGTAATGTTAGATAACTATTGGCGGAAAAGGTAGCATGTCTGCACCCAAAACAAAAGTAACATATAACTAGCTCATTTATCCATCCATCCATTATGGGTTCCCCATGCCCATTCAGGGGAGAACGTTTCAGGCGCTGGGTAGATACACCCAGGACAGGGTACCAAACTATCGCTTGGACTGTGGGAGGAAACCCGAGAACCCAGAGGAAACCCACGCGGACACGGGGAGGACATGGAAACTCCACCCAGATGGGGATTCGAACCGGGAAACCCCTCTAAGCCACCATGCCACCCTATAGTTCATTTAAATTTTAGTAATTGTAATAGAGTTGTACATGTATCACATGTAAGGCAGTGTGTGTCAGCAGGGCTGTGTCACATCATCCTGCTTTGTTACACCATTGTGACTGCCAAGCATGATAAACTAACACACAGCCTCAGGGTTCCAAAAAACAACATCTAACTATTTCAAGAAATTAAATCAAATAATCTCAAATTCTTCACTGAAGTTCCATTTCCATTCAACCTGTGAATAAAAAACGTAATTCTGCAATTGATTTTAATCACCAATAGCTGGGAAAGTACCGAGAGTATACTCCAATCTTATCTGATTTAACACTGTTGTAGTGTAAACAGGAAATTACCTTTGGACAGGTAATTTATCAGAATTAATATTGAAAGGCATAAAAAACATAAAAAAAAGTTTGTTCCTTTTTTTGGGCAATGAGAAATTCCTCCAAAACAACCAAATACAGACTGTAGACTCTACGTCATTAGAAACAATATATTACGTCAGCACGGGTTTTATCTCTGAAGAAACCACTTCAATGTCAGATGTTAATCCATATTGTCAGCACATGTGGTTTCACTGTATGGATATTTTTGTTTTTGTAGTTTCAATTTCATAACCATATTTTAGATTATTTTAGTCATTCCAGTAAAACAGACACTCAAATGTTTCAAATTTCTATAGTTTCACTAATTTAGTTATTTAATTATAGCAATAAATTCATATGAAGCAACTGACCACGTTAATTGACAAAAACCATTGGGAGGTCGCTGGAACACTTATCACATGAGTGGATGTTATGTAATAAAGGGCAGGATGCCTAATGAATGGGATCAGAGTCTTTCATAACTGCATAACAGATAAATGCACGGACTGTCATATATTAAAAAAACTGCTTTTTTTAAGGAAAAATTATTATCTTACATTTTACATCTTACACTTCATCCTATATTAGGGTCTAGTGTTGTGTCTGTGTGTATGTGTGTGTGTGGGGGGAAGGGGGGGGGGGTTTCCCCATGCCCATCCAGGGAAGAACATTTCAGGCACTGGGTAGATACACTCAGGACAGGAACCTCCTGGGAACTGTAGTGTTTTAATGGAAATGTGCAAAGGAATAAAAGCTTGCTGTGTTTCTTAAAGGAACTGGAATAATACTTTTCAGGAATAAAATTCATTCATTTATTCATTCATCCATTATCTTCCGCTTTATCCTCTATTAGGGTCGCGGTGGGGTTCCCCATGCCCATCCAGGGGAGAACGTCTCGGGCTCTGGGCAGATAGACCAAGGACAGGGCACCAATCCATCGCTGGGCACATGCTCACTCACACAGACACACTCTATATGGGGCAATTTTGAGAATTCAATTGACTTAATCCATGTTTTTGGACTGTGGGAGGAAACCGGAGAACCCGGAGGAAACCAAGCAGACACGGGGAGAACATAGAAACTTCACCCTAATGGGGATTCGAAACGGGAATCCCTAGTGCTGAGAGGCCAATGTGCTAACCACTAAGCCACCGTGCTGCCAGGAATAAAATATTTCTCTAAAATAAATTGGCTAAAAAATTTAATCTGCTGTGAAAATGTGTTTAATGCACCTGAACTGTAATATATAAAACTTCCTAAAAATAAGAATTAATACTCATCAGTTTTGTCTGTACTCTCTCACCTGTATATTCTTTTCACAGTCAGTTTGCTGATGCAGCATCAACTCACTCTCGAGCACAAACTTCTTGCCACACTTGTCACAGATCTGCATCCGCCTGTGCGTGACATTCATGTGCTTCTCCAGGTACCAGCGGGTGTTGAACACACGAGGGCATTTCTCACACGTCAGCGTGCCCCGTTCCTCGCCCTCCTTCCCTCCGGAAGCAGATGGCCCAGAGCTCCTTCCATCGCGGTTTGGCCTTCGTGAAATCTGAGACTGTGATTCAGAGCTCTTTGTCCGCCCCCTGGTGGTCACACCGGCAGTCGAGGTGGCAACAATCACCCGACTGCTCTTAATCCGCATCCGCTTGGACCTTGTCTTCCGGCTGTCATTCTCCTCCTCCTCATCTTCTTCCTCAGCTAACTCCTCTGCACTGTCTTCTCCTTCTATACTTTCATCTTCTTCTTCATCCTCCTCTTCCTCCTCTTCTTCTTCCTCATCCTCTTCACTGTCACTTTTCTCCTCACCTGCTGGGATGCTCTTGTCGCCTTTAGACACGTGTAGGGTCTGGTTGTTCAGATTCACTTCGACGATGATTTGGGCGCGCTTGAAATCTTCTTCCTCATCTTCCGTATCCTCCGATGTCCCGTTGTTTCGGCTTTTTATCACCCCCTCAGTGGTAGAGATGCTGGAGCCTTCTTTGTAGTAATGTTGTAGAGCAGCAGGATCAGGGTCTGGGGCAAGGGATTTGGTAACCATTTTCTTGTCCACAAGCACTGTATAAGGGGTAGATATGCTCTCCTGCTTGTAAAGTTTTGATGATAGGTCAGCGTCTGAGAGTGATGCATGATGGTAATAGGTCTGCGGAGGTCGAGTCCTTGGCCCCTCCTCCTGTGACATGGCGCCTTTTATTGCCTTTTCCTTTAAACTTTGGCACAAATTCATTTACAAATGGATGGCTATATTTTTTGTAGTTTAAACTGTCCTTCCTGTAGGTAAGTAAAAACAGCCAGGGCCCAATCCCCCACCCCTCCCACGAGGGGGCAAAGAAAGGAAGATGCCTCAGCCTAAACCAAACTGAGCCTCCATATCCTCCACATCAAACGTCAGGAAGCAAACAAGAAAAGAAATGGTGGGTTTCTTCTTATTTCGTACAAGCAATAAGACGTCTGCAGAGCGGCAATCTAACTGGCTCCAGGATCAATGCTTTTAAATGAGGGTACAAAGCAGGAAGGAAACCTCAACGAGCATCTATTAAATCAGCATCCGTGCTCCGAGATTAGCCTCTTGTCTTGTTTTCAACCTGTCGGCTCTGTTTTAGAAGTGTACTACCATACGCTGCCTAAAAGAAAAAAAGAGGGGAGAAAAAAAGACATTTTACTTGTTGATACGACTGTAAATAATGCTAGTTGAATCTTGATGTCAAAAACCACTCAAGATACTCACAAAGTGCAGATCACATGATGCAGACTTCAAAATCAAATAGTAACATGTCCTAAGTGTTTCCAAAAAAAAACCTCAAAGCTTCAGATTTAATGCTGGAATAAACCAAGCCATATGATTTCAGGCCTAAAATGGCAAGTCAGCTTCTGCCCTCCAATATGCAAGTGTGGGAGAAAGAAGCGAAACTGATGTCTGGTTAAGGTGCAGAGATCTAAAAATCTCACCACCACACATACACACATGTAGGCATGCGCACGCGTGCACACACACACTCCCGACCACAGCCGTTTCACTTCTGTGTGGGAGCATGTGTGAGTGACTTAAATTGAAACCACAAAGTTAAGGAGTGAAAACGAAAAGCCTTAAAAAGAAACAGACAAGACCAACAAACAAATCATTATTAACTGATCAAAAAGCAACCGGCAGAATGAGATTGTCATATTGTGTTTGGCTTATTTGATTCAGTCTTGTTTGATTAACGACATCTGATCTTACATGAGTTCAATGCGAACACTCTTGGCAATGAGGTTTGTCCTAAAGTTTATTAAAACCACATACTGTAGCTAAATGCTAGAAATGAAGACCAGGCGGAACAAGCAACCCAGACCCCAGCAGCTTCTCAAACTTTTTCTCTCGACTGTTTGTTAAACCATTGCTGGTTGCAATCCAGAAACCCACAGTGTCTTGGGGCTCCTGTGTCAGAGAAGCTATCGGAGCTGCACTCCTTTTTATAATGAGACAGCTGGACTTTGTCATAATGACCTTTATATTAGAACTCTTTCAAGGAAAATTTACACCACACACTTCACTTTGTTCACTTCAACGGCCTGCTTTCAGTCCATAGTACATCTGTAAACAGTAAAACACAAAAGCTTACTTAGAGCCTCAACACAATACCAATTAAATACCAATCACTAAAACATTACTATGAGCAAGACTTTAAAACTAAGTAAAACTAAATTTACAATGGAAATTTTATAATTATATATATATATATATATATATATATATATATATATATATATATATATATATAT
>JAFMOD010000361.1:1320938-1334322 GCA_019802435.1 Corydoras maculifer
AGCTTACTTAGAGCCTCAACACAATACCAATTAAATACCAATCACTAAAACATTACTATGAGCAAGACTTTAAAACTAAGTAAAACTAAATTTACAATGGAAATTTTATAATTATATATATATATATATATATATATATATATATATATATATATATATATATATATATATATATATATATATATATATATATATATATATATATATATATATATATATACACACACACACACACATTTAACAGATACTAGCAGCATATGTAAAATGCATGTATTTGATGAGAAATACATTGAGAATCAAGTTTTTTTTAAGACTTTTTATTAAAATGATTGGTAGTAGTGGAACAAGTAAGTTTTCCACTTCCATGGGGATTGGACTATATTTGGATTAAGGCATTAATAGCTATTATTTGCCAGGCATGTCAACACACACACCTGCGTGTAGCAATTTTTGAATCTAGGTAAAATATTTTGACTTGGTCAATACAAATATGGATATGTGTGTGGTAAAGGCTAAATCTTAACCCTTTTCATCTTTGCAATAAACTGGGTGCTTATGGATTCTAGAATCAATGTTCTTTATGAGCACAGCAAATCTACACTATATTGGTCAAGGTTCCTATGCAAAACCCCTATAGCATATCTATATATAACATACAAAGATGACAAAGTTATTAAACAAGGGCATGCAGCTTGATATACAGGTATTCATTTATTATTTGCTTTGCTGCTTATGTTTGTGTTTGCTAGCACACAGTAGCAGGTGTATAAAAACCAAGTCAACAGACAATAAGGCGGCAGCCCTAGCAGTTACACGTTTTAGAGACGTTGTAAAACCACAACTTTCGGTATGAGTAAGTTCTGTGGGACTTTGTATATCAGCATGTTTTCAAGGAATGTTTTTGTAATTTGAAATCAGAGAATCTAGAACTGGCAATGAAATTCCCGAATGTAATGCCGCTTGCATAAACCCTGCAGACAAGTGGTGGTCAAAGAGTGGGGAGGCATGTGTGTGTGTGTGTTCTGTAAAATCAGTAAACAATCAACGAGAAAGAAAAAAAAAATATGCAAAAAAACAACACAGTTACATATAACCACGATCAACCCTTAACGGCCTCAGCCATGACTTCCTGAGTTTGTCTCATCATATCGGTCTGTATGCGTGCACACGTGTGACTGGGTGCAGGCGTATGAAAGCAAAGCATGCATTGATGCCCATGCTAACCTAAATTTATCCAATAGATAAATGCAATTGCATGTACATATACTAATTATTCCTACACTAAACTGAATAATGTGGGTAAAAACAAAACCCACACAGTGCAGAGCCACATACAACCACACCTATATACACTCACACAACTACCTTTCTTCCTGCACTTACTGCAGCATTCTGAGAAACGGCTTGTATCAGACCACACAATGGGTGCAGAAAGGGTCACAGTTTGTTGATGTGTGCAGCAATAAGGCTATACTGCAAAATCAGTTAGGGTGCACCCTCACTTTTATGTAATTCAATCTAAAAATGACATGCCAAGGACAATCTGATGGGTTTCATTTGCATTAGAAACTCATTAAAAGCCTACCTAATTTGGCACAGGTGTGTATGTGTGTGTGTACATGTGATACATTTCATTCCCTTTATGAACCTGCTTCTAGTAAGAAAACTCTGTAAATGTATACTGTAAGCTTACACAGATTTAGCAAATGGTTTAATCAGCAAAAAAAAAAAACTAAAGTTTTGTGGCTTTTGACACCAAAACAGAAAGTAATGGCACACGTGTTGGCCCAGTTCCAAATCAACACGTTCTGTTCACCATGATTTGAGGAAAGATGAAACATTAAGACATGAAATAAATGGTAAGATCTATTTATTTGGAACCTTTTACACATTAAGTCATCTCATTTGGGAATTGTTCCTTATTGTTCTAGCATGACTGCACAGCTGCGCTTATATTAAGAAGAGCATGGTTTATAAAGACATGGTTCATTATTAAGCACATCTGTCTCATTTAACATGCACCACATATGTTATATATGTATTATATATATATTATATATAAAAAATATTTAATTTATATGAACGTACCCTAATAAAGCCTTCTGTATCTGTATTTAATCAAAGAACGTTAAAATCTTAGATTCTTAGTATAAAGAGATTTTTTTTTTATTAAACAGTTAATATGATTCCTTCCTGAACAGCTATGTTTGTCACTCTGGTTTTACAATTGAAAACCATATGAATTAAACAGGTCCGTTCCTCCACATGCATTCTTTACAACATCAAGAAACCCTGACCATCTCTAACTAAGGTTATACAACTGGTGGTCCAAACAATCATCCTTTCTAGGATTGCATTGCTTTCTCGTTCCCCAACTTCTAAGATTAAATTTTTAGCTTCTCCGGGGCATGTGTGTGGTTCTATCAATACAAGCAAACCCATGTACCTCCTCTACTCTCTACTGCTATTCCAGTAGATGTATCAAGTACGAAGCCCTGATAGAGATTTTTTTTTCCTGAAACCCTTAGGGTGCATTTCAGATTGAATTGAGTGGGGGTTTCACCTGGTGGTGGCCCACTCATTTAAATTTCACAAAAATGACAAAACGTAAATGTAAAATGAATGTTATCCAGAGCTACTAACTGTCAAGAAAGAGACTCGAGAATCTTGCTTAAGACGTAAGCAGTCATATTTTGAAGCTTAAACCTTTATTTTGGTGACCATCCTTTATTTTGGTACCTCACCAGTACCATTCCGCACACCAGAATAACAGCTTGATTAAAACTACTAACCAATAAGCTGCAATAATCTAAAGTGTGGTTATTTGTTCTCTAATGCCCTGCTCACATATGCACTACAAGCCTGAATCTCGCCAGAAAAGATGTGTGTATGAAAACATTGCACTGAAACATAATCCTAGCAGCAAACCCCTAATATTAGGTCTGGTGGCATTGAAATGTGTAAAAAATGGTGTATAATAGTGTGGGTGAGTGTACTGATAATATTTTCATCATGTTTGCATTTACAGCAGGAAGAAGCACAAAACCAAGCTTTGTAACAAGATACTAGAGACGAACAGTACAAGGTAAAAGTTGCTAAATTGTCAGACAAAAACTGTAAGAGACTGAGGGTTGTGTGTGAGCTACTGGCCATTCACCTAAATATTTAAGATGATATCAGTGCAATCTACTGCTATACCATGTTCTGTTCACGCTCTTTTTGCTGAGTAATATTTTTGAATAATATTTTTTATTTATATTTAACCTTTTTGTTTCATATTTTTCCATTTTAATATTTAATAATGGAAAAATATTCTTCTTAGTTAATTCTTCAAAGTTACTCTACAGTTGCAATTACCCAAAATCTTTGCTAAACAAAATGAAATGAGGTCAGGTTGTAAAGTTATTTAAATGAAAATATGTACTATAAAACCATGACAGTTGTACACAGTGAATAAAGAGTGTAGTCATTTTGGTAAATACCAAATTTTAACATACGGATAAAAGCATGTACAAAGAGGCTTAAACTTATCATATGAAACCAAGGGCTATATTTATTAGTTTTTATAAGCAGCTAGTTCAAATTCTGGTGCATGGTAATTTCTTTTATTAGAAGTCTGTATCTTAATGAGTCTTAATTTGTACACTGGGTTTACAGCTGTTAACACCTTCTTGTGCATGGTCACTTTGGGGTAAATTTGACGGGTAATTTTATGCACCAAATAATTAATGCATACATGAACTTTCATTCATACGAAATTAAAATAAAAGCCATGCTACAACTAGGAGGGCTGTTTTTCAATACTGAGTGAGCACCTTCCTATTCAACTGTTCAGTCAATACTTCATTCTCTGTGTTGGACACATTCACTGGTTCTAGAAACTCTGGTTATAAGGGAAGGTCAGCAAAAATTCAGAGTATGCAGACCACGCTCGAGTGGCATTAGGGAGCCATATCTGTGCAAATAGAACACTCTTCACACTATTAAATCACCAGCAGCATTAACATATCACAAGGCAGACTAGCACTAATTAAAACTAGTATCTCACAATCACCTTTTTGACAATTTTTATATTCAATTTAGTTTGTCCAATACTCCTACCAGGAGGTCATTGAAATGCAAAAAAAAAAAAAAGTGACGTTTCTAGAAGAAATATCACACATGCATGTGAAGGACAAGCAGACTCCACACAGAAAACACATCATTCTATCAGTTTCTTATTAAATTCTTATTAATTCCCTCAGTTATAACCTGTTGAAAACATAAAATCCAATATTCACCGCACAAATATGTGATGTCAGTTAAAAAACTGAATTCATAAGGTAAAACTATTGTTCAGTAACAACAAACGTTTCCTGATGCTACCACAAAAGCTGACCAAATAATCGTAGACAAATATTTGCATTAGTTGACCAAGTTCTTAATGATTAGTTAATTTTTGAATAATCTTTGAATAATGAATAATTTATGAGCTGTTTATTTGGTGACCATGGAAAACCTGTCAATAACATTTAAATATTTTTATGCAGTTTAGGACAGTGTATATAGTGAAAAACTAACAAGATATAATATACATTTGTGTGCATGATGTAGGTATAGGAGCTGGCCAGCAAGCTCAAAAGTATGTTTAATAGTAACAATGGCAATAACACTGATAAAAGTTTACTTTACTTTTCTTAAATAAATTTAAGAAAAACATAGACTCCATGCTAGTTGACATGCTGAACGGTTATGGTTTTTAGTTTCAGTAATGAATTTAAGATTCATTTACCTTTAAATTCCCTGGATATTATGATGCCAATTAAATATATATTCACATAGCTAAATTAACACTGTAATATTCGCTGTGTCAAAAATTCAATGTGTTTTACATACCATTAAACTTTATGTGTTGTGGTAAAAGCTTTGTAAGCTTAACTTTAGCATATAAAACCTGAACCACTGGTAAAGACTTAAAGCATTCCTGCAGTAAATTCTACACTCAACAATACAATGTAGCTGTGCACGATGTAAATAACCTTACAATATGTATATAGAGTGGGTGCCTTTTTTTGTGTATTTTCATTATTATTACTATATTTACTTTTTCTTACTTATTCAGAGAATACAGCAAAGCAAGAATTTCATTGCACAGGGAAACATGTTTCTATATGTGCAAATGACAGTAATGAGTGTAGTAGCTCAGTGGTTAGTGTGGGGGTTCATATCCCAGGTACACAGAAGTTACCAGTGTGGGTCCTTGAGCAAGGCCCTTAACCCTCATTGCTCCAGGGATATTGAGATTAACCCTGTGCTCACCTTGTAAGTCGCTTTGGATAAAAGCGACTGCTAAATGACCAAATGTAATGTAATAAAAGCTTTGAATCTTAAACCTTTGAAGACTATTTTCATCCAAACTACCATTCGTTGACATCCAGCTACCCCGATGGTAACAGGTGATCAAGGCCTAAAACAGAAAAGGATGATAATCCCCAGATTTACTTCACCAGTCTACAAAGTTGAACCATGTTGGCTGGTTTTGAAGGAACGTGTCAGACCCAGTTTTTATTATAAATATAGTAAATAAATAAAACTTAAAAAGTTGTATCCTAACAGACCCAGAAAGATGTTAATGATAATGGTGCACTTCTTGACCTGATGACAACTGCTCGGTTAGTTGGGGAGTTTAAGAGCTGGAACTGAAGTGAAATTCCTGGAGCCAGGTCAGCAAGAAGCTGACCGTGTTCGATAAGGGCCTTGAGTCCAGCACGAAATCATCTGTTTTGCGAACAAACGCCGACTTCGAATCTTGAATCTTTGAAGACTATTTTCATCCAAACTACCATTTGTTGACATCCAACTACCATGATGGTAACAGGTGATCAAGGCTTAAAAGAGAAAAGGATGGAAATCCCCACATTTACTTCACCAATCTACAAAGTCTACAAAGTTTTAAAAAGGCAAGTTAAAAAATGAAAGCAGAAACACTTGGTAGACCCAGTATTTATTTTTAAAAATAAAATAAAAGTTGTATCCTAACAGACCCAGAAAGAGGTAAATGATAATAGTGCACTTCTTGACCTGATGACAACTGCTCGGTTAGTTGAGGAGTTTAAGAGCTGGAACTGAAGTGGAATTTCTGGAGCCGTTTAGTCGTGCGTTTAGCTTTAGCAAGAAGCTGGCCGTGTTCGATAAGGTGCTTGTGTCCAGCACGAATTCATCTGCTTTGCAAACAAACGCAGACTTGGAATCTTGAATCTTTGAGGACTATTTTCTTCCAAACTACCATTCAGTGACACCCAGCAACAACAATGGTAACAGGTGATGAAGGCTTAAAACAGAAAATTATGGAAATATCCAGAGTTACTTCAAAGGTTAACCATGTTGGCTCGTTTTGAAGAAACTTTGAAAGTTTTAAAAAGGCAAGTTGGGAGATGAAAGCAGAAACACTTGTCATACCCAGTTTTTTATTATATATATAAAAAAAATTAATAAATTAAAAGTTGTATCCTAACAGACCCAGAAAGAGGTAAACGATAATGGCTCCCTTCTTGACCTGATGACAACTGCTTGGTTAGTTGGGGAGTTTAAGAGCTGGAACTGAAGTGGAATTCCTGGAGCCTGCCATGGACGTTTAGTCGTGCGTTTAGCTTTAGCAAGAAGCTGGCCGTGTTCGATAAGGGCCTTGTGTCCAGCTGGAAATCATCTGCTTTGCGAACAAACGCAGACTTGGAATCTTGAATCTTTGAGGACTATTTTCTTCCAAACTACCATTCAGTGACATCCAGCAACCACAATGGTAACAGGTGATGAAGGCTTAAAACAGAAAATTATGGACATATCCAGAGTTACTTCAAAGGTTAACCATGTTGGCTCGTTTTGAAGAAACTTTGAAAGTTTTAAAAAGGCAAGTTGGGAGATGAAAGCAGAAACACTTGTCATACCCAGTTTTTTATTATATATATAAAAAAATAAAAAAAATTTAAAAGTTGTATCCTAACAGACCCAGAAAGAGGTAAACGATAATGGCTCCCTTCTTGACCTGATGACAACTGCTTGGTTAGTTGGGGAGTTTAAGAGCTGGAACTGAAGTGGAATTCCTGGAGCCTGCCATGGACGTTTAGTCGTGCGTTTAGCTTTAGCAAGAAGCTGACCGTGTTCGATAAGGGCCTTGTGTCCAGCTGGAAATCATCTGCTTTGCGAACAAACGCAGACTTGGCCTCAAACCCGGGACGGTTTTAAACCGATGGAGGCCGGCCAATGGCGGATGGTCCACCAAGTTTCAGGCAAAGCGCGCAAAGAAAGGGTTAAGCCGACGGAAACCTTGGTTGGTCCAAACGCCGAGCTCCAGGCCGAGCGGCGCTACAGTTAGCACGGGAAGCTAGCGGCGCTCGGGCTGCAGGAGCGACTGCATGCAATACCGTCACCTGGGCTTAGCAACCGGCTAGCTTTTCCATAATTCGAACCCATGACACGAGCCCTGCAGCGTCTGCACGGGTGTCTCACACGAGCCGGACCCCCCTTTCGACCACAAAATACTTTTAAGGGTAAATCACCCTGACCACACAGCCCCGCGGTATCTGAAGCCATCGACTTTCACTTTTTCAAACGCTCAGCCGCCCAGATTTCCAGCTGCTTCTGAGATTTCTGCACATTCATCCCGTGTCCCTCCACACGAACACGCACAGCTGCACGCCTGCACGCCATCAAAACGGCATCTTTTGTTTGCAAACACTTTCACGTCACGAGTGGAAAGCTTTCTCGCCCTCCACGTCCTCTCCGCGAACAAAAAACCGCCTTCGGATTGCAATGCAAGCTTAAGCCAAAATAGCAGCGCGCGTTCGGTGACAACGCCATACCTTTTCAGACTGCTCGGCGACGGCTCCGGCGCTGTTTTGCACGAGGCGAACGACTGTCATCTTTGCAAATTGCTGCAAAAATTGGGAAAAAAGAAGTTGCGAGCTCCGACTGCGCTGCACTCGTTTACTCAGCCGAAACACGAGCGCCCTCTCCCTCATCTGCCGCCTCCATACAACAAACAACTCTCTGCACAGCCCGCCGTTCCTCACACGAGCCAAGATCGGGTTTAAGCTTTTAGATATTTGGTCATTTTAGCATTTTATCCAAAGCTGAGTACAGAGTTAATCACAACATCCCTGGAGCAATAGGGTCTTGCTCAAGGACCCACATTGGTAACTTCAGTGGACCTGGGATCTGAACCCACAACCTTCAGATTGATAGCCCAACACCCTAACCACTGAGCTACGACACCCTCATAACGTGCCTTGATATAAAGTCAAGGGCGGCTTAGTGGTTATCACGTTGGCCTCTCAGCACTAGAGGTTCCCGGTTCGAATCCCCATCTGGGTGGAGTTTCCATGTTCTCCCCGTGTCCGCGTGGGTTTCCTTCGGGTTCTCCGGTGTCCTCCCACAGTCCAAATACATGGATCAAGTCAATTGAGTTCTCCAAATTGCCCCATATAAAGTGTGCCTGTTTGAGTGAGTGTGTGCCCAGTGATGGATTGGCGCCCTGTCCTGGGACGAGACGTTCTCCCCTGGATGGGCATGGGGAACCCCACCGCGACCCTAATAGAGGATAAAAGCGGAAGATAATAAATGAATGAAAAAATTAAAAATCTGTAAAACTTACAAAACAGCACTGGAATTACACCTGCATCCGATTTCCTCAATGTGCAGTTGAATTATTTACAAAGTTTTTATTAACACTTAAAATAAACTAAAAGATCTTGCTTGCAAACATTGTGCAGGAATATGAACATTGTTTAAATGATTGAGGGTAGCTTAAGAGCAGTATGGTAGTTGTGGCAACTGTTGTTTCCATCAAGCACTGATAAACTCAGTGATATATGGATCTTTAACAGCAATTGTGTTCAGTACACATAATAATGTGGCAGTCCCTCCCATACTCAGGATTTATGCACTTTAAGCAAAATATTTTTATCTTCTACATATTTAAAATTATATTTATGGTTATCCATTAGGAAAATTATTTTTACAGCATTGTAAATAACTCGTACAGTCCACACTCACACAAACACTAATACAACCCAACACCCAATCATGCAAGATGTACAATACATAGAACAGTTTACCTATTAATCATATCCCATATCATCAGTCTTTAGATTCAAATTTATGTTGCATTCAGCTTTCTACTGGGTTTTAATTTATGGTTGTGATATGGCAAGACATCCTGCACCGTGACAGAACTGTAAAATATCAGTGTAAGTTTAGCAGGTGTCTAATGTATTGTGCTGTCTTTGTCATGCATGTGATGGCACCTGAGTTCTGAGTGTTGGGACACATTTGTAATAGTGTTGATTATGAATAATACTGTCGTCGTTAGTTACAGATAGCATAATTAGAATAGGGTTCAGAGCACAACCTTGAGGTGCATCAGTGTTGGTGGTTAGACAATGTATCTAACTGAACTAACTTCCTGTGGAAGCGGAACTCACAGTTGTCAAATAAACTAAATAAGGTGGAATGTATGGTCCATTTGCACAAATTACAAGCCCTCGAGTATTTCTTTATCCAATTACCTTTAGGGAAGCGGTAACATCAGAACTTAAAGCATAAGAATCCTCTTTTCCACGGTAGCCATAGCCACCATCATCCCACCTTAAACACACATGCTCCAAACTGGAATTCCTGTCCTCTTATAAAACAGTCACTGACAGATTTGAATTAAACTAAAGCAAATAATAATTATAATTACTTATACTATGAGCAAATAATTACGTATAAAATTTTTACTTTAAAAAAGTCTTATTTGTAAATGAGCAACAATATAAGATATAAGTACAATACAATTATAATTTAATAAATTCTCTGATCAGAGTTGCTCAGGATAAATGTATTAATAAGATCACTGTAAATAGTAAGCCTTCACATCCATGACGTCAATATACTTGTGTGTGTGTATATATATATATATATATATATATATATATATATATATATATACACACACACACACACTCTCCCTCCCAAAAAGTACATTGGACAGGCCACCAGCTCGGATACAAGAACCGATGCTGTTGGAAAAACAAAATTAATTTTTGAAATTTTTAATTGTTTCTTATTCTTAAGGAACAATTATGATCGCATTGTGTTCGAATACTCAAGTCCAGTCGATTATTTACGGTATACAGGTCATTTTGCTTGTATAATTATGTAAAAGAAAGTATATATGGCAGCAGCAGTATCAACCCACTAGGTCCACTCCTCTGCAAGTTTCTTGGTTCTAATTTGAGCCATTGCTGGGTTTAAATGGGTGGACATGCTGAAACAGCACAAACACAAAGTACCACTGAAAAACACTCGGCTATATAAGACAACTAGAAAGACCATCGTAAAGGTGCAAATAAAAAAAGACTAGATTTGCTCATGATGAGTTTTTTTTTCCAATGTGATTTATTTTTCTTCAGTAGAAACTAAAAATTATACTTCATTGTTATATGACTCTTGGAATGAAATGATGTTTCTTACTCCTCCTGCCATACAATATGAACACTAACAAACAGAAAGGAAACAGTTCAACAAACAGCGGTAAAGACGGAGCAACAAGTGGCTCTGATAACTTCCACGTTTAATTGCATAACAACAATTCTCAATTTATGAACGATCTTAGTGCTGTTTGGGGGGTAAACCATTTCAATCAGACTTTACTGCTGCATACATTAATATATAATTATTTAAACATGTCAAACATCACAAACACACTACACTGCCACTGAAGTCCTTTATAGACCCCCTCTCTCTGGTTGATTGGGATTTCAGTCCATCTGTATAAGCGTGTTGTCAAGCCTCGTTAGACGTAGCCCCATTTCTTTCTTTAAGTCATGCCAGAATGAGAAGAGTGCGCAAGTGTGTGTGTCCATGGCTCTGTGCCTCACTGGGGCAGCTGTAGTAGGGTGCCCTGGCCTGAGGGAAGGTAGGTGATGTTACGGGAGCGACTAAGCTGGAAAGCGATGTCCTCAGCTGCCTCCAATTTTCTTAGCTCCACCAGACCGTCTCCAGCCTCGGCCAGGGAGTTAGCAATGAGCAGCGCGGCCTGGGAATCACCCGCCGCCGAGATGATCGCTGCCTGTTTCTGCTGCTCTGCCTGCATACGATGAGAAACTGGGATTTTAACTCACATTCACAGACTCACATATACAAGACTGGTTTCACAAATGATCATTAAATACGCTTTTACTTTTTTTTTTTAAACGCTTTTATGTAACAAAAAAAAAAAAAAAAACACCAAAACACTATTTTGCAAACAATTTCCATCCAGAAGCATGTTTCAGCCTTGTGAAAGCAAAGCCCTAAAATCAGCTTCATCGATTATGTACTGTAAAAATCAGTATATACTGATTGATTGAACTTTGTTAAGTACAAAACAACAAAACGCTGTTAGCATCAATCAGAAGTGCAAATAGAAAGACTGAATGAAAATAAGCAGAAGGTTTGTGGTGATTTTGGGGGAAGAAAAAAAAATAAGTTTAAAACAAATAAAGCAGTACAAGGCTTGACTGTCCATGAGGCTTACATTACAGATTATGTAACACCATATGATCATGACAGTTATCATAATAAAAAATATTATCTCATAATATTTCACGTCCAGTGGGTCAATTAATCAGTTTAAACACAAATACACTTGTGACAATTCTAAATAAGAGTCTAAATAATTTTCTCCTACCTTTTCTACAACGAATCGGGCTCTTTCAGCTTCCTGCTGTGCCACCTGCTTCATTTCAACAGCTTCTGTAAACTCTTTCCCAAATGTTAAGTGTGTCTGAAAAAAGGGACAGAGCGTTAATAGTGACAAAATTGCATAAATAAAAAACACTAGAAAGTAAAAGGACTGAGTGTTACCAAGGAAACATCATCGAGAATAAGGCCGAAGGTGGATGCTCTCTCGTTAAGATCCTCACTGACCTGCCGCGACACCAGTTCTCTCTGAGTGATCAGCTCTCCCGCATCAAACCTGGCCTGGATGCATAATCAACCAAAGGTCACAAAACAGACACTCAGAACCCGATTCATTTGTTTAAAGTTTGCTACTTGTTGAACATTAACAGGCCTAACAATAATAAATCAATTATTATCAGTGATGTCAATCTGTGGTTAGTTTTAATTTAGGTATCATTTTCATTTACGCACTTTTGCCTCTCTATGTGTGAACACAACAAATCAAAAACCTATACTACTGCTTAACAAGTACAATTTAAAAACAACACAACATGTTTTCAAGTGGTGAAAAGAAAACCCACACAAACAGGGAGAACATAAAAAATCCACAATCATTTAATACCACTTACCACGACAGCCTTAAGTACTTCAGTGGTGATGGAGGGAAGCACTCTCTCATCATAATCCTCTCCAATGCTGGTGAAGATTCTCGGAAGCTGACCTGCTACAGGCCGAAACAGTATTCTCAGCGTGATGTTAACGTTCTGCAGATCTGTAAAACAGAATGAGAAATATTAATAATCAAGTTTAATGTAGGCAACAGTTTTTTTAGTAAGCAGTGTAAATCAGAAATACAGGTAACAATAATAAAAAAAGAGACAAACTTTGACAGCAGTTACCTTTACTTCCAGTAACCACAGGAACATTGCGTGGTCGGGACCTGCAGTCGAAGATGATGGGTTTCTGTACCCAGGGAATCAGAAAGTGTGTTCCTTCTCCAACCACGGCATCCTGAACTCCTCTAAACCGGTCAAAGATTACTGCCCTGTGACCAGCATCAACTGAGGAACACAGAGTCCAAAAGCTCAAAATAGATTAATTAGAACATTTATACACATGGGATAAGAAATCAAATGCTCAATGCTTCCTAACTTTGGTCCTAAACCTTAAGTGTTTGGATTCTCATCTCTCATCACACCTTATCAGAATCACTTTATTTTACCAAGAATGATGCACACACAAGTAACATACAAAATCAACAAGACAGCACACTGACTACACTCTTACTAAGCTATATATATAGGGCGGCACGGTGGCTTAGTGGTTAGCACGTTCGCTTCTCAGCACTAGGGATTCGCGGTTCGAATCCCTATCTGGGTGGAGTTTCCATGTTCTCCCCGTGTCCACGTGGGTTTCCTCCGGGTTCTCCGGTTTCTCCGGTTTCCTCCCACAGTCCAAAAACATGGATCAAGTCGACTGAATTCTCCAAATTGCCCCATATAGAGTGTGTATGTGTGTGTGAGTGAGTGCGAGAGATTGGTGTCCTGTCCTGGGTGTATCTGCCCAGCGCCCGAAACGTTCTCCCCTGGATGGGCATGGGGAACCCCACCGCGACCCTAATATAGGATACAGCGGAAGATAATGGAGATATATATATATATATATATATATATATATATATATATATATATATATATATATA
>JAFMOD010000361.1:1337055-1366499 GCA_019802435.1 Corydoras maculifer
GACCTGAAGGTCCCCGGTTCGATTCCTGGTCCCACCAACACCATGGCTGAAGTGTCCTTGTGTGTTTCACTGCAGGATGGGTTAAACATGTAGTACATATTCCTGTATGTGTAACGTAATGTAGGCAAATAAATCACTTTAATTGTAGAACTGCATATACTTAATAAGAGGCAACAGTAGACTTGTTGCAAAGGGACCAGCCTTGCGACCTGAAGGTCCCCGGTTCGATTCCTGGTCCCACCAACACCATGGCTGAAGTGTCCTTGTGTGTTTCACTGCAGGATGGGTTAAACATGTAGTACATATTCCTGTATGTGTAACGTAATGTAGGCAAATAAATCACTTTAATTGTAGAACTGCATATACTTAATAAGAGGCAACAGTAGGCTTGTGGCAAAGGGACCAGCCTTGCGACCTGAAGGTGCTCGGTTCGATTCCCGGTCCCACCAATAACATGGCTGAAGTGTCCTTGAGGAAGAAACCCATCCCTAATTGCTCGGACAAGTGTGCTCGCCTTACTCAGTAATTATATATATATATGTGTGTGTGTGTACAATGTATGTGTGTGTTTCACATAAACACAGTGTATAAATGTGTATAGTACAAATTGTGTAAAGCAGCGAAGGCAAACTAGCTCACTTTATCGTTTATTACGACGCGAGGGATAAACTGAAAGCTTAAATAGTAAAATTGAGTTATTAATGTCGAAACAATCTATATATAACCGACTGCAGGGGTGACCTTAATGTCGCAGTTGTAGTAGTTTAGTTATAAACTCCACGTGAAGCGTCGTATCGATCCCGCGTTGCTAGCGGGTTAGCAAACTAACGCTGCTGCAATCAACATGCAACCACAGTAACATCGAAATAAAACCTCCCGGCGCAAAATAACAACGTTTTTTTCGAATTAACGCGACATAATGAGAGAAGCAGCAGAATTGCTTTAAAAAAAGACATAAATGTGAGAACCGTAAGTCGAGCGTGCTCACTCACCACGATCAGCCTCACTGTGACCTCCAACAGCGCCCCCGTGCGACCACGTGAACCCGCCTGCTCGACGCGCACGCGCCTCGCGAGCACCATCGAACGGCCCGATTGGGCGGTGGACCGCAATCACCCGCGACATGCTGCCAAACCAAAATTTCATTGGTTGACTCCAGATGCTACACATCCGACGTCACAGTTCACGGCGCCGGTTCACTGCATATGGCGTAAAAGGATCTCCATAACCGACTGCTTTATAAGAAAGTCTTTTTACTGCATCACTGCTCATTATCTCGGGCAGCAAGGTGGCTTAGTGGTTAGCATGTTCTCCTCTCAGCGCTGGGGATGCAGGTTCAAATCTCAATCGGGGTGCAGTTTCCATGTTTTCCCCGTGTCTGTGTAGGTTTCCTCCGGGTTCCCTCCCACAGTCTAAAAACATGGATCAAGTCAATTGAATTCTCCAAATTGCCCCATATAGAGTGTGTCTGTGTGAGTGAGGGTGTGTCCAGTGATAGATTGCTTTTAATTGCCCCATATAGAGTATATTTGTGTGCCCAGCAATACATTGGCTCCCTGTCCTGGGTGTATCTGTGCAACACCTGTAATGTTCTCCCCCTGGATGGGGAGGGGGGACCCCACGACCATAGTAGAGGATTAAGCAGAGGATAATGGATGAATGGGTGACACGGTGGTTTAGTGGTTAGCATGTTCTCCTCTCAGCACAAGGGATTCCCGGCTCGAATCCCAATCTGGGTTGAGTTTCCATGTCCTTTAGGGTCGCGGGGGGGTTCCCCATGCCCATCCAGGGGAGGTTTCGGGCACTGGGCAGGTAAACCCAGGACAGGGCGCCAATCCATCGCTGGGCAGACACTCACTCACACAGACACATTCTCTATGGGGCAATTTGGATAACTTTACTTGATCCATGTTTTTGGACTGTGGGAGGAAACCGGAGAACCCGGAGGAAACCCACACAGGCACAGGGAGAACATGGAAACTCCACCCAGATGGGGATTCGAACCGGGAACCCCTAGTGCTGAGAGGCGAATGTGCTAACCACTAAGCCACCTGCTCCATACCAGAACACCATAATTTTCGACCTTGATACACCGTGTTTCTCCAGATCAACGACTCTGTACTCCAGTCCGTCAGGCGCCTTAACCTCACCGTGGTGTTAATTCTCACTAACAAAATGTTTTTTACTAACTTTGTAGATTTGGATTTCCACTCACATCCAAGACATGTAAGTGCTGGATTAATTACAAACATAATATACAATGTAAACCAGAATGTGTGAGAGGGTGTGTGCGCGTGCGTTTGCTCTGGGATTGAATAGGGGACCAACATTTCACCAAACAAGCCCCAACTGTACTGTTAAAACCAAGTTGAGTTTAAAGTATAAAATCATTTAGTCTACTGGATCTTAACCATCTCGAAATCAAACAAATGGGGATAAACAGCAAACAGGCCAAGTTTATTTACATTGTTTAATAACGGTCCATAGTCAAGACTGTTTCTTTAACATGAGCCTGAGAAACTTGGCAGGTTTGTTTTTGCCTTGAGGATCGTAGGACAAGCAGTACATCTTATTTATTACAAGCCAGACAAACTTGGATGCAAATAGTGGCTGGCTCACAAAACCTTTACTTCAAATGCTTTGCACTTGCACAGTAAACGTTAAGATTACAGGAACAAATGTCTCTTCGATCCTGACATACAGAACACAAAGGATACAGAACTCCCAGCCAGCAGTTTAAAATGTGTTCGGGGGGATAATGCAACTCTTGTCTTGCTGCTGTAGCTACATGCGGGGTACAAAGTCACATTACAAAATGTGAGAACTCCTTCAAAATATCAAGTATACAAGGGTTTCAAACACCTGCTTACTCCTGAACTTGAAATTTTAACATCTAAATCAAGTCTGAAAAACAATGCAGTTATGTTTGAAGTCCAGTGTTCGATTTTAGGGGACAAACAGATCAAATTAGGATTAAAAGCAGGGGTGATGGGTTTATGATAAATCAGACATTTTAAATGTTGTCACTACATTATACCCAAACCGAATCATTAATTATCTCCCTTCAGACAGAAATAAAGCCCAAAATGAATGTCCTAAATTAGTAAGCTGGGTCAGTTCTATTAACCCTTTTAGAAGTCTTTGCTCAGGATATGTTCATAGATAAGAAGTGACATCAATCTAGCTTGGTGGAACCATAACACAGCTCCAGTTTGTGCACGACATGTTCCTACAAAAGATCCCGGTGTGGTTAACGTACGTCTGCATGTCTCAGTGGCTCACATCTGGCTTGTGAATTTACAATAAATATTGATATCAAAAAAATTGAATACATTTCATAGTTAAAAAAAATTAAACAGTCATCAACTATCAACACAAAAACACTTTACATTCCAGTAAAATGTACAATGCAGCAACGAGTGAATGGCAACGTTGTCATAGTTTGCATGTTTGGAGGAAACCACTGGGGAAAACGGAACGCCTGACTCGACTGGCTCGTCTTTTTCATGCTTGTGTATGCAGTAGTTTAAAAATTCGGAGAGTTCAATGACCATATACCTGCCAAATATTAAATTTGTTACTCTAATCTCTAAACCGTAAATTCAGCAAATAGACGAACGAAAAGATAAAACTCTGAACCTGACAATATGCTTCATTTGGAGAGCTGTAATTAGACATATAATTCTTAGTACACATTCCCATCCTTTAGGCATTACACGCGTCAAACAGAAGAGCCCTGTTAAAAGCAGTGAAAGCACAGGGGAGGCTGAAATTCAGCAACGTAAAAGTTTGGTAGCCTGTACCTTGGATCCTGATTTGACAAAAACGCAGTGAGGGAGACTTTGACATTTAAACCTTACGTCTACATTGCATCATGAGAACACGGAAGTCAACACCTGTTCCACACGAAGAACAATTAAAGCACTTCAACATATTCTGCTGGAGTGTTTTTTTAAACTAGGACTGTTTAATTTAAAGAGGTGTTCAAACATTTAATATGCAGACCTTTTTAAGATGTGAGCAAAATTGATCAATGATTTAAAAAGTCTGCTGGTCAGATGGGTTCAGGGGGGGATGAGGGGCCAGAGTTTGTTTCAGGCTAGTTGTGGAGTTCATGTAGGATTCTACTGCATACATGAAGGAGGTTTGTCAGTTAACCAAACTGGAAGAAAAAATTTCCAGGTCCAGATGCTACAAAAGAGAAAAAAGAATCTGTTAGTCTGAGCAATGAAATCACAAATCACAATTCACATCTAATTCTGTTTACAGAGTCATGCTGTTGCCGTTATAAGCTACAGCACTACACGGCTGCAACACCTGTTGCACAGATGACTGTGTCTGTCAACAGAAAAGCACTGAGCTAGAACATTCACCTTCAAAGCTGAATCCACCAGGAGCACCGAAGAAGGATTTGAAGATGTTGTTGGGATCGAAATCTAAATGACAAAAAAAAACAAAAAAAAAAAACGACTATTTAGACCACATATGATTTAATACTTACAAATAGATATAACTCAAATAACTCAACACATAAACCAAACTCAGTGCAAAAATATGTAACCCCTGGGTATGATACCACTCAGTTATATATAACTGGTGTACAATTTTTACTCTATGGAAATTTTTTGGCAGGTTATAAACACATTGGGAGCACATTCGCCTTTCAGCACTGGGGATACTGGTTCGAATCCCAATCTGGGTTAAGTTTCAATATTCTCCCTGTGTCCGTGTGGGCTTCCTCCCACGATCCAAAAACACAGATTTAAGGTAAATTGGCTGCACTGAATCACCCCGGCGGCACGGTGGCTTAGTGGTTAGCACGGTCGCCTTTCAGCACTAGGGATTCCTGGTTCAAATCCCCATCTGGGTGGAGTTTTCATGTTCTCCCCGTGTCCGCGTGGGTTTCCGCCGGGATTAAGGCAATTGAGTTCTCCAAATTGCCCCATATAGAGTGTGTTTGTGTGCGTGTCTGTGCGTGTGAGTGTGTGCCCAGCGATGGATTGGCGCCCTGTCCTGGGTTTATCTGCCCAGTTCCCGAAACTTTCTCCCCTGGATGGGCATGGGGAACCCCCCCGCGACCCTATTATAGAATAAAGCGGAAGATAATAAATGAATGAATGAATAAATCGCCCCTATATAGTGCATGTGTGTGTGTGCGCCCAGTGATGAATAGGCGCCCTGTACTGGGTGTATCTGTCCTTTGTCCAAAAAAAAAAAAAAAAATCAATAGAAACCCCCTAAAAAAATAAAAAAAAGATAAGACTTATTCCCAGGTTAAAAGATAAGACTTATTTTTTCTTTCCAACATCACATTATTCCATTGACAGTTGCTTTTTTGGCATTTATTATAGTAAGTATTGGGTGTTTACTAAAGGAGGGTGTAAAGTCTGGCTGACTCGTGTGCTCCACTGTAAAACATGTCTTAGAAAATAAAATGTGATTAAGATTTTACACATTTTAATAGAGAATAGATTTGTTCGTATGAAAAACAGACCCATATTCATGTCGTCATCCTCCAGGTCATGACCGCTGTCGTAACGTGACTTCTTTTTTGGGTCTGACAGGACAGTAAAGGCTTCTCCCACTTCTTTAAATTTCTTCTCCTCTTCCTTCTGAACCTCGGCACTTGCACCACTGTGTCGGTCTATTTAAAGGAGAGACGAGTGAAAAAATCAAAAATTGAAGGGAACTTTGGAGGAAGAGTACCATTAAGTTAAATACAGTTGATGGAGTAGTCTGACATAGAAACGAGTTTATTTTCCCACAGGGGTCAAAAAATGAGGCTAAAACGAGAAGGTCTAAATTAAACCAAATCTTTTAGCATTAAACCAGTAAATGACCTTCAGTGTTCAAAATAATATGAACTCTTCCCCATACAACATGTACATTTTACTACAACTCAATTACAATGAACTATTCATTACTCTGTATACACCCGTTATTACTAATCATTATTACTGAAGTGGATTCTGACAGATCACTTGTACTACTTTAGGAGACACTCAGAAAGATTTAATTAAATCAAGATGCCTTGCCTGAGTGAAAGCTAATTCTGTAATAAACTATAAGCTGTTTGTTCTTCCTCCTGTGGTACACATTACTTTGTTTTAACACTTATACTGATCTTTTAATGAAAAGACCTATTTAAAATAAAGGATAATACCGCACTGGGCGGCACGGTGGCTTAGTGGTTAGCATGTTCTCCTCTCAGCACTAGGGATTCCTGGTTCGAATCCCCATCTGGATTGAGTTTTCATGTTCTCTCCGTGTCCGTGTGTGTTTCCTCCGGATTCTCCAGTTTCCTCCCACAGTCCAAAAACATGGATCAAGGTCAATTGAGTTCTCCAAATTGCCCCATATAGAGTGTGTCCGTGTGAGTCAGTGTGTGCACAGTGATGGATTGGCGCCTTGTCCTGGGTGTATCTGCCCAGCGCCTGAGATGTTCTCCCCTGAACGGGCATGGGGAACCCCCCCCCCCGCAACCCTAATATAGGATAAAGCGGATGATAATGGATGGATGGAAATACTGCAGTTAAAATTGACACTAAATGTAAGATTACTTATTTGATCTCATGTGTTGTGATTCCATTTAATACATGGTAAAACGAATCATATATGCGGAATGAAGTAGATGCAAGTTACTCAAGTGAAAAAAGTGATAGCAGTTTGTACTGGACATTGATAACACACCTTCACTATGCTAAACAATTTTTTTAATTACATGATTGCTTTGCCTGTATAACAGATTTGTATTTACCTGGATGATGCATGAGGGCTCGTTTGCGATAGGCCTTCTTGATCTCATCCTCCGTTGCGTTTTTGTCCACCCCTAAAACCTTATAATAATCTTTCCTTTTGCTCTTCTTCAGTTCCAGCTGAGCGTTCTTTAATAAGGTCTTATGTTCTAAAAGACAGAAAATAACATTGGAGATATGCTTAGACTGCCTGTATCATTTCTAGATTAAAATTAAAGTGCAGGACGAACATTTTAAATTACCTTTAGTTTTCTCTGTCTGATAAACTTTTTCGTAGTCTCTTACCGCCTCTTCATACTGTTCTGTATCCATGTAACTGCAGTAAAAAATTAAGAGATCAGTATTGACACACACACAGGCACAGCCTAGTTTGGGTTGCATACACACACATACCATTGAGCTCTTCGCAAATATGCTTTAATGTAGGACTCATCCAGTTTAATGGCCTTTGTGCAGTCTTCAATGGCCTGATCCAACTTCTTTAACTGAAACACGGCGGATAAAAACACAGATTTAATGACTGTAAACTGTCACATGAGTTTAATGCCTTGGTTCTTTGTGGATTTCAATCCTAAATATCCCTGTTGATTGTAAAATAGAGTTTCAATTCTGACCTTGGAGCCTACAGTTGCTCGGTTGCAGTAGAGTTTGGCATTAGTTTTGATGTTATTGGGATCGATGGTCAAGGCCTCTGAGTAAAGCTCATAAGCCTCCTCGAAGTTCCCATCTTTAAAGGCTTGGTTCCCTTCATCTTTCTTGGCTTTTAGCGCTTTGGCATTCTGCAAAGTAGTAAAAAAAAAAAAAAAAACATGTTTATATCATTAGAGAAATATCATATGACAGGATGAACCTATTTATACTACTGATTACTTTACACCAATGATCCACAAACACAAATTTTCGTGAATGCAAATATTTTCTGGTTAACATTAAAGAAAACAAAAAAACAAAAAAAAACACATTTTTTAGACATTTTTTGTTATTGTCACTCGCTTAGATCACAAAACATTTAAATCCCATCACCAGTACCTCTGTTACTCTCTTTTACAGCCAACAGTCTATTTTTAAGCCTAGTGCCTGCGTCGTTTAAATAGCACCAGTGCTTGTGCATATATCTAGGTCGGTGGGCATGGTGATTTTGAACTGACGTGTGTTCATGTACATTTCTGGCGTATTGCTATCTTGGTAACTGAAAGCACCACTGACTGAAATCAACCGAGACAGAAGCCAACAGTCAGACGTTCATTGTTGTGTCCACAGTGAATTTTCAGACCATGTGTACAAACTCACAACATGTGCCAAATGAAAACTTTTACATCAACAATAAACAGAATACAAAATAAAATAGGCGGCACGGTGGCTTAGTGGTTAGCACGTTCGCCTCTTAGCGCTAGGTATTGCCCATTCGAATCCCAATCTGGGTGGAGTTTCCATGTTCTCCCTGTGTCTGCGTGGGTTTCCTCCGGGTTCTTCTGTTTCCTCCCACAGTCCAAAAACATGGATCAAGTCAATTGAGTTCTCCAAATTGCCCCATATAGAATGTGTCTGTGTGAGTGAGTGTGTGCCCAGTGATGGATTGGCGCTCTGTACTGGGTGTATCTGCCTAGCGCCAGAAACGTTCTCCTCTGGATGGGCATGGGGATGCCCTCCCCCTCCCAGCGACCCTAACAGAGGATAAGGCGGAAGATAATGCATGGATGGACAAAATAAAGTAGCATTGTACATCAACATGATTTTGCCATTCCTCACTGCTTCAGCGAAATAGCAACTCATCAAAGTCAGACCGCGCCAAGTTCTTAAAGGGAACAGCAAGCGACATGCTGATTGGTTTATTGTATGTTACGCTTGTAACACACCCAAATATTTAAGAGAATTTGCACACGACGTTTGCCGCTTACACAATAGCAAGCAACACCAACATGACCTAAATCAATGTGGGCAGAGCGCTGTTGGTGGCTCACTATAGATCAATAATTGAGGCCAATAGGGTTTTATATGATTATTGTAATGTGTAGTGCGTAGTGAGTAACTCTGGTAACAATGAGTGAAAGCTGGCAAAAGCCCACAACACACAAGTTACTCATTCGACAACATGGACAATAGAGAAATGTGACTCACTCTGCAGGCCAGACGAGCTTTCTCATGATCAGGTGCCATGCGCAGCGCCTGAACGAAGAACTGCACAGCCTTGTCGATGCAGTCCTCATAATATAAACACAACCCTCTTACATAGAGGGCATCTCCATTAGTGGAGTCCATTCGCAAAATATCACTGCAAAAAATAAAGCGTGCAATTAAACAGGACATTAATAAAAGCCAAAGAAACACATTATTACGCGAGTCCACTGTAATGTTACCTGGCAACTGACTGGGCCTCTGCATAACGTCCGAGCAACGCCAGACATTCTGCCTTCAGCACCTTAAACCTGTGACATGCAGACGCCGACGCCAATGCTCGATCCATACAGAACAGCACCTACAGAATTATAGGGACAGAGTACAACAGTCAGAGCTTCCACAATACTGCAGATCTGAAGGTCTGTGACTCATGCTTAGTAAATCCACTACTCCCAAATTTCATAGAGCGTTTAAAGTATATGTACCTAAAGCCCTCAAATGCACATTTAATAAACAAACACTTCAACCCAAATTCTTCAGTATTGTCTGTTATTAGAACGTATTTATCTTTATTCATTCATTTATTCATTCTCTTCCGCTTTATCATCTATTAGGGTCGGGGGGGGGGGGGGTTCCCCATGCCCATCCAGGGGAGAACGTTTCGGGCGCTGGGCAGATACACCCAGGACAGGGTGACAATATATCGCTGGGCACACACTCACACAAAAACACCCTACATGGGGCAATTTGGAGAACTCAGTTGACTTGATCCAGGTTTTTGGACTGTGGAAGGAAACCGAAGAAAACGAGGAGAACATGGAAACTCCACCCAGATGGGGATTAGAACCGGGAATCCCAAGTGCTGAGAGGCGAACGTGCTAACCACTAAGCCACCGTGCCGCTATTTATCTTTAAATGTTTAGAAATAACTTTTAATAGCAAATGAGAATTTATTCATGACATATTTTAGGTTTTCACTGAAACACTGAGACTGCATTAACAATTTATTAGCATCCACAGACGATGACACTATATAGTCTATTGTATTATTAAATGTCAGGGTAACAATTTGATCCTGTAAATCATGGAACCTTACCAAATAGAGCAGAGACCACAGTTTTTATTGACAAATCACTCAATATCCAATTCATACATACACAAACACACAGATATAGCCATTGCTGTGCCCTAAAGTGCAAAAAACCCACTCACCATTCTGAAGTCTCGCTTTTCAAAACCAATCTCAGCCATTCGCTCGTACTCCAGAATGGACTCTGCATTCTTTAGCTATAACACAAATTCACACAACTTTAACTTATGAAGACAATACATTTAACAGATTTAAATTGTTATGAGGAAAAAATATTAACAACTGAAAGAGAATGCTGATAAAGAGTAACTTACTTCTTGCTGAGCCTGGCTGTTATCAGACTCCAGTTCCATAACTTTTTGGAAGCAGCGGCTGGCAGCCATTGCATTGCCGAGTAACAAATGGCACTTTCCCTCTCGAAGGTGACCCTATAATTGAAACCAAAAAACAACTCAATCCCCATTACAAAAATTTTTTTTTTTTTTACATAGTTTACCAATTTACATAGTTTACAACTTCAATGATTTTTTTTTTCTGTCATTAAAAAAAGTAGAGGATTTTTAAAGTCTGACCTTCACGAAGCTGTCATCTAACCTCACAGCCTGCTGGGAGTCCTCTAATGCCTCTCTGTAGCGGCTCAGCATCATTAGTGTGGCAGCGCGGTTGCCGTAATAGCTGGCATTCTTTGGGCACATGTCTGACAAATACCAAACACATGAAATCAGAAGAAAATTAACTTTTAACTATTTGAAAGAACCAATGGTTTGAAAGAGATATATTTTAGGATATCCTTGGTCTGAATCTAATTAAGCCATATTCTAATCTGCACTGTCAAGTAGTTTAATGCACAAATAGATCCTTTTATATGCTTTACAGCCACCACCCTTCACTTAATAACGAGCCCTTTATTCTAGAGTAAAAATAAAGAGAAGAACAGGACATGCTGGACTATTGGTTTGAGTTGAACTGATTATTACATGAACACAATCCTTTTATATCCTACAACCTAACGAAAAGCTTTTGGACACACAGGCTAAACTACATCTTTTACTAGGGCTTTTTTCATCTATTTTAAGGGGTAACTGTGCAGATTCACAGCAAAATATCATGTAAGCCTGAGTTACATGTAACAAACGGAATAAAAAAAGAAAGCAATGCAAACTGTTCATTACCTATGGCCTTGGTGTAGTAGTTGAATGCTTCAGTGTAGTCTTTATTAACATAATAACTATTACCCTGCTCTTTGTAGCACTCAGCCTCCCTGTAAAGACAACAGACATGTGACACTTAATATAAAGGAACATATGATATCTACAATTAACACTGCAAGATTGTCATCAATACTGTTTTACTATGATTCAATTAAATTTACGCTTGAATGTGTTCTATATAGGACAAATCTCTGGACAGGTCACACAATATATCCACATAAGAAACGAGGTAAGCCTCCACTGAAATTGTAATGCTGCTTATTAACTATTGCGCCTAGAGAAAACTGTAAAGCTGCTTTGAGACAAATGTACTGATGTCAAAAGATTGAATCCTATGTAAATACATAAACTATAAATGTAAAACTTGGATTCACAGTACTACAACCGTTATTAAAGAACTTAACTGGCCCACAAAAACCTTAAGGTCAACCCCTTGGAACACTGTATGAACTAAAAAAGAAATAGCAACCCAGACCCGCTCATTCAACATCAGTGTCTGATCTCACTAAATTGAGTCTTTTAAAAGAGCCACAGACATGCTCCAAAATCTCATAGAACGAGTTTCCAGCAGAGTGGAAGCCGCTAAAGTTACAAAGGGGAAACCATCTTAAAATAAGATGCCATACCAGCCCATGTAAGTGTGCCAATACTGTTGTATCATTTTGATAAAGCCCAGATGCAAACCATGCAAATGTCTGATTTCATGCAAGTGATTTATGTAGCTTTTCTCATAAAAACATCAAAAATATTAGGAGCCACATTCACCTGCTCATACTGCAATTTGCAGGTTATAAAACTAGGGAGTTTTCAGTATTTTACTGGCTGCAGTTGTGCCAAACACATTTAAACACAGGAAAGAATGAGAACAATTATTCAATCAGTGCAGAGAAAGAGTAAGCAGTACAGAAATGTGAATAATAGACAACAGCTGAGAGCAGCAATAGCTTCCAGAGCAGCAAACAACTCGGGTCATAATTAAGATTACAAAACAAATTAATTATGCACATTTAAAAAAATACAGGCAACAAAATGCAGTGGTAATACTTGTATTTATATCGAGCAATGACAATGAAACGATCAATAAAAAATAGTAACTGGATTTCAAGTGCAAACAAGGGGCAAACACAAACCGTTTTAATGATGAGAATTGTCAAAACTTTCCAAAAACAAAATTTAGATTTACTTTTGATTGCATGACAGCAAAATCACATTAGACGTTCCAGGCACGCGAGACGTTTGAGTTAACGTTGACTTGGGCCAAATATAAAATGTCACTTCTGCTCTATGAGATCATGTTCCACATGCACAATTAACAGGAACCTTTCTGGAACGGCCATTTTCCATTTTGATAAATGCGCCTCAATGAAAGGCTTGACTCAGGCTGCAAATATATTTGCTTTTGTCACTTCAGGCAGTCATACTGTCAACTGATTCTGAAAAGTCACTTAACCAGACATTTACACTAAACATGTAAAAACAGGTTAAAAAAAAAAAAAGTTGTGTCATGCATAATAAGATATTTTATTTCAACTAATATCATGTAAAAGATTATTTTAAGGAAATCTTATTTCTTTCCAAAACCAAACTACTGCTTTAATTATCACTATATGGTATACAAACTACCTGGCGGAAGTACAGGAAATAACTATTGAAGATCTTACTATGTGTTAAAAGACCATTAAACCTAAGACTTGTGTATGTGAAGTCATTGTGTGCGTGTTTGTGGCTTATTTCAGTTTGTGAATTAAAAATAGAAGATTCAAGGTTAAAAATAAAATAATTAATTAAAAATAAAATATAAAAATAAAACTTTTAAACTGCCAAATAAGCAATACAGTAACACTACAAAAATTGTAACTATGCTACAGTTTCAACTTTCAAAATTGTACAAGTGTACTTTACAAGTACAGAACGAAAACTTTAAAATCTTCCTACAGAGAATAAAATCTGTGGCAAAAGCATTGCTCTGCTCTGCTGGCAAAGCACAGACGTTTCTGCAACACCACACAAACACATAATTAAAAACATAAGTCCAAAAGGACAAACGCAGGTTTTAGAAACTCCGGTTCTAATCTGGTCAATAAATTGCATTGTGATGCATCAACAATGAAAATTAAATCTTACTGTTAAATAAAAACAAGAACACAGGTAATTGCACTTAATGCCACTGATCTAACCCTGACGGTTATCTCTGGTATCTGTTTCAGTAATTCTTTTCACAGTAACAGCTTTGAATTACACTGTTCTTTCACAAGTGGACATTGAATAATGTTTTTTCTATTTTTTAGTGTACGTTCAGGGAATTATTGGGCCGTTATAGGTTATATAATTTGTATAAAATCCAGCATTTTGTCTAGCACGTCAGATAACTGTATGGTTGCATCTTTGTGGGAAAAAGTGATCTGTTTCTCACAAAGATAACCTCCATAACCCTAGTAAGTCAGAATGATGAGCTAAAAAGTCTAAATTCTGAGATGTTTTTGCCTTTTTCTCTCCTTAGTGGCAGAAATTGGCTTCTATAAAACACATGTATTATACAATGATTTGCCACTATATTAAAACCAGTGACAGATTAAATATACTACTGTATAGGAGCATCTCCCAAGCTCCAGATTGTGGCTTATTCCTGATTGAGAGGTGAAAGAAAGGTCAACTGTTAAACTAAGGACAAAGTTATGGGCATCCATGGCTCTCTGATGCTTGTCCATCTGATCAGAAAGGACTGCTATTGTGGCAACAATCAAAATGGTCGTGTTGGACAGTTGTCATAACACAGTACAACACAGCCTTTTGTATATATCGCTTTAAAGCAGTGGTCCAGTCAGAGTAACCATGCTGAAAGTATTTTTGTTGGGATTTATTTTACATTTTTATAAAATAAATTAGCAACAACAATGATTTTAAAAAATGGGATTTTTTATAGGAGGGGTTATGACACAAAAAAACCTGAGGAAAAATAAAAAGACATAGCAGATTAAACACTTGGACACTTATGGCTGAACTGTGTTTGAGGTTCATGCAGTGCATCCAGTCTGAACTAACACTCTACTGGCACAAGAGGCCATGTATAAGGTTCCCTCATTAATTGCAAAGCAGTGACTTTTGACTGGAGGCATTTTGTTAAGAGAACACACAAAACTGCCTTGAAGTACTGCAATCAGGTTGGTAAAAGAAGCAGTTTATGCAAGTTGAATAGGAACTGGTTATGACTAAACTATAGGGAATAATTATTTAAATGGTGATCTTGATATGAGATTCATAAATCATTTGCGCTATAATAAGTTCTGCAATATCTAAAGCAAGGGTGCGCAATACTTCGATCGCAATCGACCGGTCAATTGTGAAGGGGTGTCAGGTAGATCGCGATGAAGGAAGAGAAAAAAAAAGCGTTTATCATGTATCAGCGCTTTTTTTTTTTTACATAGCACAGTCAGAAACGTTCTCCCCTGGATAGGCATTGGGGAACCCCCCCCCCCCCGCGTCACCCTAATACAGGATAAAGCTGAAGATAATGGATGCATGGATGTTCTGTTTGGGGAAATGTGGGTTACAGTGATTGTTTTACATTGTGCTGTATACTGTGTGTTTGGGTTTAACTAAAATCAGGATTTCTCCATGCAATTTGCTGGAATGTGTTTAATAAAAGAGCAATTCGAACAGATTCGACAATACTAACATGATGTGTGTAAACAGGTTTCAATATAAAAGCCTAAAAAACAGAGATTGACCCCAGTAGATCTCGATGACCTGTCCAATGGAAAAGTAAATCTCGGGCCAGAAAAGTGTGGGCACCCCTGATCTAAAGGGTTTCAGACCAATACATTACTTAAATGACTAGAAAACATTTATACACTTCAAATATTACACACTTCAGAACGTGATATAATTTTAATTAAAAAAGTCTTCTCGTGGGGCATTACAGGGATACATGTGGACGCAGTTGCAAAAAAAAGAAAAAATAAGCAATAACAAAGAACCCTCTCCAAGATCCAAGAATAGTTAAATCTGTTAAATTTCAGGTTACTGATTTGACTTCATTCTGGTTTAAACAAAGAATTATTTAAAATGCTTTAGATTTCAACCAGGAATCCATCAAACAACATTAGACACTTGAGACAGTCCACATTGTTTCTACAGTCATCTTATCAGTTCCATATCCCATTTAGATGACCTTGTGGTTCTACAATTGCAGACTATAGTCCATCTGTTTCCCTACATACTTGGCTAAGCCCATTTTTGTTCTCTTATCACTAAGAACACACCTGTGCAAAGATTATTTGGGTGGTTGGTGATTTTCAGTACTGCTGTAAAATTGATGTCATGGTGGTTTGTTATTGTGTTGTGTAAATACATGTGAAGTATATGCCACAGTGCCAGTTTTTAAAGACCTTAGTGCCACTGACCAACCAAAAATGTTCAGCCACCAGCATCCTGTGAGCTCTGCAGGATCAGATAATGCCAGAGACTAACTGTATGGTAACAGACCAGCTATTGTTTCAGGTTCTACATCTACAAGGTGGAGCAAGAAGGTAGCTGTATCAAACAGAAAAGAGTCGACAGCGCAAAAAAAAAGAAACCTAATCAGCTCTGCAGCACCTGATTCACTGTAATTAGCTGATACACAATAACATCACATTAGTGTGTGTGCTGTGTTCATAATGACTCCTATACTATCCTTGCTCTGTGGTGGTCCCAACCTCAAGATCAGAGTAAAACCAATAAAATAAAAATGACAGAGAATCTGATGGACTGCAGTCTGTAATTGTAGAAATATGAAGTGGATCTTTAGTAAGTGGAACCTATAAAAATGGACACAGAGCATAGAATTGAGGAGGTGCTTCCCGATGCCCATCAAGGGGAGAAGGTTTCGGGCGCTGGGCAGATACACCCAGGACAGGGCACCAATCTATCACTGGGCACACACTCACTCACACAAACACACTCTATATGGGGCAATTTGGAGAATACAATTGACCTTGATCCATGTTTTTGGACTGTGGGAGGAAACCGGAGAACCCGGAGGAAACCCACGCGGACACGAGGGCATGGAAACTCCACCCAGATTGGAATTCAAGCGGGAAATCCCTAGTGCTGAAAGGAGAAAATGCTAACCACTAAGCCACCGTTCCACCCGCAAAGATAATCAATGCATTATTAATCGTATCATTTAAATCGGTGTTAATCCCATCCATAGGTGTGTCTAATAAAGTGGCCGGAAGTCACGGATGCCCTAATGAGACAAGGGAATTTGCAGAGTCAGGTTCGAATTGAAACGCAGATCATGATTACACTGACTTAAAAGCAATATTTTACATTTTAACTCTTTATTGTAACGTGAAACAATGGGGAACCTGGAATGCATGTGGATTAAACGGTGACAGCCCGAACATGTGCGAACACAGAACATTCACAGATTCAACGTTAATAAAGACAGACGGAGCTCCGAATAACTGAGTGACGACGGCAACGTGCTTTCTGGATTTTATTACAGATTACGCATTAACGACAGTAACGCGTGTTAGCATCATGTCGGCTGATGTTTTGGAACTCGTTTCGAAAATCGGCCCACGTGTGAAGAGCTCGATCGAACTTGGCGTTGTTTTAATTTAATGTGGACTCGGTGTTCTCTGAGCGGGACGGCGTGTGAGAGAGAGAGACACACACACACACATATATATATAGAGAGAGAGAGAGAGAGAGAGAGAGAGAGAGAGAGAGAGAGAGAGAGAGAGAGAGACACACACACACACAAATATATATATAGAGAGACAGACAGACATTATATATATAGAGAGAGAGACAGACATATATATATATATAGAGATAAATATATATATATAGCAAGAGAGACACAGATATTATATATATAGAGATAAATATATATATATATAGCAAAAGAGACAGACAGATATTATATATATATATATATAGAGAGAGAGAGAGAGAGAGAGAGAGAGAGAGAGAGGAGCCGGTGAGCTAGGCCAGCCCTCAGACCCGCTGCATTTCACTAAACACACGACGACTTACGGGCTCGACCGCCCCGAGACCACGTTAATTCACCTCGACACATTCAGAACCCTCAACCCTACAGCGCTTTCGCACAGCGCCGCCGCTCCCCGGCTGTTCCGTTACCTCTCCAGCTCTTCGTCGCTCGTGTCCATCTCCGGACCAGCCGCGCTCTCAAACTCCACCGTCGCCATTTTACTGTCAGGGCAGAAACCACCGACTGCGCGCGCATCCTCTCGCGAGAAGCTGGGACGGCCCCGCCCCCATTCGGGTCTAACCCCGCCCCCCAAACACAGAAATAACCCATCCATCCATCTTCTGCTTTATCCTGTACGGGGGGTTTCTCCATGCCGATCCAGGGGAGATACACCCAGGACAGGGCGCCAATCTATCACTGGACACACTCTCACTCTCACACACAAACACACACACACACACACACTCTATATGGGGCAATTTGGAGAATTCAGTTGAGTTCATCCATGTTTTTGGACTGTGGGAGGAAACCGGAGAACCAGGAGGAATTCCACACGGACACGGTGAGAACATGGAAACTCCACCCAGATTGGGATTCGAACCGGGAATCCCTAGTGCTGAGAGGAGAACATGCTAACCACTAAGCCACTGTGCTGCCTGAAGAAATAAACCATCCATCGATTATCTTTCTGTTTATCCTCTACTAGGGGCGCTGTGGGGGGGGGTACGTTCAAGGGAAGAAATTTTCAGGCGCTGGGCAGATAGACCCAGCACATGACGCCAATCTATCATTGGACACACACTCACTCACACAGACACACTCTATATGGGGCAATTTGGAGAACTCAATTGACTTGATCCATGTTTTTGAACTGTGGAAGGAAACCGGAGAACCCGGAGGAATACCACATGGACATGGGGAGAGAAAATGGAAACTCCACCCAGATTGGGATTCGAACCGGGAATACCTAGAGTTGAGAGGAGAACATGCTAACCACTAAGCCACCGTGCCACCCACAGAAATAACCCCGTTATAAAACCAATCCTGATGTCCCAAATAATAAATAAAAAAAATATCAGAGGAGGTAAATCCAGATCATCGGGGTGCGGGGGGTGTAAATGCAAACATAATGCAACATAACAGAACTGGTGTGCACGGCTTAGTGGTTTAGGGTGGATCTGGTTTCCATGTTCTCCACGTGTCCATGTGGGTTTCCTCCGGGTTCTCCGGTTTCCTTCCACAGTCCAAAAACATGGATTAAGGTCAATTGTATTCTCTAAATTGCCCCATATAGAGTGTGTCTGTGTGAGTGAGTGTGTGTTCAGTGATAGATTGGCGTCCTGTCCTGGGTGTATCTGCCCAGCGCCCAAAACGTTCTCTCCTGGATGGGCATGGGGAACCCCCCCCCCCCCAACCCAGTACCCCTAGTAGAGAATATAGTGGAAGATAATGGATGGATAACAGAACTGCACAATAGAGCTCTAACACAGGCTGTAGCTGTAACTGATCATCCCGACACCAGAGGGCGGTGTCGGCACTCAACGACGACGCTCTGACTGTCGGGTGTAAACAGGAAGCGTTTTTCAGGAGGTGAGTTAGTTTTACATTTAACAGAATAAATCAGCAATTAAATCAAAATGAAGATCTGAATTATTACAATAAACTACAAACCGACTGTTTATCGTGTAAACTATTATATAAAATAACAAAATGAAAGCTGAACAAAGCGATTTCTGTTTATTTTTCAGTTACATTGTCAACCAATTATTTTATTTAATAGTTGTTATTACACAATTACTAAACACTGTAATAACAAATTTAGCGACACGTTTAATATGTTTGCGAATTGTTGTTTCTATATATGATACTGTTCTCATTACTATTATCAAAATTCATTCATTCATTATCTTCCGCTTTATCCTCTATTAGGGTTGCGTTGGGGTTCCCCATGCCCATCCAGGGGAGAACGTCTCGGGCGCTGGGCAGATAGACCCAGGACAGGACGCCAATCCATCACTGGGCAAACACTCACTCACACACACACACTCTATATGGGGCAATTTGGAGAATTTGATTGACTTGATGTTTTTGGACTGTGGGAGGAAACCGGAGAACCCGGAGGAAACCCACGCGGACACGGGGAGAACATGGAAACTCCACCCGGATGGGAATTCGAACCGGGAATCCCTAGCGCTGAGAGGAGAACATGCTAATCACTAAAACACCGTGCCGCCTATTATCAAAATGAATGTTATAATATTTCCAGTGATTTTAAAATGACAGAGATGCAGAATATTACGATATTATGGACAAGTAAACATTTCCAAATTTGTTACAGGATATTGTGCAGCCTCCCTGTTTGTTCTAATTTTAGTTTAGCTTTGAGGATTTGACTTTTACTCTGTTCTTGAGGTCAGGAGCATCACAGAACAGGTATCATTTGGGTGGTGGATTGTTTATTGTCAGTTCTGCAGTGACACTGATGTGGTGGTGGGGGGTCAGTGTAGTTTCATTTCTCCACCTCAGTGACACTGCTGGGATAGGACTAATGCACCCACCAAATACCCCCTGCTCTGTGGTGCTACTATTGGGGTTCTGAGCATCAGAACAGAGTAAAGGGGACGTACACAGTATGTACTGTAGGACACACACAGATGGACTACAGAATGGAATTGGAGAACTACAAAGTTGATCTTTCAATAAGTGGACCAATAAAAAAGGCGTGTCCAAACAAAAATGTTACCGGTATGAACAGCTGTGACTAATAAAGTCTGTGTTCTGTGTGTTTTGATTTCAGTGTAGGTCTGGTGGATGTCTATCTGGTGATCATGGGGAAGAGCTGTAAGGTGGTGGTCTGTGGTCAGTCAGCTGTAGGAAAAACTGCAGTTCTTGAACAGTTGCTGTATGGGAATCATGTTGCTGGTATGCGGTGTTTGGCTTTTTTTTTGTGTTTTGTTTTGTTTCTGTAAAAGCATCATTATTGCTGAACTATAGATGCATCCTTTGAAGAAACATATGCTCGCGGGGGGGTTCTCCATGCCGATCCAGGGGAGATACACCCAGGACAGGGCGCCAATCTATTACTGGACACACACTCACTCTCACACACACACACACACACACGCACTCTATATGGGGCAATTTGGAGAATTCAGTTGGAGAGTTCATCCATGTTCTTGGACTGTGGGAGGAAACCGGAGAACCCGGAGGAATTCCTCAGGGACACGGAGAGAACATGGAAACTCCACCCAGATGGGGATTCGAACCGGGAATCCCTAGTGCTGAGAGGAGAACATGCTAAACCACTAAACCACTGTGCTGCCCAAAGAAATAACCCATCCATCCACTACCTTTCGCTTTATCCTCTATTAGGGTCGCGGGGGGGGGGGGGGGGGTAATAGTTAATGCTGAACTATAGATGCATCCTTTGAAGAAGCTTTTGCTCCCAACCTGATGCCATGTTTTTCAGGCAAAGCTTTGCTTATTTTACCAGGACATAGCCACATTACATTTTGTACACCATAACTGCATGGTAAAAGAACAGTCACCACTTTAAACATTTGGAAGTTTTTAAAAACAAAAGCTTGACAGTGGAGGCTTAAAACTCCAGGATTAAAACGCTTTAACATTAAATCTACAGCCTTAACTCAAACACAGAGCGGATTCAAATGGATGTCGCTGTCCCAATGTCCTAATCATCTTTTGCTTTAAGCAAATTTAAAACAGGCTCATTGTTCACATGGTTTGCACACATTTTATTTCTTGTGCAACAATCTGCATAATAGTTGCTTATCAGTTTGTTAAAAAAATAGTGGATGGGACAGGATTGGTTGATCGATCGGCCTGCAAAAATCTATTTGTTTAAATGCAATTAATCAGATCAAATATACATCCATACAATAAATATAATAAACATCCATCCACCCATTATCTTCCACTTTATCCTATATTAGGGTCGCGGGGGGGGGGTTCCCCATGCCAATCCAGGGGAGAATGTTTCGGCTACTGGGCAGATACACCCAGGACAGGACACCAATCTATCACTGGACACACACTTACTCACACAGACACACACTATATGGGGCAATTTGGAGAACTCAATTGATTTGATCCATGTTTTTTGGACTGTGGGAGGAAACTGGAGAACATTTTGTTTCTTGTGCAACAACCTGCATAATAGTTGCTCATCAGTTTGTTAAAGAAATAGTGGATCGGACAGAATTGGTTGATCGATTGGCATGCAAAAAGCTATTTGTTTGAATGCAATTAATCAGATCAAATATAAAATAATAGCGGTTTAATGTTTTTGTTTTCTTTAATGTGCATGTTATTTTGACACTACAGCTGTGATGGTTAGTTGTCCACAAACTTGTGGCCATACTGTTTATATCCTGCTTGTATCTGTATCAGAGTTTATAATGATTAGCTTGCAATTTGCACAGTGTTTCACCTACAATATTCCTACAATAGTCATTTATTAAAATAGTTATTGATCATTTAAGGGTGCGTCTGTTTTACTACGTCACATGTCTTTGGTGGCAGGTTCAGAGCCCATCGAGACCCTGGAGGACATTTACATTGGGTCGATAGAGACAGACCGTGGCACGCGTGAGCAGGTGCGTTTCTATGACACAAGAGGTCTTCGAGATGGCGTCGAGTTCCCTCGACATTACTTCAGCTTTGCAGATGGCTTTGTACTTGTCTACAGCATCGACAGTAAAGAGTCCTTCAAACGAATGGAAATCCTGAAGAAAGAAATTGACCGCTGCCGGGACAAAAAAGAGGTGCATTTTATATTAATTAATTAAAGACAAAACGAGATTTTAACAAAAAATGCTTGAGAAAAAGCTGTATAGCTTTAAAAGGCTTATCAATTTATTAAGACAAACATCCATCCATCCATTATCTTCCGCTTTATTCTCTATTAGGGTCGTGGTGGGGTTCCCAATGCCCATCCAGGGGAGAACGTCTTGGGCGCTGGACAGATAGACCCAGGACAGGACACCAATCTATCACTGGGCACACACTCACTCACATACACACTCTATATGGGGCAATTTGGAGAATCCATTTGACTTGATCCATGTTTTTTGGACTGTGGGAGGAAACCCACGCGGACACGGGGAGAACATGGGAACGACACCCAGATGGGGATTCAAACCGGCAATCCTTAGCGCTGAGAGGAGAACATGCCAACCACTAAACCACCGTGCCGCCTATAAGACAAAAATATTATACAATATAATATATTTATTCATTCATTATCTTCCGCTTTTATCCTCTATTAGGGTCGCGGGGGGGGGTTCCCCATGCCCATCCAGGGGAGAACGTCTCGGGCGCTGGGCAGATAGACCTAGGACAGGACACCAATCTATCACTGGGCACACAGTCACTCACACACACACACACACACACACACACTCTATATGGGAAAATTTGGAGAATTCAATTGACCTTGCTCCATGTTTTTGGACTGTGGAAGGAAACCGGAGAACCCGGAGGAAACTCACGCGGGGAGAACATGGAAACTCCACCCAGATGGGGATTCGAACCGGCAATCCTTAGCGCTGAAAGGAGAACATGCTAACCACTAAAGCACCGTGCTGCCTATAAGACAAACATTATACAATATAATATAATGATCAGCTAAATATGAATGTTACATCAGCTCATTTTTTCATTACCAGTCTCGGGCTCTTATCTGCTTGCAGGTGACCATCGTGGTGCTGGGGAATAAACTGGACATGGCTGAACAGAGACGAGTGGACAGTGAGGCCGCTCAGCAGTGGGCGCGCCAGGAGAAGGTCCGGCTGTGGGAGGTTTCAGTGACCGAGAGGAGATCACTCATGGAACCTTTTGTTCATCTGGCCAGTAAGATGACTCAGCCTCAGAGCAAGTCCACGTTCCCTCTGAGCCGCAACAAGAACAAGGGCAGTGGCTCTGTGGACAACTAGAGCTGAAGGAAAACGTGTGTGAAGAAAAAATATATATATAAACACAGGAGAGGGCGGCATGGTGGCTTAGTGGTTTGCATGTTCTCCTCTCAGCTCTAGGGATTCCCAGTTCAAATCCCCATCTGGGTGGAGTTTCCATGTTCTCCCCGTGTCCGCGTGGGTTTCCTCCGGGTTCTCCGGTTTCCTCCCACAGTCCAAAAACATGAATCAAGTCAATTGAATTCTCCAAATTGCCCCACATAGAGTGTGTGTGTGTGAGTAAGTGTGTGCCCAGCAATGGATTGGCACCCTGTCCTGGGTCTATCTGCCCAGCGCCCGAGACGTTCTCCCCTGGATGGGCATGGGGACCCCCCCGCGACCCTAATAGAGGATAAAGCAGAAGATAATGGATGGATGAATGAATAAACACAGGAGAAGAAAAAAAAATCTAAAAGAATGCATGAAATAAATCACAGGGAAGAAAATATACATCATATGGACAAAGATTTTGAGACATAGTTATTAATTAGTAAAGTGAAGTGATTAAATTAGTCACATATTGCCACAGGGGTAAAAAAAAAATGCATTACCTAATCTGTTTTTTTTTTTTTTTTACATATGTGTGCTTTCAATCCAGTGTGAACAATTTGGAAAAGACCCTTTTGTCTTACAGTATACAATGCAAAGTTCATAACGATGTTTAGTCTAATTGAACTTAACTGCCTCCCACAGAGCCATTCCCCCGTGCTCATTTAGAGGGGAGAGTTTCGGGCACTGGGCAGATACAATCAGGACAGGGCACCAAACACACAGACACACACACCACAGGGGCAAATCAGAGCAGCACAAAATTATTATCATATATAATACCATCCGGGTGGCACGGTGGCTTAGTGGTTAGCATGTTCTCCTCTCAGCACTAGGGATTCCCGGTTCGAATCCCCATCTGGGTGGAGTTTCCATGTTCTCCCCGTGTCCACGTGGGTTTCCTTCGGGTTCTCCGGTTTCCTCCCACAGTCCAAAAACATGGATCAAGTCAATTGAATTCTCCAAATTGCCCCATATAGAGTGTGTGTGTGTGTGAGTGAGTGTGTGCCCAGCGATGGATTGGTGCCCTGTCCTGGGTCTATCTGCCCAGCGCCCGAGATGTTCTCCCCTGGATGGGCATGGGGAACCTCACCGCGACCCTAATAGAAGATAAAGCGGAAGATAATGAATGAATGAATGAATAATACCATCCATCCATTATCTTCCGCTTTATCCTCTATTCGGGTCTCGGGGAGGGGGGGGGAAAACGTTTCGGGCGCTGGGCAGATGCACCCAGGACAGGACACCAATCTATCACTGGACACACACTCACTCACACAGACACACTCTTGACTTGGTCCATGTTTTTGGACTGTGGGAGGAAACCGAGAACCCGGAGGAAACCCATGCTGATATGGGGAGAACATGGAAACTCCACCCAGATTGGGATTCGAGCCAGGAATCCCTAGTGCTGAGAGGAAAACATGCTAACCACTAAGCTACCGTGCCGCCCCTAGTATATAATTATAAAGGTTTATTAACCCTAATAATTTCAATCCATGTTTTCGGACTGTGGGAGGAACACAGGGACAACATGAAAACTCCAACCCGGGTCCACAGCGCTGACCAGGTGCTAACCACCACCGTGCCACCCATTTTTGTCATCATAGTGTAGAAATAAAATGTTTAGGATCTTTATTACCAGGCTGATCCCATGTGATCTGATTTGAGCACAGGTGGATCAAAAAAACACTGACTTGAGTAACATAAGACTGATTGCTGCGTTTATGTAAATGTGATTATTATGGTATGGCTCAGTGATAGCTGACCTCTACCTGACAGAATGGAGTGTGAGTGAATACACTAACCAACCTCATCCTCACTCCACTCAGTTCATATGTAATCCCACACCACAGAGATTTTTTATGTACAATACAGTTTTGTCACGTTTCTTTAACATCGTGCTTATATTTGACTTTCAAGTGCACTTCATGTTTTAGCTCTAAATCACATTTCATAAACACTGAGAAACATCCATCTATCCATCCATTATCTTCCGCTTTATCCTATATTAGGGTCGCTGGGTGCGGGGGGGTTCCCCATGCCCATCCAGGGGAGAACGTTTGGGGCGCTGGGCAGACACACCCCGGACAGGACGCCAATCTATCACTGGGCACACACTCACTCACACAGACACACGCTATATGGGGCAATTTGGAGAACTCAATTGACTTGATTTTTGGACAGTGGGAGGAACCCGAAGGAAACCCACAAGGACACGGGGAGCACATGGAACTCCACCCAGATGGGGATTTGAAGCGGGAATCCCAAGTGCTGTGAGGAGAACATGCCAACCATTAAGCCACTGTGCCGCCCTACTGAGAAACAGATTTAGATATTTATTATTCTGCTAGTTTTTAATGATTTTTTTTTTTTAATGAAGCCGTCACTAGTCTTCTAGTCACCGGTGTGACTCACAAAGGGAGTCAAATCTCCATGACCACTACCAAATAAGCTGATTTTAAATGTATCTCTTTCATTACAGATTATCGAATGAGCATTGGAGTTCTAGAAATGATTGTGGTTTTGTATGTTCTCCCTTTGCTGTAGTCCCGATGATCAGTTTCGCATTTAATCTCCTGCTGTGAGTCACACATCTGAGTCAAATCTGATAATCAGTTTTGCATTCGATCAGTATGACATCATGACAAGGTCATGTGACAGTTTATATCCTGACCTCATCCTCATGCTGCTACAGATGATGTGTTCTAACTCGTGTTCATATGCTGTCTACTGATGAACGAGGATTTTTAAATTTCTTTTATCTATATTTATATCTGTGGACTTTAGCTGTTTGTGTAAAATCTGATGGTTGAAGTCAGTGAAGCATGATTTTACAATATATTCATTCATTCATTCATTCATTATCTTCCGCTTATCCTCTATTAGGGTCGCGGTGGGGTTCCCCATGCCCATCCAGGGGAGAACGTCTCGGGCGCTGGGCAGATAGACCCAGGACAGGGCGCCAATCCATCGCTGGGCACACACATACACACTCTAAATTGGGCAATTTTGAGAATTCAATTAACTTGATCCATGTTTTTGGACTGTGGGAGGAAACCGGAGAACCCGGAGGAAAGCCACGCAGACCCGGGGAGAACATGGAAACTCCACCCAGATGGGGATTCGAACCGGGAATNGTTTCCATGTTCTCCCCACGCAGACACGGGGAGAACATGGAAACTCCACCCAGATGGGGATTCGAACCGGGAAGCCCTAGCGCTGAGAGGCGAATGTGCTAACCACTAAGCCACCGTGCCGCCATTTTACAATATAATGAGATAATATTAAAATATTACTGAATGCTCAACTATGTCTCTGACATAAATGCTAAAAGGGATTAAGGTCAGATGGCTGCTGAGGAAACTTCAGCACAATCAATACTCAGTGAGGTTATGTGAGGTGTTCGGGGTTACAGTTCGGGTTTGTTATTAACGATATTGTATAAATTTTTAAAAGAAGATTATTCATAAAAATTAGAAGCATTATTCTTTCCTAGTTGAGACTTTTGGTCCCAATTGTTTCTGTTGGTCACAACTAAATAACATCATAGTTACCAACAATGGGCCATCCATCCATCCATTATCTCCGCTTTATCCTGCCCATCCAGGGGAGAATGTTTCGGTCACTGGGCAGATAGACCCAGAACATGACGCCAATCTATCACTGGACACACTCACTCACACAGACACACTCTATATGGGGCAATTTGNTTCCTAGTTGAGACTTTTGGTCCCAATTGTTTCTGTTGGTCACAACTAAATAACATCATAGTTACCAACAATGGGCCATCCATCCATCCATTATCTCCGCTTTATCCTGCCCATCCAGGGGAGAATGTTTCGGTCACTGGGCAGATAGACCCAGAACATGACGCCAATCTATCACTGGACACACTCACTCACACAGACACACTCTATATGGGGCAATTTGAAGAACTCAATTGACCTTGATCCATGTTTTTGGACTGTGGGAGGAAACCGGAGAACCCGGAGGAAACCCACGTGGACACGGGGAGAACATGGAAACTCCACCCAGATGGGGACTTGAACCGGGAATCCTTAGTGCTGAGAGGAGAACATGCCAACCACTAAGCCACCGTGCCAACAATGGGCCTGTAAACACAAACATAAGCTTTTTGATTCTGCTGATTTTACATGATGTGGGTGATAAATCTCACCTGAAAACATACCTTTAAAGGCAGGCATTTGAATAATTGAGCAGCTGTTTTCAGATTATTTTTGGTTTTATAGATAAGCATATGTTTATGTATAATGTCATGGTTTGGTAAAGCTGTTTGCTTTCATGTTCTTTTTAGGTTAGTTGTTGAAAAATGTACAGCACTTTGGGCAACGCAGGCGGCACGGTGGCTTAGTGGTTTGCATGTTCGCCTCTCAGTGCTAGGGATTCCCGGTTCGAATCCCCATCTGGGTGGAGTTTCCATGTTCTCCCCGTGTCTACGTGGGTTTCCTCCGGGTTCTCCGGTTTCCTCCCACAGTCCAAAAACATGGATCAAGTTAATTGAATTCTCCAAATTGCCCCTATAGAGTGTGTCTGTGTGAGTGAGTGTGTGCCCAGCGATGGATTGGCACCCTGTACTGGGTCTATCTGCCCAGCGCCCGAGACGTTCTCCCCTGGATGGGCATGGGGAATCCCACCACGACCTAATAGAGGATAAGTGGGAAATAATGAATAAATGAACTTTGGTCAACGCAAGTTGTGTTTAGAGTGCTCTATAAATCAAAGTTACTAACTAACTAACTTACTATGTGATTGACAGCAACATGGATTATTACTTGATTATCTCTGATTACATTCCTTAATTATTGGAAAACTTGTTACTTTTTGATGGGACTTTTTAGAAGATCATATTAATCATATTATCATATCAATGTCATATTAATCTCATATTGTGATTGTTTCAATGCCTGTTGTGCAAATTCACCTGCAACGGAACGTGAATCTGAATTACTGAATTATGGAATGTGGTTTTTTTTTTGTTATTGTGCTTATTATTATTAAGTCATTGGTTTCTCTTGTTACTTTAGAAAGTGATTAGATTTTTCTTTTTCTTAATGTCTATACATTCATTTATTCATTATCTCCCTCTTTATCCTCTATTAGGGTCGTGGGGGGTTCCTCATGCCCATCCAGAAGAGAACGTTTCGGGCGCTGGGCAGATAGACCCAGAACAGGATGCCAATCTATCACTGGACAATGTCTATACATTAATACAAAAAACATATTCATTTGAGATTACATCAGATCTTTGCTTTTTACGCAGTGCACATCGTGTTTGGAAATTGAAACTCAGTCTTTAAACTCAGTCTTTAAGTCCTTGTGAGATGCTGTTTGATAAGTTACTTTATATAAAACTATCCTGTATTTATATTATTGAATCACAGTGTAGTCTGTTCACTGATTTATGCTTTATAATATTAATAAAGCTGTTTTATTCATTACATTTGTTTCATCATGGCTTCTAATCACATGTTCACTGAAGTTACCAATGTGGGCCCTTGAGCGAGGCCCTGAACCCTCATTTCTCCAGGCTGCATCAACCCTGAGCTCTGAGCTCAACAAAGCTGGGATATTTGTAAGTCACTCAGATGAAAGCGTCTCCAAAAGACAAAAAATAAATGAGTGAAGACTGAAGATGAAAATGAATGGAAATTATGAAAATACCTGAATGAGAACACCAAAATGTCCTCGCAGGTTCTTCAGGTAGCTGAGGCATGATGAGGTGCATGATGGGACTTACAGGACAATGGAGATGCCGCAGAATAAAACCTGAAGAAGATTCAGATCAGGAAAACAACCGATTATTGTATATGGCCTTAAATAACAAACACTAATGATAATAATAAAAAACATAATGAAAGATGGACGGCACGGTGGCTTAGTGGTTGGCATGTTCTCTCAGCGCTGAGGATCCCAATCTGGTTGGCGTTTCCATGTTCTTCCTGTGTCCATGTGGGTTTCCTCCAGTTTCCATCCACAGTCCAGAAAAATGTATTCAAGGTAAATTATCCATCCATTCATTATCTTCTGCTTCATCCTCTATGAGGGTCGCAGGGGGGGTTCCCCATGCCCATCCAGGGGAGAACGTTTCGGGCGCTGGGCAGATAGACCCAGGACAGGACACCAATCTATCACTGGACACACACTCACTCACAAAACACTCTATATGGGGCAATTTTGAGAATTTCATTGACTTTGATCCATGTTTTTGGACTGTGGGAGGAAACCGGAGAACCCGGAGGAAAC
>JAFMOD010000361.1:1367460-1411888 GCA_019802435.1 Corydoras maculifer
ACACTGGCCAGACAAGTAGGGGCAAATAATAGTTTGAAAAGTTTATTGCATTAATTCATTATCTCTTTTGCTTCATCCTCTATTAGAGTTGAGGGGGGGTCCCCATGCCCATCTAGGGGAGAACGTTTTGGGTGCTGCGCAGATATACCCAGGACAGGACACCAATCTATCACTGGACACACACTCACTCACACAAACACACTCTATATGGGGCAATTTGGAGAACTCAATTGACATAATCCTTGTTTTTGGACTGTGGGACGAAACCGGAGAACCCGGAGGAAACCCACGCGGACAAGGAGAGGACATGGAAACTTCACCCAGATTGGGATTCGAACCGGGAATCCCTAGTGCTGAGAGGAGAACATGCCAACCACTAAACCACCGTGCCGCCCCAAGGTAAATTAAATGCTCTAAATTGCCCCATATAGTATATGTCTGTGTGAGTAAGTGTGTCCAGTGATCGTTTGGCCCCCTGTCCTGGGTGTATCTTCCCAGCCCTCAAAACGTTCTCCCCTGGATGAGCATGGGGAACCCCCCCCCCCACGACCCTAATAGAGGATGAAGCAGAAGAGAATGAATGAATAATGAAGGATCTGGCAGCCTGTACAGTGTGCTTCCCCGCTCTTTCACCCAGTTTGCACAGAACTTGGCTTCAGAAATCCCCTGCAGCTCGAATTTTTCTTACATGATGTGATTTCATAACAATTACAACCTGAATGAATAGATTTTGGGTTTAAACATTTGGGTGGTAACTCTATTGACCTGTAACCATCAGAACTCTGAGCTGAGGTCAAGTGGCACTTTACTTCCAACATCTCAGTCTTTTACTCCATAAGAACTACAACCGAGGCCACTTTCATGTCTTTGGACTCTGCCAGGCGTGACGGAATGAATCCTCAGGGGCAGAACGGCGCTTCCTTTTTTCCTTTGATGCATTTTTTTATGCCGTTGCTCTTTATTCATTCATTCATTCATTCATTATCTTCCGCTTATCCTCTATTAGGGTCGCGGTGGGGTTCCCCATGCCCATCCAGGGCATGGGCAGATAGACCCAGGACAGGGCGCCAATCCATCGCTGGGCACACACTCACTCACACAGACACACTCTAAACGGGGCAATTTTGAGAATTCAATTAACTTGTTCCATGTTTTTGGACTGTGGGAGGAAACCGGAGAACCCGGAGGAAACCCACGCAGACACGGGGAGAACATGGAAACTCCACCCACATGGGGATTCGAACCGGGAATCCCTAGTGCTGAGAGGCGAACGTGCTAACCACTAAGCCACCGTGCCGCCTAGATGTGTACATGTGTTGGTAAAACGCCCCATATAGAGTGTGTCTGAGTGAGTGAGTGTGTCCAGTGATGGATTGGCGTCCTGTCCTGGGTGTATCTGCCCAGCGCCCAAGACACTTTCTCCTGGATGGGCATGGGGAACCCCCCCCCCCCACACACACACACAAGATAAAGCAGAAGATAATGGATGGACAGCTGGTTTCATCCTTATTCCATAACACGGCCTGAGTAAATGTAGAAATGTTAGCAGGAGTGGTGTGAAGTTGCTCATTCGATGCTGGATGGAGGCGAGAATGTAAGTGTCAAAAGGGATTCGACCCACAGCTGTTTTGACACTTCTGTCATTATGACACAAGACAGTATGACAGACCGTCTCACTCCGGCCGATATCAACCCACACGAGCCCCAGAAATAACAGGCACAGCTGTACGGAAGATCCAATTGATTTATTATCATTATTTTGAAACCTCTCTCTCTCTCTCTCTCTCTCATTCTATTCACACTCGAACTCTGTACAGAAAAATTGCAAATCAAACGAGGCCGGGAGGGAGATTAATATCTGTCCGATCTATTTACCTTTCGTCACATTTTACATTTGAACCAATGACATTAATACAATGAACAGATAACAAACACCCTGGTTCTATTCATAAATACTGGCCATGTCCCGAAAAAAGAAGAACACGCGTCTTCTCGTTATTTATAAATTTTACAATTTGCTCGCTGTGGCAAATGGCAGATTTCTGAACAGCATCTAGAGAAACGGACAGGAGAGACACACACAACCGACCCAGCTACCCAGCGAACCAGCCCTGGTGAAGTTCTTACACAGAGAAATGTACATGGGACACTTGACACAGTTTGTGCTTTTGACCATGTGCTCGCCATGTTTGTCTGTGGCTTTACTCACAGAGATGGACACTGTGTGGAAATGAGCAGGTGTAAGACTGTATCTGCACGTGTAATTATTATTATTATTATTATTATTGATATACCAGATGTCCAAGTATCAAAAGCATTTCATTACAGGAGCTTATTGATGAACGAACATTTGGCACGGTCAAAAACAAATAGCAGCCACCTCAGATAAACAAATAAAATACCAAATAAAATATAAAATGGTAATTTTGTAATATGATGTCACATGTTGACGTATTTAAACCAAATAAATGACATTTAAATCTCTAAAAAAGGTGATGCATGGATTACAATTGCATATTAGAATGTGTGTCAAACACCTGCCTGTGTTTGAAATGGAATACTACAAAACGATTTACCAACACATGTACACATCTAGGCGGCACGGTGGCTTAGTGGTTAGCACGTTCGCCTCTCAGCGCTAGGGATTCCCGGTTCGAATCCCAATCTGGGTGGAGTTTCCATGTTCTCCCCGTGTCTGCGTGGGTTTCCTCCGGGTTCTCCGGTTTGCTCCCACAGTCCAAAAACATGGAACAAGTTAATTGAATTCTCAAAATTGCCCCGTTTAGAGTGTGTCTGTGTGAGTGAGTGAGTGCCCAGCGATGGATTGGCGCCCTGTCCTGGGTCTATCTGCCCAGCGCCCGAGACGTTCTCCCCTGGATGGGCATGGGGAACCCCACCGCGACCCTAATAGAGGATAAGCGGGAGATAATGAATGAATGAATGAATGAATGTACACATCTAACACACATACCTGTGCTTTTCAAACTTCAACTGAATTCATTTTAAACATTCATTCATCCATTATCTTACGCTTTATCCTCTACTGGGGGGGGGGGGTGGAGGTTCCCCATGCCCATCCAGAGGAGAACGTTTCAGGCGCTGGGCAGATACACCCAGGACAGGACACCAATCTATTACTGGACATACACTCACACAGACACAATCTACATAGGGCAATTTGGAGAATTCAATTGACCTTGATCCATGTTTTTGGACTGTGGGAGGAAACCGGAGAACCCGGAGGAAACCCACGCAGACACGGGAGAACATGCCAACTCTACCCAGATTGGGATTTGAACCGGGAATCCCTAGTGCTGAGAGGAGAACATGCCAACCACTAAGCCACCGTGCCACCCTCATTTTAAACACTGTAACCTTATTATTTAATAAAACAAGATATTTGGGGGCATGGGGAACTCCCCCGAAACCCTAATAGAGGAGAAAGCGGAAGATAATGGATGGATGTTCTGATATAGATTTTATGGTCTGCTTAGGATCGATGTCCTTTGCGTAGTTTATTTCATTTAAGCTTTAAATTTTGGATAAATGGTGTCACAATTAGTTTCATAATTCAGATTAACTAAGTTAACTAAGTGAAGACGAGTTGCCCGAATCCTGTTGCTGCATTTAACAGATTGATGGGCAGCAACAGCTGCTTCTCTAAGATAACAGCTGCTGTCTTTCAGCATCGGCAGCGTATTATCACCCACCTAAATGCTTCAGACCAGCTAAGTGCCAAAACATCTGCGTTTTTCAAGGTGGTCACAAATGACCAACGATCAATAAATTAAATGCAGATGATGAGCAGCAGCAGCTGGCTGCTACTTACCCCTATACTTACCCCGATAATTGCTACACATAAAGTAAAGCTACACTATTTTTTTTCACACATTACTTTTGCATTTGGGATGAAATCTGTTAATTAAACAATGCCATGGTTCAATTTGTCATGTGCTGTTGATTTAAGGTGGTATTTACCTAATATTAAGACTTCATGATGTTTAATTTATAATGTGCTGATACAAAAGGTCTTAAAATGGAACTTAAAATGGGGGCAATTTCTTTGTCCCATAACTCGATATGCAAATAATGCAATTACAAACATTAGCTGAATTTTAACAAAAAAGCACGTTCATTTAGATATGCAGTAACAAAATAAGATGGTGGTTAGTAAGTAGTATGTGATGTCAAGCACAGTCAGGTATTCTGGAGAACATTTGTATCCTTAAAGAAGCTTAAATTAAGGTCGAATAAAAAATAAAAAATGATATACTGTATTTGACAGCAATGATGAACACAGAAATAAATTCTATTTATGTAAAGTGCTGTTGAAAATCGCTGGTCATGTGACCACTGGTGACTAATGTATCCTAATGTCCCTTATACTACACAGATCCAATGCCTGGTGAGTATTAAACAAAGTCCGGAAAGTGTCCAAAACCCCTCTCTGTGGACTATGTCACTGTATAAGCTTAATGAGAGGAAACACAAATGAGAGAAAGAGAGAAAGAGAAAGCAAAATGGCCGCACAGAACGGTAAAAATCATGGCTAAATTTCCATTTTTATATAAAAGCAAAAGTGTATCTGACTTTTATTATGGCTATTATAGCTTCAAACAGTGTTATTGCTCAACATACTTTATCTGAAAAGATAAATTAGCATAAATGATATTTAGCTCCCTCTACAGGGGATAAAAAAGGGGATAAATCAGGCAGATAAATCAAAGCAGTCACATTAAGTGAGACCATAATACTCTGTTTTGGGATGCAGAGAAATGTCAGCACTGTTGCAGAGCTGAAGGTGCAATTAAAGCTATGCAAAAAAATGCCCTTTACATTTACCCCCTATGTCACAAAGTGTGTGGGCCTTGGTCCGCTGTATAAACAATAGCAGTATGTACATATACAAGCGCACTCAAGGAACGAGAGGCTCCGAAGCTTTAAAGTTCTGAATGCAATTAATAAATTCTAATTCTAATACATCTCATGTTGTTCAGGGGTTTCATTTTTTCAGGTTGATGAGGAGGTCGTGATATGACTGATTTTTACTTTTGTCTATACAGGAGCCCTGAGACTCGCCCATGAATGTAGGCTTTGTAGCTAAAATGTCCAAATATAAGATAAATTATTTAGTCATGCTGTTTTTGCATAATCTCACACTCATTTCTTAAACACAGCAAGTTGTAAAACATATATAGATATATTAACTCTTGGCATAAGTTATTATTCTGTTATCTTTGTCTGCAATAAATCAAAACCCTTTGTTAGAAACTGTTCTTAACACAGCAATAATGACATAATGACTCTCAATAAATTCTCTAAATACTCTAATTTTTAAATCTACAGAAAACCTAATATATAGACAGCCTTTTACAGTTATCTTCATAAAGACTTTGTAAAATATTTAAATAGATTAGACTATGGAACAAAACCTGAATGAATAAATGCACTGAGTATATCACACAGACTGAGCGTCCGCTCAGATTCAGAAGGAATAGCCCAGTGTTTTTAAACCACATCAACTGTTTCTGCACTGTATCTATATTAAAAAAAGCATTAATGTTTTTTTTTATATACTAAATAAGTAAATGATTATATTGTTATTCTGTTTAATATGAAAATTTCACTAGGTATTAAGTCGTAATTATTTTTGTTTGTGTTTTTGTGTAAAAGTGAGGGAATTGAAAAAAAAAATAAATAAATAAATAAAATAAAATAAAAAAAAAAATAATAATAATAATGCCTGACTTCTAAATTTAGATAATTAACAAGGTGGTCTACTGCGGTGGATGATTGATTTTAAATAAATTTAACAATTTATACTAAGGCGGCACGGTGGCTTAGTGGTTAGCACGTTCGCCTCTCAGCTCTATGGATTCCCGGTTCGAATCCCCATCTGGGTGGAGTTTCCATGTTCTCCCCGTGTCTGCGTGGGTTTCCTCCGGGTTCTCCGGTTTCCTCCCACAGTCCAAAAACATGGATCAAGTTAATTGAATTCTCAAAATTGTCCCATATAGAGTGTGTCTGTGTGAGTGAGTGTGTGCCCAGCGATGGATTGGCACCCTGTCCTGGGTCTATCTGCCCAGCACCCGAAATGTTCTCCCCTGGATGGTCATGGGGAACCCCACCGCGACCCTAATAGAGGATAAAGTGGAAGATAATGAATGAATTTATACTAAGTGATGTCTTTAATTTTTCTTGGAAAATAATAATTTTGAAGGATCAGCTTTCAGTTTGCTTTTATATACTACAGTATCATAAATATGGAGTAGTGTAAGTGAAATAAGTTACTTACTGGACATTTAAACATGAAAACATAAGAGAATTAAGAGGAATAAGAGGTTTAATCCAAATTAAGTATTTAAATAAATTATTGCTTATTTATTTTCCATCCATCCATCATCTTCCGCTTTATCCTCTATTAGGGTCGAGGGGGTGGGGGTTCCCCATGCCCATCCAGGGGAGAACGTTTCATGACTTGATTCATGTTTTTGGACTGTTTATTAAAAAATAAATCATTACATACTTTTGTTAGGCGGCACGGTGGCTTAGTGGTTAGCACGTTGCCTCTCAGCTCTAGGGATTCCCGGTTCGAATCCCCATCTGGGTGGAGTTTCCATGTTCTCCCCGTGTCTGCGTGGGTTTCACCCGGGTTCTCCGGTTTCCTCCCACAGTCCAAAAACATGGATCAAGTTAATTGAATTCTCAAAAATTGCCCCGTTTAGAGTGTGTCTGTGTGAGTGAGTGTGTGTCCAGTGATGGATTGGCGCCCTGTCCTGGGTGTATCTGCCCAGCGCTCGAGACGTTCTCCCCTGGATGGGCATGGGGAACCCCACCGCGACCCTAATAGAGGATAAGCGGGAGATAATGAATGAATGAATGAATACTTATGTTATTAACTAGAATAGAGAATAAAGTTTAGCCCAGCACATCCAGCTTAGAATAGGATGCTCTGTGAACGTGTGGGCGCAAAGTATTTATTTCTTTTCAGATTGTTTAAATGAATTAATAATAACTTTTTTTGCATTTACTAATTATGTACTAAATGTAATATATTGGAAACAAAAAAAAAGTACTTTTTATGGTTTTATATTTTTTGAAGGTATTATTAAGGTTATTATTATATTATTATGATTTTTTAAATAACGTTTAGCAATAAATAAGAGATCGGTGATAATTGTATGACGTAAAATGTCCCTGAAGAATCTGTGTGTTAAATTAATAACACAGATATCAACATACGCTTAGGTAATTAACAGTCTCTAAACATTAAGCTGCACACTACAGTTACAGTTCAGTCTGACGAGGTAAAAGAAAAAACACTGAGTTATTTCTTACCAGAGAGAATCCATCTCCAGAAACACTGCCCTCCCTGTACAGGAGGAGGCACTGCTGCACCACAGCAGCTTCTCCCACAGAGTCAGGGCTGTGGCTTGTATTTGGCTCATTCACACACATACACACATTATTACATGGTGAATGCCGAGATCTTAATCATGCAACGTGAGATAGATTCTGACTGACAGGATGACCTTTGTGAGCCCATTATGAGACAATACAGACGGCAAAATATACTGACATGAAAGGGCAAAATGTGAAAGTGTAATAATCATCCAAGTGTGTATGTGTGTACGTCAACCTGACTCCCAAAATGATCTCATCTCATCTACATGGTAAAAATTGGCACGCTGATTGTTTGTGAGTGCACGTGAACGTGTGTGTTGCCTGTAAATTGTCATCCGAATCCATTACTCAGTGATGATTCCATGATGGTTACCCACGATGCACGGCGACAGATCCTAGGGTCTGCCGGAGCAATAACCTGTTTGTTCATGCAGGAAGTAGCAATGACATGTAAACAAAAGTTAAAATAAGAGACGTTTCGAGGAAAAATAGCATAAGCTGGAGAGAAAAAAACAAGAAAACAAAAACAAAAACAAAAAAAACACGACATGTTGAAGTAAAGGGATGTTTGCATTTCTCTCACAAACAAATTGTTTGCTAATATTTCACTAATGCTGTACTTCTAATAAATTACACTGTAAAATCCTATGATTAATGTCTTAGAAAATCATACGAGGTCCCAGACAGAAGCTCCAAGCACCTCCGCTTATCGCCGGATTTCCCTTGAGCCGTGCCCTGTTAATCAACCCTCAATGATGGAATGGAGAGAGGTGGGAGGGACGTTGAGGTCCCTAGGGTCCTCTCACAGCCTGGGGATGTGTGCTTTTCCTCTCCTCTTGCTTCCAAGTCAACTAAATCCTAATCACTCTGTGCTGCATAGTTCAGAAGTGACCCGTCGTGTAAGGGCCACAGTCTTAGAGGAGAGTGCAGGAAACGTGTGTGTGTGTGCATCAGTTTGGGGAGGTTTAAGACCGTGTGTGTGTGAAGATGCTGCATGTACATGTGCATGTTTGCTGTGTGGGAAGGAAACCTATTGGGATGTTGTAAATCGTACTGTGTGTATGTTTCGATGTCTACGCAGCGTTCAATGGTGGTAGTTTAATAAGGAGTGAATATAATCGGGGTGTGCGTGGCTCGCAGAGGTCCCGGCGCAGGTCTGAAAAGGGTCGGGCCTAAGATTGGCGTTGGAATAAAGGTAGTTCCGGTGGGGTGTCGGAGGGTGAGGGGATTGGTTGCCACTGCGCAGAGTGTGGGCGGAGTTATCGGAGCAGGTAGGAAGCTGGTCGTCAAATTTTTTGTCAGCTGCTTTTGGAGCGCCAGCTTGGTCTACAGGAGACAAGGAAAAAAGAGATAGTACACTTATTTTATAGAAATTAAACCCCTTTTTTATGATTTTGCTTTATTTTCATTTCCCACCCATCAGGCATCTCTTTTCTGTCCCATCAGAGCAAGCAAACAGGGAAAAGCAGGGTGATTACATTCTTCCTCCAAAGCACTAGAAGCTAATGAACCTCAATGTTTTGCGCTGCTGCTCATGCAACATCTGGAGGAGTTGATGAAGCATTTATAAATAAATGAATTAATGTTATCAATTATTTATTTATTTATTATTGTTACATTATCCATCCATCATCTTCAGCTTTATCCTCTATTAGGGTCGCGGGGGGGTTCCCCATGCCCATCCAGGGGAGAATGTCTTGGGCATGGGGCAGATACACCCAGGACAGGGCGCCAATCTATCACTGGACACACACTCACTCACACACACACACACACTCTATATGGGGCAATTTGGAGAACTCAATTGACTTGATTCATGTTTTTTGGACTGTGGGAGGAAACCGGAGAACCTGGACACGGGGAGAACATGGAAACTCCACCCAGATTGGGATTCGAACCGGGAATCCCTAGCGCTGAGAGGAGAACATGCCAACTACTAAGCCACCTTGCTGGCCTATTGATTATTATCCATCCATCCATTATCTTCTGGTTTATCCTCTATTAGGGTCTTGGGGGGGTTCTCCATGCTCATCCAGGGGAGAACGTCTCGGGTGCTGGGCAGATACACCCAGGACAGGACACCAATCTATCACTGGACACACACTCACTCACACACACACACTCTATATGGGGCAATTTGGAGAACTCAATTGACTTGATCCATGTTTTTTGGACTGTGGGAGGAAACTGGCGAACCCGGAGGAAACCCACACGGACACGGGGAGAACATGGAAACTCCACCCAGATTGGGATTTAAACCGGGAATCCCTAGCGCTGAGAGGAGAACATGCTAACCACTAAGCCAACGTGTCGCCCAATTTATTATTATTACATACTAAAATTGATAATTAACATTTGTATGTGAAATAACTTTATCACTACAGTAAAGGACAGAGAAGAGAGGATGTGCCTCTCCACCCTCTATAAAAGGACACCTTCTTCTGAATGACGGGGGCATCACAGTTCCACCCACGTTCAAAACCAAGTACTTTATATTCTAATCTGGATCATGAATAATTATTAAATATAATAATAATTATTAAGCATAATTATTAAGTCCCAACCACTTTGTGGGCATCAGGGAATGCAAATGAAACATTAGACGCATAAAACAGAGACGCACCTGTGAAGACAAAGTAGTCAGACTGTACTGGTTGAAGACTTTCTTCATGGCTGACACGGCTCCTCCAGCATAGCCATTCCACCTGACACTCTGCTAAAACAGAGATTAGACTCAATACCAAAATAGTGTGTGTGTGTGTGTGTGTGTGTTCGTATGCATGTGCATGTGTTCATGTTCTCACCGATGCCCCTGAGGTAGGCTGGCTCTTGTTGTGAGGATTGAATTTAGGCTTCGGGGGCTTTCCTGCCAATCTGTCTTTATGTCTACGACTGTTCATGTGCTATAATAAAGAACACAAATATTTGGTCAGAAGAACCGATAATGAGACATACATAAAACAAGTAAAGCACCAATAAATACCTTTATTTAATACAAAAAAGATGCCTAGTTATTCAGATTACTAATCTGAATAACTAGGTTAAAAATCAGTACAGTGTGTCCGCGTGGGTTTCCTCCGGGTTCTCCGGTTTCTTCCCACAGTTCAAAAACATGGATCAAATCAATTGAGTTCTCTAAATTGCCCTATATAGAGTGTGTGTGTGCGCAGTGATGGATTGGCGCTCTGTCCTGGGTGTATCTGCCCAGCGCCCGAAACGTTCTCTCCTGGATGGGCATGAGGAACTCCCCCCCCCCCCCCACCCGCGACCCTAATAGAGGATAAAGCGGAAGATAATGGATGGATGGAAATTAAGCAACAATACTAATTGTAAAATTACAGTACAAGTTAAAGTTCTGCATTAAACTTTGATTTCTTCATATGCTCTTTAAATCGCAGATTGTAGCTAAAAGAAAATCCTTTCCAATACTTTACATAATGTAGGACCACATTAATCTGATGGGCTGTGAAATGATTGATAAGAGAAAAAAAGAGAGAGTTCTGATACACAATATTTCAGAATTTAAAACGGTCCTTTACATGGAATCTCTTTTTTATTGATTTTTGTTAAGATACTATCATTTAGACATGAAATGAAATGTAATGAAATTGTCTCTTCTCATCTCTTTATACTCCTCTAAATCCTCTACCATAGGGCGCTGGGCAGATACAGCCAGGACAGGTTGCCAATCTATCACTGGGCACACACTCACTCACACAGACATACTCTATATGGGGCAATGTAGAGCACTCAGTTCACCTTGAATCCATGTTTTTGGACTGTGGGAGGAAACTGGAGAACCCGGAGGAAGCTCATGTGGACATGGGGAGAACATGGAAACTCTAACTAGATTGGGATTCGAACCGGGAATCCCTAGCGCTGAGAGGAGAACATGCTAACCACTAAGCCACCGTGCCCCCCTATTGATTATTATCCATCCATCCTGATACACAATCTATCAGAATTAAAAATGGCAGGGCAGATACACCCAGGACAGGGTGCCAATCTATCGCTGGGCACACACTTACTCACAAAGACACTCTATATGGGGAAATTTAGAGCACTCAGTTCACCTTGAATCCATGTTTTGGACTGTGGGAGGAAACTGGAGAACACGGAGGAAATTTTATATATATATGTGTTTTTTTATTATTGTTTATTATTTATTATTTATTTATTATTATTGTCGTGGGGGGGGGGGGTTTCTCATGCCCATCCAGGGGAGAACGTTTCGGGCGCTGGGCAGATACACCCAGGACAGGGCGCCAACCTATCGCTGGGCACACACTCACTCACACGCACACACTCTATATGGGGCAATTTTGGAGAATTCAATTGACTTGACCCATGTTTTTGGACTGTGGGAGGAAACCGGAGAACCCGGAGGAAACCCACGTGGAAACGGGGAGAACATGGAAACTCTAACTAGATGGGGATTCGAACTGGGAATCCCTAGTGCTGAGAGGAGAACATGCTAACCACTAAACCACTGTGCCGCCTATATATATATATATATATATATATATATATATATATATATATATATATATATATATATATATATATATACCACTCGAAAGTACTTCTTTCATGTTGACTCTCTCATCATGCAAGTTATTATAAATATTAAATAAGTCAGATCTCAATTAAGTAGCGAGTGGAATTAAATACACACTCATTCTGGCTGATGTGCAATCTTAAAAACACACACGCAGCATCCACATGAAAATAAAAGCACATTACTGATCTTTTTTTCCTGAATGACAGATTACTGCTTTCATGGATTAATGAAACTGGGCCAGTGCATTCGCTTTGCTAATATTAGCAGGAACACTGTCAGAACTTGACAATATGTTGGCACCGTGTCCTAACTTCAAACGTGGCCGCTGATAATGACTGACAAACCAATTAAAATGATACTCCTCCATGAGTAGAAGATTCTGGTCCTTTCCTTGCTCACACAAGTTAATGTTTAAAGTGATAACAGTCATTTAGAAAACAACATCCTTTTTGCACGTGGTACCTGAGTGAGCTGGGTCTCCGAGTTGACGTGGATCTCACACACTTCACACTGGTAGTTCTTGCTGGTTACAGCCATGCTGCCCTTGTTGGCTAATCTCTTGCTTTTACATGTGGAACGCGAGGAAAGTGCCTTCCCACGTCGTCGTGGCAACACTGGTTGTCCTTCCAGCATCAATTTGTGTTTGGTCCCTGTGTGAGGTCAGCAGCAGAGGTCATGCTTTAGATATACGTTTACATGATGTAAATTAGCCTTGATCATTTATTCATCTAGGAAAATAAGCCAAAATGTGGCAAAAGTAGGTGAACATTTTGTATTAGAGGATAATTTTAAGGTAAAGTTTGGCTCAGTGGTTGGCATATTCGCCTCTCAGCGCTAGGGATTCCCGGTTCGAATCCCCATCTGGGTGGAGTTTTCATGTTCTCTGTGTCTGCATGGGTTTCCTCCGGGTTCTCCGGTTTCCTCCCACAGTCCAAAAACATGAATCAAGTCAATTGAAATCTCCAAATTGCCCCATAAAGTGTGTGTGAGTGAGTGAGTGAGTGAGTGCCCAGCAATAGAATAGAGTGTCCGAAACGTTCTCCACTGGATGGGCATGGGGAACACCCCCCCCCCCCCCGCGACCCAAGTAGAGGATAAAGCGGATACTCCACCATTTCCCAACCAAACACATTATGTTTAAAGGAAATTACATCCATCCATCCATTATCTTCCACTTTATCCTCTATTAGGGTCGGGGGGGTTCCTTATGCCCATCCAGGGGAGAACGTTTCGGGCGCTGGGCAGATACACCCAGGACAGGATGCCAATCTATCACTGGGCACACACTCACTCACACAAACACACTCTATATGGGGCAATTTGAAGAACCTAATTCAGCTTGATCCATGTGTTTGGACTGTGGGAGGAAAGCGGAGAACCCGGAGGAAACCTAAGTGGTCACGGGGAGAACATGGAAACTCCACCCAGATGGGAATTCGAACCGGGAATCCCTAACGCTGAGAGGAGAACATGCCAACCACTAAGCTGATTAACAAAGCTTATTCTAAGAGCAAGGTATATGATTTCTGGAAGGAACCAAAGGCAATTGTTTAGGAAACTATAAAAATTATAAAGATAACCCCAAATTACATATTAGAGGTACTTGCATAATTGCCCTGGAATTATAAAAGAAACATCTGAATACACACACATACACACACATGCTTGCACAAGCACACACACAAACCGCTGTTGTGGGCCTCAAGCTGAGTGAGTGAGTTGACTGTCAGTTTGCAGACAGAACAGTGCAGGTGCTGCTTGTTTCTCCTGGGTTCCTTCTCCCTTGGGGCCCCCTTAGGCAGGCTGTCCTGTACTGTGCCTGTCTCACTGGGACCGGCGGCATCCTGCGGACTATCCGAGTGCTGTGAGGGGGGGGAGGAGACTGCCACATCTGCACACGACACCTCAGATACCGGGGTGAGGATCACCGAGCTGACCTGCGTCTCACTCAGCTTTACTATGGATTCCGAGTTGCACAGCAGAGCTACACAGACAGACGAGAGGAGAAGTATTTCAACGGTAAATATTAACATAAAAAAGCAGATATACATTAGTAAACATTAGTATGCAGTTATTTAGTGAACAAAGGTGTATGTGTGTCTGCTGAATCGGTAGTTTGTAGTTGATGTTCTGATTTTCAGTTTGTATTTGGATGAAATTCTATCCATCCATCCATTATCTTCAGCTTTATCCTATATTAGGGTCGTGGGGGGGGGCATATTTGAATAAAAGACATATTTAAATAAAAGACAGTGGCATATTTAAGGCATATTGGCTTAGTTGTTGGCATGTTCTCCTCTCAGCGTTAGAGATTCCCGGTTCGAATCCCAATCTGGGTGGAGTTTCCATGTTCTCCCTGTGTCTGCGTGGGTTTCCTACGGGTTCTCCAGTTTCCTCCCACAGTCTAAAAACATGAATGAATTCAACAAAATTGCCCCATAAAGTGTGTGTCTGTGTGAGTGAGTGTGTATCCAGTGATAGATTAGCACCCTGTCCTGGGTCTATCTGCCCAGCGCCCGAGATGTTCTCCCCTGGATGGGCATAAGGAACCCCACCGCGACCCTAATAGAAAATAAAGCGGAAGATAATGGATGGATGGACTGTCTGTATCATTGTCCAAATTACATTTTCGTATCGTTAGCTCTGTCCTCTTTTCATCGGCCTCCACTCCCCATGACTTCACACTTCATCTCTACTCAGCTGTACTCCACCTCCCTGGAGGACAGTGTAATACAGATTGAAAGTGTTTCAGCCCCTCTATTAAAGGAACCTGCACAGTCATACATACCCACTTATCAGGTGTTACCCAATGCAATTCTCTCCATGTCATTAACATTTGCACATTACACAAGTGTGAAAAAAAACCTTTACACTAAGAGCTTCTTTCTCCTACATACTCCCATTGGACTGACTGCACTTTTTACACCCCAAAAAAATCACAGCAGGAGACTAGATATAGGAGAAGGAGATATTGGTGTTACTTGTGCGTTTGTAAAGCCTGACTCTATTAGTTGGACATCTTCATAGTGAATAGTGAAATAATTGGCATTGCAGCTGAAAGTCCTTTAACTGCAACTCACGTCAAAAGCCATGTGAAACATTCTGATGACCTCAAAGAACTTTGAGATAAAGAGAACACCACATATTAAAATAACAATAATAAAATACCACATTTTAAGAAAAACTGATTAGAACATGTGGCTGCTTTACAGTTAAAAAATAGTATAATTCTTTAAAGCTTTTTAATCCATCCATCCATTATCTTCCGCTTTATCCGCTACTAGGGTTGTGTGTGTGTGTGTGTGTGGGGGGGGGGGTTTCCCCATGCCCATCCAGGTGAGAAAGTTTTGGGTGCTGGGCAGATACACCCAGGACAGGACACCAATCTATCACTGGACACACAATCACTCACACGGACACACTCTATATGGGGCAATTTGGAGAACTCAAGTGACTTGATCCATGTTTTTGGACTGTGGGAGGAGAACCCGGAGGAAACCCACAAAGACATGGAGAGAACATGGAAACTCCACCCAGATTGGGATTCGAACATGGAGTCCCTAGAGCTGAGAGGAGAACATGCTAACCACGAAGAAACCATGCCGGATTTTCAATATCCATCCATCCATTATCTTCTACTTTATCCACTATTAGGGTTGGGGGGGGTTCCCCCATGCCCATCCATGGGAGAATGTTTCGGATGCTTGAAAGATACACCCAGGACAGGACACCAATCTATCACTGGACACACACTCACTCACACAGACTCTATATGGGACAATTTGGAGAATTCAGTTGACCTTGATCCATGTTTTTGGACTGTGGGAGGAAACCGGGGAACCCGGAGGAAACCCACGCGGACACGGGGAGAACATGAGAACTCCACCCAGATTGGGATTCGAACCGGGAATCCCCAGCACTGAGAGGAGAACATGCCACTAAACCACTGGCCACCTTTTCAATATCCATCCATCATGGCAGATACACCCAGGACAGGGCACCAATCTATCACTGGACACACACTCACTCTATATGGGGCAATTTGGAGAATTCAATTGACCGTGATCCATGTCTTTGGACTGTGGGAGGAAACCGGAGAACCCGGAGGAAACCCACGCGGACACGGGGAGAACATGGAAACTCCACCCAGATGGGGATTCGAACCGGGAATCCCTAGTGCTGAGAGGAGAACATGCTAAACACTTAGACACCGTGCCACCTTTTCAATATAATTATAATATTTATAGAACCTGATAAAACTCTCAGTGTAATCACTGTAATTAACTCATTGTATCCACTGATTGTTTTAAATGCTGCAATAAACCACTTCTGCGTACAGCGTCGGATCTTCTCTATTTTAAAGTTCAGTCACCTGTTTCCTCTCTTCATCCTGTTCTACATCCGCTAATGGCATTTGAGATGCCTAATATCAGCTGATTGGCTTCTGCAGCTGCATCCTTAATAACAGTACAGCAATAATTTCATCAAGTAATCAAGCGATGAGCGTGAGAGGAAGAAAAGATTGTATGTTTGTAACAAAGTCACATGAATCCCACTCTGTAATTATCCAGCCATTTCAGTTTACACCCAAGATATGAGTGAATATTTATTTTCTGTCATCTTTTCCAGATAATAATTTGAACTATGATCTGAAAGTACGATTTGTATGCTGGGGCGGCACGGTGGCTTAGTGGTTAGCACGTTCGCCTCTCAGCACTAGGGATTCCCGTGTTCCATGTTCTCCCAGTGTCCGCGTGGGTTTCCTCCGGGTTCTCCGGTTTCCTCCCACAGTCCAAAAACATGGATCAAGTCAATTAAGTTCTCCAAATTGCCCCATATAGAGTGTGTCTGTGTGAGTGAGTGTGTGTCCAGTGATAGATTGGCGTCCTGTCCTGGGTGTATCTGCCCAGCGCCTGAAACGTTCTCCCCTGAATGGACATGGGGATAAAGCAGAATGAATGAATGAATGAATGAATTATCAATGAATAAGATTCTCTGATTATTTTCATTATTGACTTCAACAGAAAACAAATTAAAATAAATTTAATTCATCCCTTCACTTCCGCTTTATCCTCTATTAGGGTCGCGGGGGGGGTCCTCATGCCCATCCAGGGGAGAACGTCTCGGGTGCTGGGCAGATACACCCAGGACAGGACGCCAATCTATCACTGGGCACACACTCACTCACACACACACACTCTATATGGGGCAATTTGGAGAACTCAATTGACCTTTTTTCATGTTCTCAGACTGTGGGAGGAAATCGGAGAAACCGGAGGAAACCCACGTGGATACGGGGAGAACATAGAACCTTCACCCAGATTGGGATTTGAACCGGGAGTCCCTAGTGCTGAAAGGAGAACATGCTAACCACTAAGCCACCGTGCCGCCCTTTCTTTTAAGTCTTCTTTAATTAGTTTCATAGCACCATCACAGGTTTCACAATATTTTTTATACAAACCAGCCTTTAGTTACTCACTTGTTCCTTCTACTTTGCAGGAATCCAAAAAAGAAGGCAGAGGATCTGCAGCCATTGTAGTTCCTCTCTCTCTCTCCCGCTCTTTCTCTCTGTCCGGGTTGCTGTGTGTATTGTTGAGCTGCCGTCTGTGTTGCCTATTCTTCTGGGCCTCCAAAGCTTTCATTTTACGAGCATGCTTATGTCCCTTATAATGTGCCTCTGCCTGATTCTAGGGAAAAACCAAATCCTGGTTAAATAAAAAAAAAACTAACACAACCTTTATTTCATTTCAAATCCCTTTCAAGCTTAATTAACATACGAATCCCTATATTATTCTTTGCTTCAAATTTGAATAATTAGTCATACAAGAAAGAGAAAAGGTTATATGGGATATACTTTAAACTAAGCATGTTATAAATCAGGTCACATTATGGATGCAATTTAAGCATGTGTGTACATTTGCACAGACACATACAGTGTCTTAGTCTGCATGGTGCTGATAAGAAAAGATACAGCCAGCAGGGAAGCGAAGGTATAATTGCATGTGTAATGTGCCAGAGAAAGCTTCTCTTAACGGCCACACCATTAATGCAAATAAAAGAAAAATGAGGGAAATGCACACAGAAAAGGAAAGAGGTAAAAATCCAATGGTTAAAAAAAAAAGAGCAAAAATCAACACATTTCATCTGCTTTTTCAGTACCATTATAAATTCAGTTGTTTCCTCACAAATTAAGCTATGAAAGCAAAGCTTTTATTTTAATTCCATCAGTGTGTTCCTCAGTCATGTCTTTAACAAAGCCATTTGTAACAACATTTCTGAAATGCAAAAAGCAGATCTAACAAGGAGCATTGACCACTGGCTCATATGGGGTCTCATAATGTCAACTTACTACTCTATATAAAAGCTCCCTGGTTTCCATCACCACAGAATCAAACCCTTTATGAAGTGTCATTACATAAAGATCACAAAAAAAAATAAAATAAAATTAAAAAAAAAAAAAAAAAAAAAAATATATATATATATATATATATATATATATATATATATATATATATATAAATAAATATATTATTTACATTATATATATTTATATATTATATATATGATATTTAATATTAAGGCACGGTGGCTTAGTGGTTAGCACGTTCGCCTCTCAGCGCTAGGGATTCCCGGTTCGAATCCCCATCTGGGTGGAGTCTCCATGTTCTCCCCGTGTCTGCGTGGGTTTCCTCCGGGTTCTCCGGTTTCCTCCCACAGTCCAAAAACATGAATCAAGTTAATTGAATTCTCAAAAATTGCCCCGTTTAGAGTGTGAGTGTGTGCCCAGCGAGGGATTGGCGCCCTGTCCTGGGTCTATCTGCCCAGCGCCCGAGACGTTCTCCCCTGGATGGGCATGGGGAACCCCACCGCGACCCTAATAGAGGATAAGCGGAAGATAATGAATGAATAAATGAATATTTAATATTATATGACATTTACATTATATATATATATATATATATATATATATATATATATATATATATATATATATATATATATATATATATCCCCATGCCCATCCAATGAAGAGCGTTTCTGACACTCTCTCCCACAAACGCACAAACACACTCTGTATGGGGCAATTTGGAGCATTTAATTTATCTTCATCCAGGTTTTTGGACAGTGGGAGGAAACCAACGCAGACACGGGGAGAATCATTTTATTTAATTAGTTGAAGGTGCAGTTTTGTTTTATAGAATGAATGAATGTTGTTTGTGTGAGCTTTATGAAAACATTCAGTTCCCACCTAAATGTAAAAAAATTGTTCTTTTATTTACACAGAGACACACAGACCCTAACACCAGCACACACACAAGCACACAGCCACTTACTCACACACACACATACATTTCTGAGTATTTCTATTTGGCCATATAAATGCAAATCAGAGATGAAATGGACTGAAATCATTTGCGCTGCATGTTTCAAAAGCTAATAAATCAACTCTCAGAAGAGCGCAACAAAATGGAGGAATTCCAGAAAAGGAGAAACAACCCAAGTGAGCAGAGAGCGAGAGAGAGAGAGAGAGACGAGAGAGAGAGAGAGAGAGAGAGAGAGAGAGAGACAGAGAGACAACAAGAGCAGCAAACACTGGGGGAGAGAAATCTGCAGGGAGTCAATGAGGACATGTCTGATCTTTAGTTCCCTGCAGTTAACAGGACTGGATTAATATAAGGGACTCCAGCAAGGCTTTTAAAGGATGGTGGAAAATAAAGCCAAAGACCAGATGAAAATCTGCTTGACAGGTCCCTGTCCATCTGACTTCAACAGAGCAAAGAAGCACCGGATGAAATATATGCTCTTCATGAGTTCTCATCATGGACAATTTTTTCACACACACACACACACACACACACACACACACACACACACACACACACACACACACATATATATATATATATATATACACACACACACACAATTTAAAAGCACTATATACACTTGATGTTATAATAAAATTTTAAATGTTTGACGTGTTAAAATAGCTTCCAATACACACACAACCACACACACACCGATTGACAGGTCAATAATAAATAGCTTCTTGATTATTGAATTCATCTAAATGAATAAGTAAATAAATATAAACAAGAGAAATTGAGTGCTGACCGAGGAGTTGAAGCGTAAATGGCAGATGTTGCAGGAGATAACCTGCTTTTTCTTAAGAGGAACCCCAAAAGTGTGATTTATAACAGCCTTTTGCACAGGGTCCATCTGAGAAACAAGACAAAGAGAACATTAAAAACACATTTTTATCTCCAACAAACATATAATACAATTTTTCTTTTTTTTTATGTTTCAAATTTGGCGGCACGGTGGCTTAGTGGTTAGCATGTTCTCCTCTCAGCTCTAGGGGTTGCCGGTTTAAATCCCAATCTGAATGGAGTTTCCATGTTCTCCCCGTGTCCACGTGGGTTTCCTCCGGGTTCTCCGGTTTCCTCCCACAGTCCAAAAACATGGATCAAGGTCAATTGAGTTTTCCAAATTGCCCCATATAGAGTGTGTCTGTGTGAGTGAGTGTGCGCCCTGTCCTGGGTGTATCTGCCCAGCGCCCAAAACGTTCTCCCCTGAATAAACATGGGGAACCCCCCCCCCCCACCCAGACCAGAGTTATATTAAAAATTTTGTGAATACAGAAACATCATTGTGCAATGATATGTTTTAAATGTCATTTTGGGGCCCACCATTTTTTATTAACCTTTATTTAAGCAGGATAAAACTCAGTGATGTTGCAAATCTCTTCTGTAAGAGTGTCCTGGGGAAGAGGCAGCAGACCAAACACCGCGTATGACAGCTTTGAATTGAATGTCTAAATCAGACCAGAGTAGCGCAGACTTACTGTATTAAAGTTGGGGAAGAGGCTGAGTGGGTTGGAGCCATTGAGTCTAAAGGGCAAAAAGTTCTTTAGTTCCAGAGGTGTCTGCAGCGGGCGAGTCTGCACTGGCAAAGTAGCCAGAAGAGGGCTTCCCTGAGCCGCAGGACCTGTACGCACATTCAAAAAAACATTTAGACACCCAGTATATTTGAACTGAGGTTTTAAAAACAATAAAATAATTAATCACACAATGAAAAACACCAATCCATTCCGAGTCTGTCATTTAAACCCAGTATTCAAACAAACCACAATAAAGTGATAATGTGATCTATTTTGCCGGCTGTTTTTACGAACAGGGAATCTTTTAATCCATCTGTGCAGTGAAACACACACATATACACACACTGAGTGAAGTGAGCATGTGCTCGGAGCAATGAGCCGCTCTGTACTCAACGCTGGGGGCGCAATTGAGGTCATGAGCTTTGCACTTCAGCCATAGTATTTGGTGGGACCGGAAATCAAGCTGGGAACCTTCAGGTCACAAGGTCGGTTCCTTAACAACAAGCCTACAACTGCCCCGGAGAGGATACCTTTGGAAAATCCTATGTAAATTTACTCTGGGTTTCATACCAATAAATATTTATCCATCCATTATCTTCCGCATTATCCTCTACTTGGGTCTTGGGGGGGGGGTTCCCAATACCCATTCAGGGGAGAACGTTTTGGGCGCTGGGCAGATAGACCCAGGACAGGACATCAATCTATCGCTGGGCACACACTCACTCACTCACACAAACACACTCTATATGGGGCAATTTGGAGAACTCAATTGACCTTGATCCATGTTTTTGGACTGTGGGAGGAATCCGGAGAACCCGGCGGAAACCCACGCGGACACGGAGAGAACATGGAAATTCCACCCAGATTGGGATTCAAACCGGGATCAAGTCAATTGAGTTCTCCAAATTGCCCTATATAGAGTGTGTCCGTGTGAGTGAGTGTGTGTCCAGCAATAGATTGGTGCCCTGTCCTTGGTGTATCTGCCCAGCGCCCGAAACGTTCTCCCCTGGATGGGCATGGGGAACCCCATCGCGACCCTAATAGAGGATAAAGCGGAAGATAATGGATGGATGGATGTTTAGGAAAATTGAAAACTGTTAACTGTTTAAGACCTTTAATTTATTTCACTTTAACTGTTTGCAACCGAGACAACGGAAGGCAACCTTAACCTTCTTAAGGTCTTAGTGATCCTTTAAGTCCAAAATATGAGCACAAAGTAAACTAATAAACATGTTTTAGGCATTGAATACCTTCATGTTATTTTATGTTGAGAAAATGTCTGCACGGTGGTTTAGTGATTAGCATGTTCTCCTCTCAGCGCTAGGGATTCCCGGTTCAAATCCCAATCTGGGTGGAGTTTCCATGTTCTCCCCGTGTCTGTGTGGGTTTCCTCCGGGTTCTCCGGTTTCCTCCCACAGTCCAAAAACATGGATCAATTCTCCAAATTGCCCCATATAGAGTGTGTCTGTTTGAGTGAGTGTGTGTCCAGTGATAGATTGACGCCCTGTCCTGGGTGTATCTGCCTAAATGTCTGCACATATACACTCTTACATGAACGCACTGTTGACCATGTAAGCTGGGCCAATACTTTCACACACGTACACACTGGCACACAATTAATCACTGAACTATAGGCAGCGGGAAGTGTAATAGGCAGTATTGGTTTATAGGTTATGTTGCAAGTGTTGGGATATCGAGTTTTTAATGAAGCGAGAATGCAGAGTTCTATTTTCCAGCCGGCTGGCTAAGAGATCCGAGTGCACACTGCATGGTTTACATCACTCCCTACTGCACAGATCAATCACTGTGGTTACACACCTACGACATTTCAGTCACCCACAGGAAGGCACAAGTGCACAGTGAATATAAAAACAACCACCTGCAGAACACCACAAGCTGAACTGCAGTGATATCAGTCCTGATCATCTGCTGATCTGGTTTATTCATTCATTCATCCATTATCTTTAGCTTTATCCTCTACTAGGGTCGCGGGGGGATTTCCCCATGCCCATCCAGGGGAGAACGTTTCAGCGCTGGGCAGATAAACCCAGGACAGGACACCAATCTATCGCTGGACACACACTCACTCACACAGACACACTCTATATGGGGCAATTTGGAGAACTCAATGTACTTGATCCATGTTTTTGGACTGTGGGAGGAAACCCACGCAGACACAGGGAGAACATGGAAACTCCACCCAGATGAGGATTCGAACCGGGAATCCCTAATGCTGAGAGGAGAACATGCTAACTACTAAGCCACTCTGTGCCACCCAAACTATAAATCATTTTTGAAAGATGAGATGGCCATGACAGGATGCCAATCTATCACTGGACACTTACTCACTCACACAAACACACTCTATATGGGGCAATTTGGAGAACTCAATTGACTTGATCCATGTTTTTGGACTGTGGGAGGAAACCGGAGAACCCGGAGGAAACCCACGCAGACATGGGGAGAACATGGAAACTCCACCCAGATGGGGATTCGAACCGGGAATCCCAAGCGCTTAAAGGCGAACGTGCTAACCACTAAGCCACCGTGCCGCCCAAGTACATATTCATATCCATTTGAAATATTTCATTTATTTATTTTTTGTCTAAAAAAGACAAAGTGTGCTGCAGAATTTCTTTTTGTTCCATGCAGGATGCACCACTTGTTCTGGTTAGCAGCACAATACGGATTTTACGAACGTCATCAATGTCAAGGAGCTCTTACAAATAATGAATTTCACCGGTTTTAATTATGAATGATTGCAAAACTATTAATTGCCTCATCTCTACTCTCACCTCACGTTCATCTCACGCTCAGACATCACGCTCTTTGTGTCTCTTTTTCTTATACGTAAACAAAAGAGCGTAATTTATTTAATGAGGTGAAACATTAAATGGCAACCGGTGCCATGTGGTACCGTCAGGGTTCTAGAAAGATCTGAAGCTCGTGCACAAAAAGAAAGGGAAAGACGAGACCTTTCTCTCTCACTTTAATCGGTCTCTCTTGCTTTTTTTTCTCCCTCTGTCTCTCTCGCCCTCTCTCTCTCTCTCTCCCCAATACACAAGCTTTGCTCCCCCTCTCTCGCTCCCTTTTTATTCTTTCCTGACAAGCTGAGTTGAAAGGCATAATCATGATTTCCAAAGTAGTAATTAGTCGGGACAGCAGCCGTGAGCCCCCTTCTATGCACACATGCGTGCACACACACACACACACACACACACACACACACACACACACACACACACAGCAGCATTTCACTCAGTTCTTACCTTACCCAAACCCTGCTTTTTAAATCTTTCTACTGATTTACGACAACAAACTACAAATGAACAGTAGTAACAAATGATGTAGTTAACACAAAGTCAACATGCACAACAAAAAAAAACACATTATTATTTTAATAATCGGTGACGGTGCTGATGGAGAGGAAGCGCTAAGGATTCCAATAATAAAATGTTTATGTTAAATAAATAAATGGCTTTACACATTTTACATGATAGTCTGTCTTGTATTTTTATTTCAAAAGCAAATTCATAAATTAAGGTCCATTAACATAATATTTACACATTGCTTCAATAATTACAATGTGCTGATTATAATAAATTCTTTCTTTTTTTTCCTTTTTAATAATCTTTTTATTGTTTTTAAACATTAAACCACAACACGAAAGACATATATACATAAACAAATAATAATTATCGGTACTGTAATAATGACATAAAAAAATAAAGACAAAACACAAGCTTAACATAAAATAATAAACAAAAAATGAAAATAAATTTAAAAATTATGATAATAAAGAAATAAATAGATGATAGAAAATAGAAGTAGACCGGTCATCTTTATAGTACAATATGAAGACTAGATCACCATCTTACCACCATCACCTCCTTGGATCACCACCTTACCGTGGTGGAGGAGTTTGCGTGCTTGAATGATCCTAGGAGCTATGTTGTCTGGGGCAAAAAGCAAGGCAAATTGGTCCTAGGTGACGGGCCAGACAAAGAGTGGTCCAACAAAACCCCTATGAAAATAAACACCAGGAACAAGTGTACCCTGCCTGATTTAGGGTTATCGGGGCCCCATCCTGGAGCCAGGCCCGGGGATGGGGTTCGTCAGCGGGCGTCTGGTGGTCCGGCACTTTCCCATGGTGCCTGGCCAGGCCCAGCCCGAAGGAGCTACATGGGTTCCCCCTCAAATGGGTTCACCACCTGTGGGGGAGGGGGGTAGTAATAGGGGTTCGGTGCAGTGTGGATCCCGGACAAGCGGAAGATAATGGATAGATGGATGGATGAAGACTAGAGAGTAGTCACAGGGAAAGGTAAAGAATAAAATCTCCGCTGATTAAGGACAGTCCGGAGTGGAAATTTTGGTAACATAGTCCAAGAAAGGGTCCCAAACTTTGTGGAATTTCTTTAATGAGCCAGTCCTAATATACCTAACCTTCTCTCGTTTTAAGACATAAATAATGTCTCTAATCCTATGTGTATATGAAGGAGGTATAGGTGACTTCCATTTGAGAAGTATTAATTCTTTCTTTCTTTAATGTAAAATGTAACTCATCTGATGTGATTTGGATTTATATTTTTTATGTATCAGTCATTTTTTCCTCAAATATTAAAATATATATAATATATAAATACAACCCTGGGTACTTCCTGTGTTCAGTCGTGTATATTTAAGTCACAAATCTGGTAGACTAAGCCACATTTCCTCCATTACCATAATCCAGCATGTCCTTTCTACAAACACACACAAACACACTCCTGTCACATTCTTTCTTATCTCAACATGGACTCAGGCAGGCCATTGCTGCCAGGAGGGGTGTGTGTGTGTTTGTGTGTGTGCACGCGCGCAAGTTTGCATGTATTGTGCAGAATAGAAATAGGTTGTGAAAGCTGCAGAGGAAATAAATAAGAATAAAGATATGAATGAATGCGACGAAAGCAGCAGAATAGAAGGCGGGTAGATGGAGATGTTTGGATTGTTATTTATTAACGAAAAATAACCAAATAAAACTCATAGACACGGGAGAACATGGAAATTCCACCCAGATTGGTATTTATGCTTGAATCCCCAGCGCTGAGAGGTGAACGTGATTAGCACTAAGCCACCGTGCCGCCCCGCTAAAGATTAAAGTGCGGTAAACTTGCAGTCGCATGCACAACATGGTGGCATTACCAGACCCAACCACACGAGACAGCAAATTCAGTTTCTTACTGTGATGCCCACTCAGCCCACTCAGCGGAAAGCGACACGACTTATGAGGCTTTGCTGCCGGCCGACTATCAGGTGGCAACAGTGCACTTAGTGATGGGAGCCACAATTAACTCCAGATGCAACAACATCAAAAGAATGATCATGGCTGCTTCTGCACCCAATCACTGCTGTGATCTTCATTTACAACACATTCGGTCATTTAGCAGACACTTTGATCCAAAGCGACTTACAAGGTGAACACAGGGTTAATCACAAAATCCCTGGAGCAATGAGGGTTAAGGGTCTCACTCAAGGACCCACATTGGTAACTTCAGTGGACCTGGGATATGAACCACCAACCTTCAGATTGACAGCCCAACGCCCTAACCACTGAACTACCATGCCCCATGATCTTCATGGTTAGAGGTATAACCATCTAGACGTGGCTATTATATACCACTAGCTTAGTACTTAGGGTTTAGGCATTGATTCTATGTTCATTCATTCATTCATTCATTATCTTCCGCTTTATCCAATATTAGGGTCGCGGTGGGTTTCCCCATGCCCATCCAGAAGAGAATGTTTCGGGCGCTGGGCAGATACACCCAGGACAGGGCGTCAATCTATTGCTGGGCGCACACTCACTCACACAGACACACACACATACACACACTATATGGGGCAATTTGGAGAACTCAAGTGACTTGATCCATGTTTTTGGACTGTGGGAGGAAACCGGAGAACCCGGAGGAAACCCACGCGGACACGGGGAGATCATGGAAACTCCACCCAGATGGGAATTCGAACCGGGAATCCCTAGTGCTGAGAGGCGAACGTGCTAAACACTAAGCCACCGTGCCGCCTTGATTCTATGTTATTATTAATTATGTTTAGGGTTTTAGAGGTCTAATGGTGAAATGATGATGCTGAAATGTGACAGTGTGTCGCATTGGCATTGCATTGCATTTGGTAGACGTTTTGATCCAAAGCAACTTACAAGGTGAGCACAGGGTTAATCACAACATCCCTGGAGCAATGAGGGTTAAGGGTCTTGCTCAAGGACCCACTTTGGTAACTTCAGTGGACCCTCAACCTTCAGATTGACAGCGCAACACCCTAACCACTGAGCTACCATGTCCCAAGATTTTCATGGTTAGAGAAATAACCATCTAGAAGTGGCTAGTATATAACACTAGCTTAGTACTTAGGGTTTAGGCTTTGATTCTATGTTATTATTAATAATGTTTAGGGTTAAGTAAACAGACAGTGTGTTGCATTTGCATTGCATTGCATTTGGTAGACGTTTTTATCCAAAGCGACTTACAAGGTGATCACAGGGTTAATCTCAACATCCCTGGAGCAATGAGGGTTAAGGGTCTTGCTCAAGGACCCACACTGTTAACTACAGTGGACCTGGGATAGGCATGGGGAACCCCACCGTGACCCTAATAGAGGATAAAGTGGAGGATAATGGATGGGATGGATTTATAGATAATTATATTTATTCTTATTATACAAATCATGTAATTAAAGGACTAGACGCAACATTTTAAAATTAAATCATCACTTACAGTAAAACAAATGAATCGCCACCTACACAACATATATGCATATTGAATGCATTTGTTCAGGATCATTTGTTCTACTGTCTCTGAGTGTTAACTGCAGATAAGCTCCACGGTTCTCCTGAGACCCTGTGTGGAGAATAAGAACGCCGATAATGTTTAGCTAGTTTTTACCTCTCACTATTTTATAATGCAATCCTCAGTCCTATTTGGACCAGGTGGACCATTCAAAGGGCCATGGGTCTTCAGCCCAATCTCCCCACACATCCCGCCCCCACCCCCTATTCCCCTTTTCCCCCTTTGGAACAGCAGGCATAAAAAGATGAGTCTGCTACTTTTGATGAGGCGTAACGACGCATGAAGAACATAATGAGGAATGAAATGATGGACTGATTTCAGGCTTGACTGAGTCTGTGCGTCACGGGGTGAAGAACACGCCGGATGAATTAGCTGGGGCAGGAGGGCCCATCTATAAGCACTGGGTCATTTTGATGCTTACCAACGAAACAAAAGCCATATCTGATCCGACTACAGATTTAATGAACAAATAAAATTAATTTATAGTTTATAGATTATAGTCCTTATAAATAAAAGTGATGATTTTCTTTACTGTCTGTTCTTTATAATTCGGTTATTTTGGATAAAAATGAGGTGAACTTTATATACATTTTTATATTCCCGTGTGTGAGGATGTAGCCATGAAGCAGGGTGGTGTATTGGTTACCAAGTTCATCCTTTTAGCGATCCAGGTTCGAATCCCGATCTGGGTAAAGTTTCCATGTCCTTCCCGTGTCCACGTGGGTTTTCCCCTGGTTTTCAGGTTTTCAGCCACAATCCAAAAATATGGATTCAAGTAAATTGACTGCTCTTAATTGCCCCTATGTGTGTGAGTATGTTCTCTGAAATTAACTGAATAGAACACACAGAACACAGGCGCACAGGGAAAACAGTGTCCAGACGGGGGCGGTAGCATGGAATCCGAACAAGAAAAATGTAATGTAAAAAATGTAACTAATGTAACTAATATAGTGGTCGGTGAAGATAAGATAACCTTTTGAAATGAAAAATGTAAACATTGTGTTCTCTATGTTGTATAGTGATTAAAAAAATTATAGTAATTATAGTAATTGATTGATTCATTCATTATCTTCCGCTTTATTCTATATTAGGGTCGCAGGGGGGTTCCCCATGCCCATCCAGGGGAGAACGTTTCGGGCGCTGGGCAGATACACCCAGGACAGGACGCCAATCTATCACTGGACACACACTCACTCACACAGACACACTCTATATGGGGCAATTTGGAGAATTCAATTGACTTGATCTATGTTTTTGGACTGTGGGAGGAAACCGGAGAACCCGGAGGAAACCCACGCAGACACGGGGAGAACATGGAACCTCTATCCAGATGGGGATTTGAACCGGGAATCCCTAGTGCTGAGAGGAGAACATGCTAACCACTAAGCCACCTTTGCAAATCTTATTAAATCATTTTTACTTTAACTCTTCCTCTGTCATCTGATTATTTACCACCACAGTGTTATATGTATTATATTATTGAAACGTATTTTTATACTTAAAGGCTACATTTTAAACAAAAAAACTCAACTCTTTAAGCTGTAATAGTGTCTAAGCTTCTAGCTAATTACCATATGACTGATAAATCTGTTTCATTCTCTCTCTCTCTCTCTCTCTCTCTCTCTCTCTGCCAATGACAGCATCCTCCTGCAGCCTGATTTCATGCCTGACTAAGCTCAACCTGACCTGCCATCTGAAAATAGGACACACACACACACACACACTCTTAAATACACACTCTAAACACAATTTTAGTCACCTGAATCATATTCCCCCCTTTTTTTAAAGGTTAAATTAAACAAGGTGAAAAAAATAGAATGTGTGTAAAGCATTATATCATTTAATCAGTGATTTATAAAAAAAGGGCTGATTAATGTGCTTTTAGGAGACATTTACTTTTAGGCTTCTGAATGAATGCTGATTATGAGCCTGCGCTATATGAGACCGTGACTCAACACTATGGGAATTTTTTAATTAAATGCCTTAATAGTGTTGTTTCCATAGAAGTACAAACTGCATTTACTAGGCGATTTACACGGCATGCTGGGAACTGATATTCACTTTTATTTTATTTTCTTCTAATTTAGTCAGTCCACAACCTCACAGCAGCTGAGACGGTATTAAGATAGCATGTATATACTATGGGGTGGCACGGTGGCTTAGTGGTTAGCATGTTCTCCTCTCAGCTCTAGGGATTCCCGTTCGAATCCCAATCTGGGTGGAGTTTCCATGTTCTCCCCATGTACACGTGGGTTTCCGCCGGGTTCTCCGGTTTCCTCCCACAGTCCAAAAACATGGACCAAGGTCAACTGAGTTCTCCAAATTGCCCCATATAGAGAGTGTGTGTGTAAGTGAGTGTGTGTCCAGTGATAGATTGGCGTCCTGTCCTGGGTCTATCTGCCCAGAGCCCGAAACGTTCTCCCCTGGATGGGCATAAGGAACCCCCACTGCGACCCTAATAGAGAATAAAGCTGAAGATAATGGATGGATGTAGTGTGGAGCACCATGCTGTCTGACCTGAAACCCTTGCATTATGAGTCGCTTTGTAAAGGCACAGAGTTTAAAATGTAATTAACTCATGCTTGTCTGTAAAAAACAATATAATGTGATGTCATTAATGGCTCATATATTTCATGAACATATTTTGTGGCATGTTTTTATACATGCACATGTATCTGGTTTGCCAAACAACCAACAAAATCTGATCTCAAGAATTTTATACTTACTGCTGGTGTCACTAAATCATTTTTGGAATAGAAATGTTCAAAAACACGTAATAACTGCTCCTTAAACTTTTTAATCCTATCAAATAGTATTAAATTGATGAATGATGCTGATTTGTTAAGGGAGCTGGAGGTAAAATGTGAACTCTGTGTGTAGAAGCATTAGCTTACATCTAGCAGTATTATTCCAGAGAGCATTTACCACAATCTTCATTTTCAAGTATATATTCTTAAGACAAAACCGGGACTTTAGTCATGGAACTGGACAATGATGCCAAGCACATCAGCCAATTGACAAATTAGGTACAAAACATGTGCAAGTACCTGAACCCCACTTAGATTCTGTACAAGATTGGGACTAAAGTTGTTTCACTATAAATCCATGGACCAAGAATTCTTCAAAATTATATATATATATAATATTTTTATGGTGTGTGTATATATATATATATATATATATATATATATATATATATATATATATATATATATATATATATATATATATATTTCATTCATTATCTCCTGCTTTTTCCTCTATTAGGGTCGCGGGGGGGGGTTCCCCATGCCCACGTCTCAGGCCAATCCATCGCTGGGCACACCCTCACTCACACAGACACACTATATGGGGCAATTTTGAGAATTCAATTGACTTGATCCATGTTTTTGGACTATAGGAGGAAACTGGAGAACCCGGATGAAACCCACGCAGACACGGGGAGAACATGGAGACTCCACCCAGATGGGGATTCAAACAGGGAATCCCTAGCGCTGAGAGGCGAACGTGCTAACCACTAAGTCACCGTGCTGCCCTATACATATTCATTCATTCATTATCTCCCGCTTTATCCTCTATTAGGGTCGCGGTGGGGTTCCCCATGCCCATCCAGGGGAGAACGTCTCGGGCGCTGGGCAGATACACCCAGGACAGGGCACCAATCCATCGCTGGGCACACACTAACTCACACAGACACACTCTATAGGGGGCAATTTTTTGAGAATTCAATTAACTTGATCCATGTTTTTGGACTGTGGGAGGAAACCGGAGAACCCTGAGGAAACCCACGCAGACACGGGGAGAACATGGAAACTCCACCCAGATGGGGATTCGAACCGGGAATCCGTAGCGCTGAGAGGAGAACGTGCTAATCACTAAGCCACCGTGCTGCCCCTATATATATATATATATATAGGCGGCACGGTGGCTTAGTGGTTAGCACATTCGCCTCTCAGCGCTAGGGATTCCCGGTTCGAATCCCCATCTGGGTGGAGTTTCCATGTTCTCCCCGTGTCTGCGTGGGTTTCCTCCGGGTTCTCCGGTTTCCTCCCACAGTCCAAAAACATGGATCAAGTTAATTGAATTCTCCAAATTGCCCAATTTAGAGTGTGTATGTGTGCGTGAGTGTGTGCCCAGCGATGGATTGGCGCCCTGTCCTGGGTCTATCTGCCCAGCGCCCGAGACGTTCTCCCCTGGATGGGCATGGGGAACCCCACCGCGACCCTAATAGAGGATAAGCGGAAGATAATGAATGAAAGGATATATATATATATATATATATATATATATATATATGTATATAAATAAATATAATACACACACACACACACACACACACACACACAGTATATTTTAAAAAACACGGATTCCAGGTAAATTGAATTCTCTACAATTACCCCATATATAGTGTGTGTGAGTGTGAGTTAGTGTGTGCCCAGCGATACACTTGCACCCTGTCTTGAGTGCACCTGCCCAGCACCCAAAACATTCTCCACTGGATGGGCATGGAGAAGCCTCCCCCTCGCCTCCTTAATGGAGGATTACAAGAAAGAAAATGAAGGAATGAGAATATATATTAAATGTGTTCTGCGGCATTAATTTAAGGTTGAACATCAAATAATAATACATGTCCTGGACACACCATGCCACAGTTCACACACTGAACCTTAATCTAAAAAATCCATATCAGCTTATTATTTGCACTGTTTGTAAATGAATAACATTTTTTAATAAAACTGTGAAATCTGATGACATAAAAGCAAAACACCCACAAATACTTCTACAGATTTTTTCGATCTGTTTAAAACATGCTGTAGCTCTAAACGGTTTCCTCTTTCAATCCTGCTCTACACGACTGCAGTCAGATGTGCATGACTTCATTCTTCGGTGAGATTGTTCTAAATCCATATGGCACTGCATATCTTTCGAGGCTGTTGCAGTTTAGCGCGGCAGAGACGCAGTGTGAGCCTGATTCAGGCTTGGAAGCTAAAAGCCAGCCCGGAATCCAAAGCAATGGGAGCACTGGAGCAAGTGATGAACGGCTCGATTAAACGATAAGATCTGAAGCCATGGCAGAGGCCTGAGCTGAAATGAGCTCCGCAGTCACAAAATGAACCTTTTTTCAGTTTTAAAATTAAATGCAGGAGCCAGAGGGATTCATACAGTATTCACACACATGGGTTTCAGTAATGGATAAACAATGTTAGTACTCTGCAACACATGGTACACACTAAAATATTACCTCACAAAGCCCTCAGCAATCTGACAACTTTATCGTACAATTTACAATGATATGACACCAGAAGGATCGATATGTCAGGCTACACCACAACGCAAAACATCCCCAGTACAGGCTGTGTGTGAGCGAACAGTAACAGTAGAGAAAAAGCAAGAAAAAGGACGAGAGAAGCCACTATCAAAACTAGTGGTGCAAAGCGAGCAACCCATCTGCCACTAGGGAACAATAAAACCTGACGGCCTACTGTGCGTGTGTGTGTGTGTGTGTGTGTAGCACCCCCAGGCTATACAGTGATAAATTACTTTGGTTTCTCTAGGGAAGGGGTAAAAAAAAAAATGTGTGCAAGGACTGGAACATGACCGCTAATGTCTAAAAGATAAAGAGAAATCGGTCTGTATAACCATCAGATTAACACATGGCACTTGATTATCACCTAAGTGCCAATAAAGATTAGTAGTGATAGATATATAGAGAGAGTTTTACATACAAATGGAGATTGGGCCTCAAGAGAAAATAAAAACATGTATAGTCCTAAAAAAGAAAATTTTTATATATATATATATATATATATATATATATATATATATATATATATATATATATATATATATTAAAATAAACATCCCTATATCATGTTAAATTAATTGATTCTGAATTATTTCTGCTTGTGAATTATAAAATTCAGCGATGGATTGGCGCTCTGTCCTGGGTGTATCTGCCCAGCGCCCGAGACGTTCTCCCCCCCCCCCCCGCGACCCTAATAGAGGATAAAGCGGAAGATGATGGATGGATGGAATAATAAAATTTAATAATAAAAAATACTGTAGAAAAACATAAAGAAAAAACATAAAAACACTCAGAAAATCCAAAACATAAGATAGAACATCCATTCATTATCTTCTGCTTTATCCTCTATTAGGGTTGCAGGGGGGGGGTTCCCCATGCCCATCCAGGGGAGAACGTTTCGGGTGCTGGGCAGATACACCCAGGACAGGACGCCAATCTATCACTGAACAGACACTCTATATGGGGCAATTTTGAGCATTCAATTGTCCTTGATCCATGTTTTTGGACTGTGGAAACCGGAGAACCCGGAGGAAACCCACACGGACACGGGGAGAACATGGAAACTCCACCCAATTGGAGATTCGAACCGGGAATCCCTAGTGCTGAGAGGAGAACATGCTAAATACTAAGCCACCGTGAGACAGAACATAATAAGTAAAAAGAAAAAACAAACAAACAAACAAAAAAAACGCAGTGTTTGTGTCCAGTGATGGATTGGTGCCCTGTGCTAGGTGTAGCTGCCCAGCACCCTAAACATTCTCTTAAATATAAAAGAGAACATTTTAATCAGGTGGCACGGTGACTTAGTGGTTAGCATGTTCTCCTCTCAGCACTAGGGGTTCCCGGTTCGAATCCCCATCTGGGTGGAGGTTCCATGTTCTCCCCGTGTCCGTGTTGGTTTCCTCCGGGTTCTCCGGTTTCCTCCCACTGTCCAAAAAAATGGATCAATGTCAATTGAGTTCTCCAAATTGCCCCATATAGAGTGTGTCTGTGTGAGTGAGTGTGTGTCCAGCAATAGATTGGTGTCCTGTCCTGGATGTATCTGCCCAGCACTCGAAACCTTCTCCCCTTCTCTCCCCCGCAACCCTAATACAGGACAAAGAGGAAAATAATGAATGAATGAATGAACATTTTAATTATAAACATCCAAACCTTGTTTAAAATCCTAATGAGATTTTGATGAACTTTAAGCTTAATACATGCACAAATTCATATATTCATTTTTATTCTACAAGCTCTTGTCCTCTAGTCTTTAGTGGGCATGGTAGCTCAGTGGTTAGGACGTTGGGCTATCAATCTGAAGGTTGAGGGTTCAAATCCCAGGTCCACTGAAGTTACCAATGTGGGTCCTTGAGCAAGACCCTTAACCCTCATTGCTGCAGGGATGTTGAGATTAACCCTGTGCTCAGCTTGTAAGTCGCTTTGGATAAAAGCCTCCAATAAATGACCAAATGTAGTCTGATGAGTCAATGCCATTTTGCATTCTCCGTTTCGTTTTGCATCCATGAGACTGCAGCATTTCCACATGCCCTCAGTATTTATGTTAAAATGACGCATTTGCAATTTGGCAGCAACGCTACATAATTGTTTTAAATAAGCCTCATGCGTCACACCGAATAATGGCAACCCAGTAAATACATTAATCTACACAAGCGCATCTGTGCTACTTCATTACCGTTCCCAGTCCTGCCATCATGTGTGCCGCACTCTAAGCGCTCCCCTGAGCCGTCCACGCTCTCCAGACCTATTAGCTTTGTCAACTAGACCCCAGGAAGCAGTACACACAGCGGGAGGCAAGCGGAGCCGGACAGAACACACACAACTGCACACACACTCGCTCAATGATTCTCAATGTCAGCATTTATGAACAGATCATTTTAATTCTATGTTATGCAAATGCAGTGATGGATTGGCGTCCTGTCCTGGGTGTATCTGCCCAGTGCCCGAAACGTTCTCCCCTGGATGGGCATGGGCATGGGCATGGGGACCCCCCGACCCAAATAGAGGATAAAGCTGAAGATAATAAATGAATGAATTATGCAAATGATGACAGTTTATTAAAATTTAAAAGGTAAATTTGACATCATTATATATTGTCATTGATCAGATCTCAGTTATTGCCCAGTGATAGATTGGTGTCCTGTCCTGTGTGTATCTGCCCAGCGCCCGAAACGTTCTCCCCTGGATGGACATGGGGAACCCCCCCCCGCGACCCTTGTAGAGGATAAAGTGGAAGATAATGGATGGATAGATGGATCTCAGTTATATTCTCCTCTCAGCGCTAGAGATTTCTGGTTCGAATCCCCATCTGAGTTTCCATGTTCTCCCTGTGTCCTCATGGGTTTCCTCCGGGTTCTCCGGTTTCCTCCCACAGTCCAAAAACATGGATCAAGGTCAATTGAATGCTCCAAATTGCCCCATATAGTGTGTGTGTGTGTGTGTGTGTCCTGATTGGTGTCCTGTCCTGGATGTATTTACCCAGCGCCCCAAACATTCTCCCCTGGATGGGCATGGGGAACCCCCCCGCGACCCTAGCAGAAGATAATGGATGGATGTTTAACAACAAATAAGAGTTATGGACAGATAAAAAAAAAATTAAAAAAACGAAGAAGATAATGAATTAAAAACAGACATTGTCAATGTGCCAATGTTATAACATGACATCACTATTATGCTAAATTGTAATCTCGTTAACCTCAATAAGATTTATAAATAGCTGCTTAATTAAGCACATGTTCAAAATAGATCATTTGTTGAAATACACTGGTACAACGGGCGGCACGGTGGCTTAGTGTTTAGCATGTTCTCCTCTTAGCTCTAGGGATTCCCGGTTCAAATCCCCATCTGGATGGAGTTTCCATGTCCTCCCCGTGTCCACGTGGGTTTCCTCCGGGTTCTCCGGTTTCCTTCCACAGTCCAAAAACATGGATCAAGTCAATTGAGTTCTCCAAATTGCCCCATATAGAGTGTGTCTGTGTGAGTGAGTGTGTGCCCAGTGATAGATTGGTGTCCTGTCCTGGGTGTATCTGCCCAGCGCCCGAAATGTTCTCCACTGGATGGGCATGGGGAACCCCCCCCACGACTCTAATAGAGGATAAAGCGGGAGATAATGAATGAATATGTGTACATAGTTATTATATAAATAGTTGATTTTCCATTTTCCCTCTGCTTTTTGTTGCAATTCTTTAATCTGGCCCCTCATCAAAAACACAGCCTGGTTAGTGGCCCCCAGGTAATTTGAGTTTGAGACCCCTCATTTACAGGATCAAATTGTTACCCTGGCATTTAATTGAGTTCTCCAAATTGCCCCATAAAGAGAGTGTCTGTGTGAGTGAGTGTGTGTCCAGTGATAGATTGGCGCCCTGTCCTGGGTGTATCTGCCCAGCGCCCGAAACGTTCTCCCCTGGATGGGCATTAGGAACCCCCCCGCGACCCCAATAGAGGATAAAGCGGAAGATAATGAATGGATGGATTACAGGTTGAGTTTTGCTACATTGTACCCCATCATGCAGTGTGCACCATCACAGAGAGACTTAAAGAATGAATCCTGTGTGATTTAAAATACACCGCAGTTAAATCTTCCGGCTCTATGTGTTGATTCATGGCATTCCGATGAAAAAGGGTCTCTCTGCCAACTTTGGTGACGATTAGCCATCAGTTAGAGACCAATTTTATTTTTTAAAAGAAGAAATTGCCCAGCCTGTTCAGCACCTAGACCTCAACCCCATTAATCACCTTTAAGATGAACTGGAACAGCGATCATAAGTCAGCCCCAGAACAAAAACATGTTTAGAGAACAGCAGGATGGGAATGACGGGGGCAGCACAAGCTGAAAATACCACTCATAAATAATGAAATTTTGTTTTACTCAAGGAAACTTGTACCTGGGGCTCCAGCAAGGGTTTGAATTAGGTTAAAGGTAATGTGTGGTTGTTGTTGTTGCTAGACAATGTGTTGTTTTTCTGCAATTATCAACCATTATCTTTTACTTGGCGGCACAGTGGCTTAGTGGTTAGCATGTTCTCCTCTCAGCTCTAGGGATTCCCGGTTCGAATCCCAATCTGGGTGGAGTGTCCATGTTCTCCCCGTGTCCTCATGGGTTTCCTCCGGGTTCTTTGGTTTCCTCCCACAGTCCAAAACATGGAACAAGTCAATTGAGTTCTCCAAATTGCCCCATATAGAGTGTGTGTGTGTGAGTGAGTGTGTGCCCAGCGATAGATTGGCGCCCTGTCCTGGGTGTATCTGCCCAGCGCCCGAAATGTTCTCCCCGTGGATTGGCATGGGGAACCCCCCCCGAGACCCTAGTAGAGGATAAAGTGGAAGATGATGAATGAATGAATGAATGTTAGAAACAAGGGCGGCACGGTGGCTTAGTGGTTGGCATGTTCTCCTCTCAGCTCTAGGGATTCCCGGTTCAAATCCCAATCTGGGTGGAGTTTCCATGTACTCCTCGTGTCTATGTGGGTTTCCTCCAGGTTCTTAGGTTGCCTCCCACAGTCCAAAAACATGGAACAAGTCAATTGAGTTCTCCAAATTGCCCCATATAGAGTGTGTCTGTATGAGTGAGTGTGTGTCCAGTGATAGATTGGCGTCCTGTCCTGGGTCTATCTGCCCAGCGCCCGAAATGTTCTCTCCTGGATGGGCATGGGGAACCCCACCGCCACCCTAATTGAGGATAAAGCGGGAGATAATGGATGGATGGATGTTAGGGACAAAATACAGCGAACACTAACAGGATTTTTTATGACAGTCCCATTCTAAATTCATCCATTTTAAAGCCATAAAGCAGCGTTTTAACTGAAACCTAAATTTGACCTCAGAATCAACATTGTACCTTTTATAGCTACAAACAGCAAACTCTCCAACCATTTACTCTGCTTCCTGTCTAATTATAGTAAAAACTGATTGGCTTACTCACTTCTATGACTAAGGGATCTAAATTTTAAAGGCCAAGCTGAGCTGGGAGTTACTGATGCATAATACATGGCTGCTTTTATACACTCCTTAATAGAAACAAAACGGGCACTGGAGGGTGGAGGGCACACACACACACACACACACACCACACACACACACAGTCAGGGTGATACATGGGCTTTACCTTCAGGCAATGAATGTAGGCAGACAGAGTGAATCAGAGACAATGGAATTCTAGTTCATGATGGAGGAGCTGTCTTTTTCTTTCTCTCTCTCTCTCTCTCTCTCACACACACACACACACACACACACACACACACACACACACACACACACACACACACACACACACACACACAAACAAAACAGTTTCATTATCACACCACATACACTCTCTCATTAATCTGGATCTCAGAGGAAATGTTTCTCAGTCAGGGTTAAGTGAAATGACTTTACTGGTCGCAAAGACCACAGAGACATTGTATTCCTATGCCCCCTATAGGTACATTCATACCCCCCCCCACACACACACACAGTATGGCAGTAAAACAGCGGTATGTAGGGCTGTTATAATACAATCACCAATCAAGTTACAACCATTAATTCATCCATTCATTATCTTCCACTTTATCCTATATTAGGGTTGCGGTGGGGGGGGGGGTTTCCCCATGCCCATCCAGGGAAGAACGTCTCGGGCGCTGGGCAGATACACCCAGGACAGGGTGCCAATCTATCGCCAGGCAAACACTTACTCACACACACAGACTCTATATGGGGCAATTGGAGAACTCAATTGACTTGATCCATGTTTTTGGACTGTGGGAGAAACCGAAGAACCCGGAGGAAACCCACGTGGACACGGGGAGAACATGAAAACTCCACCCAGATGGGGATTTGAAGAGGAGAACATGCTAAACACTAAGCCACCGTGCCGCCTACAACAATTAAGATTTCCTTAATATAATAATTGCAAGTCATTGCAATTTTCATATTAATAAGTTTTATTGTCAAATGATTATTTACTCAATAGGTAGGTCCAGGAGGTCAACCTTATTCCCTAAACTCTTCCCAAAGGTTTTGGAAAGGGCACTGGGGTCAAATTTGTTGGTCCTGGTGCTTGTGATTATAAAGGCTGAATATTTCGTGAGGACATATCCTGCGGTGGCACGATAGCTTAGTGGTTGGCATGTCCTCCTCTCAGCACTAGGGATTCCCGGTTTGAATCCCAATCTGGGTGGAGTTTCAATGTTCTTCCCGTGTCCGTGAGGGTTTCCTCCGCGTTCTCCGGTTTCCTCCCACAGTCCAAAAATATGGATCGAGGTCAAGTGAATTCTCCAAATTGCCCCATATAGAGTGTGTGTGTGTAAGTGAGTGTGTCCAGTGATAGATTGGCACCCTGTCCTGGGTGTATCTGCCCAGCGCCTGAAACGTTCTCCCCTGGATGGGCATGGGGAACCCCCCCGTGTCCCTAATAGAGGATGATGGATGGATGGATTTTCAACAATAAATAAGAGTAAAGGTACCTGATGTGTGTGTTTGGGGAAGTGTCAGGATGAATGAAGAAACAATTAAAAGTTCATTAATGTCAACAAATGACAAAATATGTCCCGTCAGATTAGAAATCGTATACATTTCGTCTCTCATTTTCCCAACGGCCCGTAATAAGTGGGACATGCAAATGCCAATCTTAAAGCCGACGGGAGAACAGGCTGAGAAAACACCCACGCCAAACCTCCAGCCCACTAACATACAGATGTTTGCACATACTAGTATGTTTTTGACTGTGGTACAAAACCTGGAAATGTAAAGAAATCCCACACAAACATGTTGAGAACATGCAAAATTCATTCACACACACACACGTTCTAACTGTCTGGCATTTAAACCTAATTTGAGTAACACTTAATAGCAAGGTAAAAGAGCGAACCATCGCACATCTGTACTGCATCATTACAAACAAACATCATTATGAATCCAATGAATGATATCAGGTTAAAATTTTGTAGCAATAATATATAAATTAATTACAGAAATATGTCAGGACTGTTGTGGGAAATGTTGCCTGCAAAGTAAGCGTGTATTGAGTTAGAGTTCCATGACCTGCACGCTGCCGTCACCTTCCCGGCAGCAAATGGCAGCGTTGCTAAGAGGTCGCAGGTTGGAGTAAACTATTTTCGTCGCACTGTTACAATTTGCTCACACGCGTTCTTTAACATGTCCCTTGGGCCGTTACTTTTGTGCAGCACTGGCAACACGAAGCCTGAAGCATGTCGTAACAGCATGGAAAATAAATGTTCCCTCACAAACATCTCCACATCGACTGATCTGGTTTAGGAAAAGCAATCTGGAAAAAGAAATATGCATCTGATGAGCTGCAGTTTAAAATACTGACGGACATAATGTGCTCTGTGTGGGTCATCTGTGAGCCATTCTGAACTTTGTTTGCATTCGGATGTCTAAATGCTGAGCTGAAAATGAATTCAGAACGTTAGATCTAATAAATGAACGTTAGATCACATAGATTTGATCCCAAAAAACATGTTTAGCTGATAAGGGCTTACATTTTATATTCTGAAAACAAATCTAAAAGCGGCGGCACGGTGGCTTAGTGGTTAGCACGTTCGCCTCTCAGCGCTAGGGATTCCCGGTTTGAATCCCCATCTGGGTGGAGTTTCCATGTTCTCCCCGTGTTTGCGTGGGTTTCCTCCGGGTTCTCCGGTTTCCTCCCACAGTCCAAAAACATGGATCAAATTAATTGAATTCTCAAAATTTGCCCATATAGAGTGTGTCTGTGTGAGTGGGTGTGTGCCCAGCGATGGATTGGCGCCCTGTCCTGGGTGTATCTGCCCAGCGCCCGAGACGTTCTCCCCTGGATGGGCATGGGGAACCCCACCGCAACCCTAATAAAGGATAAGCGGGAGATAATGAATGAATGAATGAAACTAAAAGCACTTTCGCCTCTCAGCACTAGGGATTCCCGGTTTAAATCCCAATCTGGGTGTTCTCTGTGTCCGCGTGGGTTTCCTCCGGGTTCTCCGGTTTCCTCCCACAGTCCAAGAACATGGATCAAGTCAATTGAGTTCTCCAAATTGCCCCATGGAGAGTGTGTTTGTGTGAGTGTGTGTGTGTCTAGTGATAGGTTGGTGTCCTGTCCTGGGTGTATCTGCCCAGCGCCCGAGACGTTCTTCCCTGGATGGGCATGGGGAACCCCCCACGACCCTAATAGAGGATAAAGCGGAAGATAATGAATGAATGAATGAATGAATGAAAAATCTAATAATCTGCCATGAGGTTTCCGAATAAGTATTATCATTTCCATAAAGTCTAAGCAAAAAATCAAGTACCTGAAAACACACACACACACACACACACACACACACACACACACACACAGCATTGATGGCCATTTCTTGGCCAGTGCTAACCCCTGCTGTGATCAGCATATGCTACAATCTCTTGACTCTCCGCCGCTCACTCTCTCACTATTCAGATAGATGACAAGCCAATCAAACGCACACTGCCATTTTCTTTTAATGACATGTGCTGCCACTTTCTCTGTTTTACAAGCAGCTCTGGCTCACATTCTCCCCCTTTCCTTTTCCTTCTCTCTCTCTCTCATACACACACACAGACACCCACACACGTCTAAGCTTTCTGATAAGAACAATATTATAATTAAAGGGTTAACTAAGTTCTTGTGTTTGAATAATTATATTTATTGTTATTAATATATAACAAAAATATATTGTTATTGGTGATTTTGCTCCTTGTTGACCATTATTCCCGTCTATGCATTCTAAACGTGAAAACATAAATGCACCTGCCGATATTAAAACAGTGACCTGCTCTATTGGTAATTTCACAATTTATACAACATCTAATACTAAATAAATACATGAATTCAAATACATAATTGTACATAATACATAATTTTTTGTAATGCAACAAATGCATTACAAAAAAAAAGAAAGAAACATAATAATAGTAATAATAATAGTAATAATAATAATAATAATAATAATAATAATAATTCAGTTAATTTTTTTTTGTGTGTAAAATTTACAACATTATTACAACATACATACATAAATAAATAGGAAATATATTTGACATGGCAAATATGAAATAATCTAAAAACGAAAACACTTTTTATTCTTAATTTTTTCAGTCTTCATGTTTTTAGTCTTCATTTTGTATTGTGAAATAATTTAATAAAAACAAACAAATTGTAAAGAACATACGCAGTAACTACAAATTGGCATAACTGGATCCAGACATAGTGACCTTGAATCATGACCCTCCCAAATCTTTTCGCCTGCTCCTCTATTCCTCCCTCAATTTCTCCTAAGTGCTCAAATTACCCTCTTTCATCATGTAGACCTCCGTAGTCCCCCTCTGCTTACTTCCACATCACAAACAGCCAGCCACAAAATGCACAAACAGCCACATAGTGCTCGGATCCAAACCCCGGCGCGCATGCGCAGCATCTCATAGAGACAGATTTTTACTGCAGTACAGCTCAGACATTCACACAGTGTTATAATGAACAGAATGAAAGCGCAGTTCTGCTCACACAGCCTTTCGTTCATTTACTGACTGTTTGTTTATTAAAACATTGGAATTAAAAAAATCTGGTCATAATTTCGATTTTGCTTTTTAATTGGTCATTTTTATTTAATTGAAATAGTATGATTTTAAAAGAATCATTTTAAAATTATGCTTTACATTACAATTCTATTTTATAATAGGATGTTAGGATGATCTATTCAGCAATAAAACGCGTTGATAGGAACAATTGAATTGTTTTCAAATTTAAAAAAAAAATCTTTACTGTATCATGAAAGCAACCAAAATCTAAAAATAAACGGAATTAAGAGCAGAAGGCAGGTATCAGACTGACAATCAGCAAACAATGTAATTAAATAAAATATACATTTATATATATATATATATTATATACACTGAAGATACTCCAATTAAAATTTTAAAATCATAATGCAGCAGGAGCTTTGCTGTAAATCAGGCCCATGTTACATTAAGCATAATTTCTGCAGACATAATGTCCCTCTATTTGAGACGAGTGTAAGATGAGAAAGAGAAAAAAAAGGGCTGAGAAGAAGCTCGGCTTTTAAAGACAGAGAGGGCTTGTGTTTGTGCAACACCATCTTTCTTTTTCGTTTCTTCCACACGACATCGCAGTGCGCATTACATCAGTAACACTAACAAAGAGGACGCGTCCGCAAGTCGGACGGTATTAAAGAAATAAAGCCTATTTATAATAATAGAAATGATTCTATACATAAAGTTTTTTATATTTATTTACACGAACGGATTCGGCTATGAGAACATCGTGCGCAGTAAGGTGGATTGATAATATAATCTAATCTAATAATAAAGCACGCAGATGCGTTTGGAGGAGCACGTCCTGAACGCTTGCCCCACACGCACCGTGTTCATTTCTGCAGTGCACTTTCTTTCGGACTGAGGGATCAATCTGTTGTAATTTTTTAATTTTCCGGCTGACTGACTGTGAGATGCGCGGCGCCGTTTGACCCGCAGCTGGAGGCCAGGACGAGCTCGGCTGCGCTCCAGCGCCGCAACGCAGCCGCAATCCACCTGCACGGACGAACCGCAACCCTGCACAACACTGCACAACACTGCAATACCCTGCACAATACTGCAAAACACCACACAACGCTGCACAACACTACAGAACACTGCAATACCCTGCACAATACTGCAAAACACCACACAACACTACAGAACACTGCAATACCCTGCACAATACTGCAAAACATCACACAACACTGCAAAACCCTGCACAACACTGCAAAATCCTGCACAACACTGCAAAACACCACACAACACTGCAAAACCCTGCACAATACTGCAAAACACCACACAACACTGTAAAACCCTGCACAATACTGCAAAACACCACACAACACTGTAAAACCCTGCACAATACTGCAAAACACCACACAACACTGCAAAACCCTGCACAACACTGCAAAACC
>JAFMOD010000361.1:1464822-1479451 GCA_019802435.1 Corydoras maculifer
TCCAAGTTGATCCATATTTCTTTCTTTTTTCTTTATTGTTAATAAGGAGACATTAACATAAACATAATAATACCTCATCCCATTTTGTCATGTGAGGGGGGGGGTGAGTGTGAGTGTGTGCGTGGGGGGGGGGGCAAAAAGGTTTTCTTCTTCCTAGGGGGGGCTTAACAGAAAATAATTGAGAATCACTGGGTTAACATGGCGGCACGGTGGCTTAGTGCTTAGCATGTTCTCCTCTCAGCACTAGGGATTCCTGGTTCGAATCCCAATTTGGGTGGAGTTTCCATTTTCTCCCCGTATCCGCGTGGGTTTCCTCCGGGTTCTCCGGTTTCCTCCCACAGTCCAAAAACATGGATCAAGTCAATTCAAGTTCTCCAAATTGCCCCATATAGAGTGTGTGTGTGAGTGAGTGTGTGCCCAGCGATAGATTGGCGCCCTGTCCTGGGTTTATCTGCCCAGCGCCCGAGACGTTCTCCCCTGGATGGACATGGGGACCCCACCGCAACCCTAATAGAGGATCAAGTGGAAGATAATGAATAAATGAATGGGTTAATATAAGTTAATACAGTACATCGTTGCAGATAAATTAAAGTATTGACTGTTGAGGTTAAACTGGGAGGTAACTCCAGTTTTACTAAATGTGCTTTTAGATGTGTCGCGTTTGCAGAATGTTTGATTTTTATACTGAATGTTTTGCAGAGAGTATGGCTTGAGCTAATCGTCATAGTGCGGTCTTTGTTGTGAAAGCCAAAAGGAGCCCATACATCAGCTCTGTGTACTGTGGGAGCTAAGTGTTTCCGATTCAGCCATTATTGGCAAGGTTTACTAATCTGAACGTTGGGACTACACCCTTGTTTACACTTTACTTCTAAACTAATACGCATGTAAATTTTAAATTGTATTTTTGAGAACTGATGCAGCACCACAAATGTAGTATCATGACACTTAAGTATATCCATATTTTTAACAACCTATTATTCATTCATTCATTCATTCATTATCTTCCGCTTATCCTCTATTAGGGTCGGGATGGGGTTCCCCATGCCCATCCAGGGGAGAACGTCTCGGGCGCTGGGCAGATAGACCCAGGAAAGGGCGCCAATCCATCACTGAGCACACACTCACTCACAAAGAGACACTCTTAACGGGGCAATTTTTTGAGAATTCAATTAACTTGATCCATGTTTTTGGACTGTGGGAGGAAACCGGAGAACCCGGAGGAAACCCACGCAGACACAGGGAGAACATGGAAACTCCACCCAGATGGGGATTCGAACCGGGAATCCCTAGCGCTGAGAGGCGAACGTGCTAACCACTAAGCCACCGTGCCGCCCGAACCAACCTATTAAATAATAAAATTTGATTTGCGAATATGTGCCTAGTGATAGATTGGCGTCCTGTCCTGGGTGTATTTGACCAGCGCCCGAAACGTTCTCCCCTGGATGGGCATGGGGAACCCCCCCGTGACCCTAATAGAAGATAAAGCAGAAGACAATAAATGGATGGATGGATTTGCGAATATGAGTAATAGTGAAGTAATGGATTTTAGTTGTAACTTAATTGTTAATTTTCTGTATGGAGTATGTCTGTATTTTATGCCTCTGATAATCACCAGATCCGGACATGTTACCCATCCGTAATATTTTTATGACCACTAGGGATTCCCGGTTCGAATCCCCATCTGGGTGGAGTTTCCATGTTCTCCCCGTGTCCACGTGGGTTTCCTCCGGGTTCTCCGGTTTCATCCCACAGTCCAAAAACATGGATCAAGGTCAACTGAATTCCCGAAATTGCCCCATATAGAGTGTGTCTGTGTGAGTGAGTGTGTCCAGTGATAGATTGTTGTCCTGTCCTGGGTGTATCTGCCCAGCGCCCAAAACGTTCTCCCCTGGATGGGCATGAGGAACCCCCCCCCCGCGACCCTAGTAGATGATAAAGCTCATCTGTGACACATGATCAGGAAACTGTTATGGAAACTGCGTCCTGTCCACTGTGATATTACACAAAAATATTTAAATACATAGTATTTCACAATGCCATCCCACATACTACACTACCACAGGATGAAAACATAATGTGGTGAAATAAGCTTACATAAATACTCGCATGCACGTCACCGCATTGATACTTTAATGACAACTTGGTTCACCTCACTTTATGAAACAGACGCCCTTCACCTCACATGCTCTCCTCTCTCCACAATAGGACTGTGATTCACACAGCAGTGGCCAATCACAGGACTAACCGAGATAGGAAAAGTGAACAAAAATAGAGGCATAGCGAGGAGATCTAACAGACGGATGCTAAAAAGAAGAGGTTTTCTCTGCACGACCATGGAGTGAGTCAGCTCGGTCCAGACGTCACTGCCTCCTCCAGGGCCATTTAGAGCTGTGGGTTTGTGGGCTTCGCAGGCACCTCGAGTAGTGGGCTTGAGGTCAGGTTTAGATTTGGAGGAGGACATGTTGAGATGTGCATCTCCAAAAAAGCCTAAACTATAATGACTACTCGCAAGAACAGCAGACAAAACTTACTTTACATGCCTCGGTGACCTCACAGAATCATATGTGATCTAAATTCTAATCTATTATTTTTATTTTTACATTTATTGGTGTAAAGATTAATTCATTCATTTATTATCTCCCGCTTATCCTCTATTAGGGTCGCGGTGGGGTTTCCCATGCCCATCCAGGGGAGAACGTCTCGGGCGCTGGGCAGATAGACCCAGGACAGGGCGCCAATCCATCGCTGGGCACACACTCACTCACACAGACACACTCTATATGGGGCAATTTTGAGAATTCAATTAACTTGATCCATGTTTTTGGACTGTGGGAGGAAACCGGAGAACCCGGAGGAAACCCACGCAGACATGGGGAGAACATGGAAACTCCACCCAGATGGGGATTCAAACCGGGAATCCCTAGTGCTGAGAGGCGAACGTGCTAACCACTAAGCCACCGTGCCGCCTGGTGTAAAGATTTATTTTGAAATATATATAGTACATCCCAGATCATTTTTTAAATGATATAATTGAAATAAATTCTCTTTTATCAATATATCCATCCATTATCTTCCGCTTCATCATCTACTAGGGTCGCGGGGGGGGTTCCCCATGCCCATGTAGGGGAGATCATTTCGGGCGCTGGGCAGATACACACAGGACAGGGCGCCAATCTATCACTCGGCACACACTCACACACACACTCTATATAGGGCAATTTGGAGTATTCAATTGACCTTGATCCATGTTTTTTGGGACTGTGGTAGGAAACCAGAGAACCTGGAGGAATTGGGATTGGGATTCAAACCGGGAATCCCTAGCGCTGACAGAAGAACATGCAACCACTAAGCCACTGTGCCGCCCTCATCAATATATCATTCAGTTTAAATTAAAGAGAAACAATGCACCTATGGTGCAGTCTGTTTTTGGAGATTAGGGGAATGTAAAAATTCAAACAGTGTTCATAATCTTTATTTAATTCGGAGCCCTGAAGGAGAAAAAGAGCGAGATTTATGCCCTTAGAAGGTTCTGGGCTGGGGGCAGCCATCTCTACAATTGCATGGGATAACACTTCGACCCAGTCATCCCATATCTCATTACACTCTATCAGTAACTACCATCAACCTCATTCTCTGCTTTGTCCCGCTTTCAGTGACCTAGAAACGGTATTCCATTAGAGTCGGTTTCATCACGGCAACAGATTATTATCCTTTATAAATGTCGATATGAAAGAAATGTCATAAATCAATACGACATAAAAAAGAAGTCCGTGTGAACATGCGCACATATATACATACACATACACACACAAAATTGTAATTTGAATTGTATATAAAACAAAACATTTTTTTTATTTAGAAACAGCAAAAGTAGATAAATAGAAATTTTGAGTAAAAAAAAATTTTTTTTTGAGTAAAATATGATAGAATTGTGATCTTTTAAGTTATTCCATCCATCATCTTCCGCTTAATCCTCTATTAGGGTCGGGGGGGGGGGGGTGTTCCCCATGCCCATCCAGGGGAGAACGTTTCTGGCGCTGAGCAAATACACCCAGGACAGGACACCAATCTATCACTGGACACACACACATTCACTCACACAAACTCTATATGGGGCAATTTGGAGACTTCTATTAACTTCGGAACCCCGCAGCGAACCTAAAAGAACATAAAGCGGAAGACGATGGCACGGTAGCTCAGTGTTTAGGGTGTTGAGCTATTAATCTGCAGGTTGTGGGTTCAAATCCCAGGTCCACTGAAGTTACCAGTGTGGGTCCTTGAGCAAGACCCTTAACCCTCATTGCTCCAGGGATGTTGTGATGAACCCTGTGCTCACCTTGTAAGTTGCTTTGGATAAAAGTGTCTGTTAAATGACCAAAAAAATGCAAATGCAACTTGATCCATGTTTTTGGACTGTGGAAAGAAACCGGAGAACCTGGAGGAAACCCACGTGGACACGGGAAGAACATGGAAACTCCACCCAGATTGGGATTCGAACCAGGAATCCCTAGTGCTGAGAGGAGAACATGCTAAACACTAAGCCACCGTGCCCCCTAGATAAATAGATATTATTTATAAATATTTTATTTTTATTTTTCGAGTAAAATATGATATAATTGTGATCTTCCCAGTTATTTTTACAGTAAAACTGCTTTGTATTTGTTATTATCAGTCAAATGCATCAGCAATTAACAAAACCCACATTCACAAAAGCCCTTTGGTGTTAAGAACAGTATCAGTATGGATTATTTGGTTGTTATTCACCATTGTTGGCTACAATTACATTTTATTAAATTGTTCTTTTAATACATTTTGTAATTTTGTATTTAATAAAGCCATATTCATTCATTCATTCATTATCTTCCGCTTATCCTCTATTAGGGTCGCGGTGGGGTTCCCCATGCCCATCCAGGGGGAAACGTCTCGGGCGCTGGGCAGATAGACCCAGGACAGGGCGCCAATCCATCGCTGGGCACACACTCACTCACACAGACACACTCTATATGGGGCAATTTTGAGAATTCAATTAACTTGATCCATGTTTTTGGACTGTGGGAGGAAACTGGAGAACCCGGAGGAAACCCACGCAGACACGGGGAGAACATGGAAACTCCACCCAGATAGGGATTCGAACCGGGAATCCCTAGTGCTGAGAGGCGAACGTGTTAACCACTAAGCCACCCTGCCGCCCTAAAGCCATATTATTATTATTATTATTATTATAAAGTTATTCCACTACTTCTCCATTACAAGAGTTTTGTCTCATTTCTCAGGCTATTAGTAATGACGATCACGGCCTGGTGCTTTGACCATGTGGTCAAAGAGCATTCAATTCACCTTGATCCATGTTTTTTGGACTGTGGGAGGAAACCAGAGAACCCAGAGTAAACCCACACAGACACGGGGAGAACATGGAAACTCCACCCAGATTGGGATTCGAACCGGGAATCCATAGTGCTGAGAGGAGAACATGACACAAAGCTCTAACCACAAAGCCACCCTGCTTTTTTTTAAGAATTTCATTTACTACAAAGTTTCATGCATAAGGTATCTCTTTTTGTTTTTTATTTCGACTCATTCTTTAGCACCCTAAAGAAAAACAACCTAAACATTTCCTCTTCAAATATGGCCACATCCTTTCGGGGACTGATGTGGGCTTGCTTTGTGCCGCCGATCAAACTGAGGTTGCTGCTATGCGACTAGTTCATTTCGATTTACCCCCCAGCTCTACCATCCCCAATGGGAATAGCGCCCCATTTGGTTAATGCATGTATGAATTTTAATAAACCTTACTGAATAGGCACTCACGCTGTATGCAAATGAGAAGGATTAGTTTTAAATGCCAGCGATGGATTGGCGCCCTGTCCTGGGTCTATCTGCCCAGCGCCCGAGACGTTCTCCCCTGGATGGGCATGGGGAACCCCACCGCGACCCGAGACGTTCTCCCCTGGATGGGCATGGGGAACCCCACCGCGACCCTAATAGAGGATAAGCGGGAGATAATGAATGAATGAATGAATAGTTTTAAATGTATAGGGATTGTCAACATGTTGAAACATTCCCACAACCAGTCAACCATTCAGTCTGTGGAAATGGCATACGGAGAAAAGCCTTAAAAACATCTCAAGGTCACGACATGCGTCCAGCAGAACCCTGCGTTTCATTCGCTGAAGTGTTTCACTTCAGGTTAGTGATGTGCAAACGGCAGATGTCTGCAAACCTGATCATACGGTCTTTTGATTAGAGACAGGCAGCTTCTTAGCTCCATTTACATTAATGAAACGGCAGAATGATATACAACTGCAAACGACTTGCTGATGAGGCAACAGTGCGTCCTTTCATACTGTAGAATCCCACAGGAACTGGAGAGAGTGCTGCCTACCTGCGCTCTTACTTAGCTCTCTATTCATGTGCGTGTTATTTATTTGTGTGTGCATGTCTGCTTCATGCGCTACACAGAAGTGCACTGTTAGGTACAAATCAATGGCACTGGTTTGACGCATTCGCTGTGTGTATGTCTAACACCCCTCCCTTTAAACTCCAGCCAAACTCCACTTCCTTGGCTTCCCACACATACACCTTGCGGGTGGACGCTCGAGCTGACCGAGTGGGAGTGGGCATCAAACACTTAAGGCTGTGAAGGTCGTTTGGTTTCTGGGTGTGGGTGTGTATGTTCAGGCATATGGAGGGCGCAGTCCCCTCTGTCTGACAGGCAGAAACAGAGGGGCCATGGTGCTGAAACATTAGCAGTTAGACCTCCAGGCTGCCTCCTGCTGATTTCATTCTACAGTGAGCTTTAACAGGCAAGTGGTAACGTGGCAGGGGTGCTAGAGGTGTACTACAGTAAAGGGCAGGTTGTGCACCATAGAGCCTTATGCAGCTGTCAGACACAATGCAATCACACACACACACACAGCTGACAGAGGTCGTTTCATTTGACCGCTTTTCTGTCGGAGTTGGGTGAGTTTTAACTGCATGCATGTTCATAAGTGTATCAGGACTCAGAGACAACGTCAGAAAAATTACTTTTCATTTTTTTGTGTTATGGATTAACAAATTTTACAAATGCACACACTGTCCATCTATCCATTATCTTCAGCTTTATCCTCTATTAGGGTCGTGGGGGGGTTCCCCATGCCCATCCAGGGGAGAACATTTCGGGCGCTGGGCAGATACACCCAGGAACAGGACACCAATCTATCACTGGACACACACTCACTGACACAGACACACTCTAAACGGGGCAATTTGGGGAACTCAATTGACCTTGATCCATGTTTTTGGACTAATGGAGGAAACCGGAGAACCCGGAGGAAACCCACATGGACACGGAAAGAACATGGAAACTCCATCCAGATGGGGATTCGAACCGGGAATCCCTAGCGCTAAGAGGAGAACATGCCAACTACTAAGCCACCATGCCGCCCGTCTTGAAAACATGGATGCAAAAATACAATATAAGTCAAAGGAGATAACGTCACCCATATATAACCCATACAGAGTGTGTATGTGAGTGAGTGTGTGCCCAGCGATGGATTGGCACCCTGTCCTGGGTGTATCTGCCCAGCGCCCGAAACGTTCTCCCCTGAATGGGCATGGAGAACTCCCCCGCGACCCTAATAGAGGATGAAGCGGAAGATAATGGATGGATGGATGTTTTCAAGACATTTTATTCAGATTTTTAAAGTAAGATATAAAAGGGCTCCAATTGATATAAACTTTTTTACCGAGCCTCTCGAAGTGAACTTGACCTTTTGCAGTTTACGGCAGCATCACATCTTCCAGCCAGGTAGCAGCGGCTGTCGGATTAGATGACTTCCAATTTAGTAAAATTCTATGTCGCTGTGTTTACTAATATTATGACTGCTGATATTTACTGCGAAGGACTGAACACAGGAAGCAAACATTATCTTGCTCACAACACTTGGCATATTGGGGGTTTTTTTTCAGACTGTACAAGAGGAAATTTCAAGCAGGCCCAGTTTTGTTAATTTCCTTTCCATCTGCCTCACAGCCATTAACATACTTACAAAACAAGCGGGGCAAACGCTAGGAAAGGGGGCTCCCGCGTGCCAATGAAATATAACAGGAACCCAATTATCTAAGAATGAGCGGAAACTAATTTAGTCAGTAGTGTTTATTCACTGGACCATAAACATAAATGCTTTTGTCCCAATATCTACAAATCAAGTATTCCAAAAATCAGCACGTGTTTTTTTTGGGTGTACGATTTAGTTTATATGTTCAATTAATTAATTAATTAATATTATTCATTCATTCATTATCTCCCGCTTATCCTCTATTAGGGTCGCAGGGGGGTTCCCCATGCCCATCCAGGGGAGAACGTCTCGGGCGCTGGGCAGACAGACCCAGGACAGGGCGCCAATCCATCGCTGGGCACACACTCACTCACACAGACACACTCTATATGGGGCAACTTGGAGAATTCAATTAACTTGATCCATGTTTTTGGACTGTGGGAGGAAACCGGAGAACCCGGAGGAAACCCACGCAGACACGGGGAAAACATGGAAACTCCACCCAGATGGGGATTCGAACCGGGAATCCCTAGCGCTGAGAGGCAAACGTGCTAACCACTAAGCCACCGTGCCGCCAAATAATAAATGTTAATTAATTAAAATAATTAAAGTTACAAGGTTTATGAATTAGGTTTATTGATTCAATCAGAGAGCGATTAAAGTGTTAATATCCATCCATTCATTATCTCCCGCTTTATCCTATATTAGGGTCGCGGGGGGTTGCCCATGCCCATCCAGGGGAGAATGTGAGAAACTGGAGAACCCGGAGGAAACCCACGCGGGCACGGGGAGAACATAGAAACTCCACCCAGATGGGGATCCGGACCGGGAATATTTGGTGAGAAATGAATATTGCACAGTGTTTCAACAGCTTTAAATTTCCTTTAGAAAAATAGATATCAATTTAAAAAAAAAAAAAGCTGAGGTAATTTAAATGACAAGATTCAGCACATCGTTCAATTTTTAAAAAATTTTTTTACATTCTGACTCACTTATACTGATGCGGGTCAAAGAGCATCATCACAAAGCAGCCTCAACAAGCACTTTTATGTCCACATTCACACCTTGGAGCAATTCATGTCTTCTCATTATTCACTTAATGCTCTCAATGACATTTTGAATTAGAACTAATCTACAATATAAAATTATTTGAACAAAACTATGGTATATAGACCCCCTTCAAAGGTCCCCTTTTTAATCAGAATTAAAAATGTAAATCCAGGGGCTTAGTGTTTAGCATGTTCTCCTATCAGCACTAGGGATTCCCAGTTCAAATCCCAATCTGGATGGAGTTTCCATGTTCTCCCCGTGTCCGCGTGGGTTTCCTCCCACAGTCCAAAAACATGGATCAAGTCAATTGAGTTCTCCAAATTGCCCCATATAGAGTGTGTCTGTGTGAGTGAGTGTGTGCCCAGCGATAGATTGGCACCCTGTCCTGGGTCTATCTGCCCAGCGCCCGAAACGCTCTCCCCTGGATGGGCATGGGGAACCCCCCCGCGACCCTAATAGAGGATAAAGCGGAAGATAATCGATGGATGGAAAAATGTAAATCCTAATACAACTTTGCAGGGATACGTTACAGTGAGAAGCCACAAAAATCTTTTATGGACTAATTTAATAAATATGACCTCATCTGTAAAACCTGGAGGGGTAGGCGTCACACTCACTTATGTTTATTAATAAACTTTTAAAAATTTTGTCTGGGAATTTACAAAAAAAATTCACCACAATTAATTCAGCAACATCTCGCTGTCATGGTGAAACCTCCAGCTGGCAGTGAAGTGGACAAAACGGCAAAGAACGAAACAATAAAGAATTTATTTAAAGACTCACTGAATGTAGACATGCAGCCAGAATGTAACATAAAGCGACATGAGGAAACACGAGCAATAACTACAGAGAACAGGAGGAAAACCGAAATAGCTCTGAACATGTGCTCCCAACACACAAAACAAGACAGTGAACAAAAGCACACTATTAACTCAACACTGGACTCTGGGGACCAATGGAAGGTGTAAGTCTTGTCAATCACCAGACCTTTATGCAACTGAGCATGAGTGCGCATCTCACCACCACAAAACTGACTGCAGTGAAAACCCTCACACAAATAACTGGACATAAACTCCAAACGGAAGAATCCAACAATCTGATGTCCATGCCTCACACGTTTGATGTATTTACAGCAAATAAGAAATACACATCCAAATATTTTCGCTAGTTGGCATTTGGTCCGATTCAAAATGTGCTGTTTTGTTATTTATCACATTAAATATCTGCATATATTAATATATCATATCATACATAACATAAGTGCATCACAGGTTACTGGTTGATTCCACTAGAGGGCAAAAAAATAAATTCATCCATTATCCATTATCTTCTGCTTTATCCTCTATTAGGGTCGCGGGGCAGCGATGGATTGGCGCCCTGTCCTGGGTCTATCTGCCCAGCGCCCGAGACGTTCTCCCCTGGATGGGCATGGGGAACCCCACCGCGACCCTAATAGAGGATAAGCGGGAGATAATGAATGAATGAATGAAGGGTCGTGGCGGGGGGTCCCCATGCCCATCCAGGGGAGAACGTCTCAGGCGCTGGGAAGATATACCCAGGACAGGCCGCCAATCTATCACTGGACACACACTCACTCTATATGGGGCAATTTTGGAGAATTCAATTAAACTTGATCCATGTTTTGGACTGTGGGAGGAAACCGGAGAACCCGGAGGAAACCCACGCGGACACGAGAGAACATGGAAACTGAGATTGGAAATCCCTAGGGCTGAGAGGCGAACATGCTAACCACTAAGCAACCATGCCGCCCCAGGAAATGTATTAATGACTTAAATGAATGAAACAAAAACAGAAGGTTAGATCAGAGAATGATCAGATTTAAACCATTCTATTGTGTAGCTTGTTTGTCTCAACTACAGAATTGTGATGTTCTCATTTGTAAGTTGCTTTGGATAAAAGCGTCTCCTGAATGAATAAATGTAATGTAAATATAGAAGGCAAACCGGAAAACATAACATATAAAGTTTCTGGATTTACATGATATAAACAAATAATACAGAAACACTTACATATGCGTAACTTAATTCACATTAACATGCTGTCATAATGATGACAAATATGTTTCTTTTGTAGTCTACTACATACATATGTGCTTGAGAATTACACAGAAACCATTTCTGTTATCTTGCACCACAAAAACAATAAACCAATACATGATAAACCAGTTAATGATCATCTATATACTCGAAAATTGAGTCTTGGTCCTATATTGTTTGCTATATTTTGCCTTGCCACCATCACTGGGTTGTGTAAAGCTCTATTCTTTTTTTAATCAAACTTTTAACAGATATTGCTTTCCTCAAAGTAAAGCACTGTGCGGAGAGAGAGTGAGTACAGCTCACTAGTTAGCCATGTAGCATTAGAATAACCCTCTTTTAACAGCGGAGTGAGGCTTAATTATTCAGAATAATAAAAACAAGCACACTAAACAATAAAAAGAAGATTTTTTTTCATTGACCAAAATATCCAGAAACACTGCAGGGGGTGTCAGCTGCAGGACAGACCGTCTATAAAGTGTGGACATGGTTTACAAAACGTAGAAGGTTTACAAAGATTAGGAGCCTGTTGAAGCTGAGGAACAATGTGGGCCCTTTGCCCTCATTTATTCATTCATTCATTATATGCCACTTAATCCTCTACAAGGGGGGGGGGGCACAGGGGGGTTCCCCATCCAGAACATTTCAGGCGCTGGGCATACACTTAGGACAGGATGGAGCTTCAATCCATCACTGGGCACACACACACACACCAACACACACACAAACTCATTCATTCATTCATTCATTATCTTCCGCTTGGTTCCTAATGCCCATCCAGGGGAGAACATCTCGGGCGCTGGGCAGACACAGCCAGGACAGGGCGCACTTTACATGGGGCAATTTGGAGAACTCAATTGACTTGATCCATGTTTTTGGACTGTGGGAGGAAACTGGAAACCCAGAGGAAACCCACGCGGACACAGGGAGAACATGGAAACTCCACCCAGATGGGGATTCGAACCGGGAATCCCTAGTGCTGGGAGACGAACGTGCTAACCACTAAGCCACCGTACCGTCTTACAAGCGCAAACTATATGGGGCAAATTATAAAATTAAATAGAACATTCACTAGTCCTGTATATGTAATGGCTCAATTCATCTGTTCATATGGTGTACAATGGGTTACTAAGTATCATTACAATAGTGAAACATTTAAACATTAATTATTTCAAATATGTAAAATATAACGCTTCTTTGATGTCAAACAATTATACATGGAGGTAATTGACAGCTACAAAGGTTCTCAAATATTTGAGGTTCTAAGGTGCTGCACCACAGTTGTAGAAAACAAGTTTAAAACATTATTGCATGGTCTGTTTCACACATCACAGCTGAGATTTTTAAAACTACTATTTTATTTTATTGATTTGTTTGTGGGATGGCATGGTGGCTTGGTGCTTAGCACATTTACTTCTTAGCTCTGGGGATCTAGTTTAGCTCTGAGTTTCCTGAGTTTCGCTCTGAGTTTTTGAGTTTTAGCTCTGAGTTTAGCTCTGAGTTTCCCACAGTCCAAAAAAATTGATTCAAAGCAAAATAAATGCTCCAATTTGCCCCATATAGAGTGTGTTTGTGTGTGTTTTTGTGTGAGTTAGTGTGCCCAGTGATAGATTGGCACCCTGTCCTGGGTGTATCTGCCCAGCGCCTGAAACTTTCTCCTCTGGATGGGCATGGGCATGGGCATGGGGACCCCCCCCCCGACCCTAGTACAGGATTAAGCAGAAGATAAAAAATAAATGAATTGTTTGTTATAACGAATCTTTTTTAATGGGGTTACAACTAACAAAGATGAGAATATTCAGTACGTTAAATGTAGCCATTTTTAATCCACTAAATTTTAACATAATAAAAACATACTCTAAACTGTAATAAAGTGGACACATTTAATATTTAATGAATCGAATTTCAAATAAGTTACATCCAGCAAATCGACATACAGTTTATAAAGTGTGTTATATACCAGGAAAATATGTTTCCAAAACTTTTGCAAAAAGAATGTCTTGTGAGAAAATATTCTATATATAGGATGCGTTTTTATTAACATGCAGAATTAATCACCAAATCCTAATCTAAACAGAAGCGTCATGATCTTAAACATACTTTGTCTGAAAGCTTGATCTGTATCTCAGTGCAAATCCTTCAGCCTCCGTGCCATAATATAAAGATGTTCTTACGTACAAAACTAAACTACCACAGTGTGTTTGCTTCTAGTTCTAACTTTTACTTGGAATGAAGTGATATCACATCAAAATCATAAATAAATACTTGAAAACAAGGTAATTATTCAAGCCGTGCAGCATGCAGAACCTTGGCTGAGAGCACCTGCTTGTTAATTACAAATAAATGTGATTTACATCAGTCAGTCAGTTTTAAAATTGAAAGAGAAAAAGATTAAAGTGGCAAAAAAATATTCTGAAAAACATTTTTTTTCTAACATAATTCAGCTCACATTTGCCACAGCATCAACCTTTCCTAAATTACTTTGCTAAAAATGTCTTTTTATCTATACTAATAATATATATTATTTAAAGAAAGTCAATTCTAAACTTGTTCTCTATATAAATGCTCCACAATGCCGACTTAACTCACTTTTATTGTTCAATAAAACATATATTAATCCTATTAACAAACATTAATGCTAATTAATGTTAATTCTGTATTTAAGTTTAAACAGAGACAGAAGTGAAGACTGACGATGGAATTATTATGTACGGATGACGGTTACCGCGCGAGCGCGCAAGTACGTTCGGTTATAATGAAGGTGTCCGGATTGTGAAGGTTGTGGAGGGGTTCCACTATTTTTTACGTTTTAACGCCGCTAAAAATCCCAAATTCAACAGATTTTGTTATTTATTGACTGGCCGAAGTAAAAACGCGAACTTAAAACTAGGGAAACACAACACACAGGTTGGAAAAGCATTGATTTAAACGCGGCGTGTACGGCGTGCGCGACCTGGACGCTACCGAATAAATGTTTGAGGAAATTGTAAAAGTTTGGCGCAGTTACCGTCGCACATTTAACTTAATTCATTCACCAAACTGACGCTGACAGGTTCATTAGGTGTTAGGACGGAGTCTTTTTAAATGTCCGCTTGTAGCCGGCGTAACAAACTTAAAGTCTTATTAAGGTAAACGCCAGAAAGCAGCCATGAGGGTGAGAGTGGTTCTCAGGTTCTTACCGGTTCCTCGTCTCTCCTCTGCGTGATCCTCAGAGCCCAACATCACTCTCCAAGAACCGAGGGTCCACTCTCTCTCGCTCCTCGTCTGTCTCTCCCTCTCTCTCTCTCCCTCCCTTTTTTTCAATCTCTCTCTCTCCCTCCCTCTCTTTTCAATCTCTCTCTCTCTTTCAATCTCTCTCTCTTTCAATCTCTCTCTCCCTCCCTCTCTTTTTCAATCTCTTCCTCTCTCTCTTTTTCAATCTCTCTCCCTCTCTCTCTCTCTTTTTCAATCTCTCTCCCTCTCTCTCTCTCTCTCTCTCTCTCT
>JAFMOD010000361.1:1491205-1502945 GCA_019802435.1 Corydoras maculifer
TAGTAGAGCATAAAGCAGAAGATAATGGATGGATGGAATAGTTGAATACTCATACACACCCTCACCTCAGCCTCAGCTTCAGCACAGAGGTACGTCAAGCACCTCAATGATGTGTCGAACAGATTCAGTGATTACAGAATGGGTCATTCTCATGCCCCCGTCTTATTTTGCTGCGTTTCATATTCTAAACAGCGGATCAGAGGAGTTCGCTCCGAAAGACAAAGGGAGACTGAGGGGGAGCAGCGAGGTGGAGGTGGAGGAGAGGAGGAATGCCTGGCCCTCCATTCATCTCATGGAAAGCAAAACAGTGCAAACGGAACTGAGTCCTGAGTGTGATTCATTTTTTTTTTTTGCAGCGAGTGTGTCGCCGTGTGTTGGGCATGAGGGCACAGTAATTATGTTCGAAATAGAAATCCTGAAGTAAACCTGGGGGTCATTATCAGAAACATTCAGATTACAACATAATGATGCATCACAGTGTGAAACACAGATCCTCTTCCACTTAATCCTATACTAGGGACTAGGTGAGGGGGTGCCATGCCCATCCAAGGGAGAATATTTTGGAAACCCAGGACAGGGTGCTAATCCATCAATAGCAACACACCCACTCAACACAGACACATTATATAGGGGCAATTTAGAGCAGACAATTTACCTTTGCTACGGTTGTGGCGTGGGGCCATTATGGGCACTGTGCATGCCCCCCCTCCTCTAAAATGTCCATCCAAATGAGACACACAGACACATTATATAGGGGCAATTTAGAGCAGACAATTTACCTTTACTAGGGTTGTGGGGGGGCATTTTGGGCACTGTGCATGGGACCCCTCCCCCCAACTTAATCCTATACTAGACACTACGGTCAAGGTGGGGGGGGGGGGCTCCCATGCCCATCCAGAGGAGACACAAAAACACATTATATAGGGGCAATTTAGAGCAGACAATTCACTTTTACTAGGGTTGTGGAGGGGGCATTTTGGGCACTGGGCATGCCCCCCCACTTAATCCTATATACTAATATACTAGGGACTAGTATCAAGGTGGGGGGGGTCCCATGCCCCTCCAGAGGAGACACACAGACACATTATATGAGGGCAATTTATAGGGGCAATTTAGAGCGAACAATTTACCTTTACTATGGGTTGTGGTGTGGGGGGCATTTTGGGCAATGTGCATGGGACCCCCCCCCCCACAATTAATTCTATACTAGGGACTAGGGTCAAGGTGGGGGGGGGGGTTCATGCCCATCCAAGGGAGAATATTTTGGACACTCAGCACAGGGAGCCAATCCATCAATAGCAACACACTCACTTACACAGACACATTATATAGGGGCCATTGAGAACAGACAATTTACCTTTACTAGGGTTGTGATGTGGGGCCATTATGGGCACTGTACATGCCCCCCCCCCACTTAAACCTATACTAGGGACTAGGATCAAGGTGGGGGGTTCCATGCCCATCCAGGGGAGAATATTTTGGGCGCTGGGCAGCTAAACCCAGGACAGGGTGTCAATCCATCAATAGCAACACACTCATTGACACAGACACATTATATAGGGGCAATTTAGAGCAGACAATTTACCTTTACTAGGGTTGTGGCGTGGGGCCTTTATGGGCACTGTGCATGCCCCCCCCCCCATACTAGGGACTAGGATCAAGGTGGGGGGGGGTCTCATGCCCATCCAGAGAAGACAGACACATTATATAGGGGCAATTTAGAGCAAATTACCTTTACTAGGGTTGTGGGGGGTCATTTTGGGGGGGCGATTGTGTCCTCTCTATATGCAAAACATGCAAATCATTAAATGGGTTAGCGGGCGGCATGGTGGCTTAGTGGTTGGCATGTTCTCCTCTCAGCACTAGGGATTCCCGGTTCCAATGCCAATCTGGGTGGAGTTTCCATGTTCTCCCTGTGTCTGCGTGGGTTTCCTCTGGGTTCTCCGGTTTCCTCCCACAGTCCAAAAACATTGATCAAGGTCAATTGAATTCTCCAAATTGCCCCATATAGACTGTGTGTGAGTGAATCTGTGTGCAGTTATAGATTGGCACCCTGTCCTGGGTGTATCTGCCCAGCGCCCGAATCGTTCTCCTCTGGATGGGAATTAGAACCCCCCTGTGACCCTAAGAGAGGATAAAGCGGAAGATAATGGATGGTAGTTTTAGGGTACGGTGGCTTAGTGGTTGGCATGTTCTTCCCTTAGTGCTGGTGATCCCTGGTTCGAATCCCAATCTGGGTGGAGTTTCCATGTTCTCTCTGTGTCCACGTGGGTTTCCTCCAGGTTCTCCGGTTTCCTCCCACAGTCCAAAAACATGGATCAAGGTCAATTAAATTCTCCAAATTGCCCCATATAGACTGTGTATGAGTGAATGAGTGTGTGTCCAGTCATAGATTGGCGTCCTGTTCTGGGTGTATCTGCCCAGCGCTTGAAATGTTCTCCCCTGGCTGGGCATGGGAACACCCCCCCCCCCCACGACCCTAGTAGAGGATAAAGCGGAAGATAATGGATGATTGGATTAAACAGGTTATTTTTCAATGAAGACATGTTAATATTCATTCATTCATCCATTCTTTCATTAACTTCTGCTTTATCATATATTAGGGTCACGGGGGGGGGGGGTTCCCATGCCCATCCAGGGGAGAATGTTTCGGGTGCTGGGCAGATACACCCAGGACAGGACGCCAATCTATCACTGGACACACACTCTATATGGGGCAATTTGGAGAATTCAATTGACTTGATCCATGTTTTTGGACTGTGGGAGGAAACTGGAGAACCCGGAAGAAACCCACGTGGACACGGGGAGGACATGGAAACTCCACCAGATGGGGATTCAAACTGGGAATCCCTAGAGCTGAGAGGAGAACATGCCAACCACTAAGCCACCGTGCTGCCGTTTGTTAATATAAAAAAACAAAAAAAAAACTCACCAAGCTTCACTCAGCTGACCTCTGCTGACCTCAAAGCACGTGTCTACAGTCGCCTGGCGTCTCGCTCCACAATCACGCAGAAGCACAGACTCCTGTTAGGAGTGGAAACAGCCGGACACACTGATTACACAGTACGGCTGTAAAATGACTCCATTTGGAGCAATTTCCTGATCTTTTACTTGCTGTTATTGGCTATCTGAACAAAGTGTCACATGCACACGGCACGCGGCAGTCTCAGAAATCCGACTCATCATTAATATGCTCGCTACAAAAGAAAATGGCAGGCTATTACCTACTGAATAGAGAAAGAAGCAGAAAACGTGATTGACGGGATGTTTTTCATACAGTCCGGGCTGATGGGAGAACAAAAAGGAAACACTTAGATGGAAAGGGGGGGTGAACTCACTGTTAGTTAAGTGATGGTCCCTCAGACCTCGGTGTGAGGACCTCACTCAGATGAATGTCTGCTGCATTGTGTACATAGAAACAGGGCAGTCGTAGGCAGGCGTGTGACCTGAAGGTCCCCGGTTCGATTCCTGGTCCCATAGAGTACAACTGCTATTTATTTAGTTATTGAATTGTAATAGTTTTATTAGTATTTTATTTAAGGGACTTTTTATATAGTTTCAAGCTTATTTGTCATACACTACAAGACATGCACACAAAACGTGTGCTTATGGTGACACTCTACTGTATAAATTTAAATATATATTTATAAAATATATATATAAGTGTGTGTATATGTGTATATGTATATATATATAGCGGGAGATAATGAATGAAATATATATATATATATATATACATTCATTCATTATCTCCCGCTTATCCTCTATTAGGGTCGCGGTGGGGTTCCCCATGCCCATCCAGGGGAGAGCGTCTCGGGCACTGGGCAGATAGACCCAGGACAGGGCGCCAATCCATTGCTGGACACACACTCACTCACACAGACACACTCTAAACGGGGCAATTTTTTGAGAATTCAATTAACTTGATCCATGTTTTTGGACTGTGGGAGGAAACCGGAGAACCCGGAGGAAACCCACGCAGACACGGGGAGAACATGGCAACTCCACCCAGATGGGGATTCGAACCGGGAATCCCTAGAGCTGAGAGGCGAACGTGCTAACCACTAAGCCACCGTGCCGCCCCTATATATATATAATTTGTCATACACTACAAGACATGCACACAAAACGTGTGCTTATGGTGACACTCTACTGTATAAATTTAAATATAAAAAAGTCTAAAATATAATCTACACACACATACAAAAAAATGTATAATAATAAAAAAAAAATAATACAAAAAAAAAAAAAATAATAAAATATATATATATATATATATATATATATATATATATATATATATATATATATATATACTGTATATATGTATATACACACACACATATATATATATAAACAGTCTTAAGTAAACCCGATGTGGTTTTATATTATAATTTAGACTGAACAACAGAATAAGAAAATTTATAAAAATATTTTATTTCATTTTCATTTCATCATTAACACTACACACATTTTTTTCTCTAACATCACTTATTTATTTCGTTTATCACATAATTTAGAAGTTAAATAAAACAGGATAAAAATATAAATCGAGGTCATCATCATCATCTTGCCCGAGTGCACAGGTCATTCTGGGTAAGAGCCAGGTTCGGTCTATTAACGGCGTCGGGCAACATGATGGCCTCAAGGTCACTAAAGCTAGGGCACTTCATAATGTCAACGTTCTCATGCACACTAATCAGCATGAATTAAAATTCATCGGGCAATAAGGTGACAAGCAAATTAGCATACCGGCTCCCCGGAGAGACCGGCGCCGTCCCAAAGAGCATTGCACCGTACAAACCTTCCATGAGCATGTGAGCACCGGACAGGTGCTACCTTTAAAGTGACTAAAAAGTGATGAAACTGGACTGTGAACCTCCAAAGGTTAAGACAATTCATATAGAAAACCCAGCCTTCATAATTCAGACAGAAAAACATGTTATAAAAATAGAATCTATATTAAAACCTTTATAAGTTAATAAAATATTTTAAGGTGGCATTGGCAGTAAAACTCTAGTGTAATTAGTTGAACCTGTTATATGGGACATGCCCAAAGTCAGGTTGATGGCTCTTAATAAAATATTAGAGTGCCATCTAATGGTCAGAAAAGTCTTTTCAGTCCCAAAAGAGTTCGGAGTGGGTATCATTTACGTATTGCACATAATCAAACTCTTCCACTGGAAACTCCACGTCCTTCCACTTCTTGAATGTCTTTATGCCTTTAGGAGACTTAATTGAGAAGCTTTTGATATTGATACAAGGCAGCACCACGGTATTCTTGAGTTTGATCTCCATCCCCCAATCCTGATAAAGAGAGGACAGCGCGCTTCAGTTCTACTGAACGTTCTTCTCCTCACACATGAACCATAACAGCTTCACGTTTACATTCAGGGCAAATACATTTCATGATTAGTGCATTGTCGGGGTTATAAAAGGGAAGGGTAGCTCTGTGTTTATGGTGCCAAGCCATCAATCTGAAGGTTGCATCTAAATCTGGTTTCTCAAATGCTCTTTTGGATAAATATTATCCATCCATTATCTTCCACTTTATCCTCTATTAGGGTCGCAGGGGGGGTGGTGGTGGTGTTTCCCCATGCCCATCCAGGAGAGAACGTTTATAATGCGGGGCAGATACACCCAGAAGAGGACGCCAATCTATCGCTGGACACACTCATTCACACAGACACACTCTATATGGGGCAATTTGAAGAATTCAATTGACCTTGATCCATGTTTCTGGACTGTGGGAGGAAACCGGAGAAACCGGAGGAAACATGGAAACTCCACCCCGATGGGGATTCGAACCGGGAATCCCAATGCCCATCCAGGGGAGAACGTCAATCTATCTCTGGACACACACTCACACAGACACACTCTATATGGGGCAATTTGAAGAATTCAATTGACCATGATCCATGTTTTTGGACTGTGGGAGGAAAACAGAGAACACGGAGGAAACCACGCAGACACGGGGAGGACATGGAAACTCCACCCAGATGGGGATTCGAACCGGGAATCCCTAGAGCTGAGAGGAGAACATGCTAACCACTGTGCCGCCCGGATAAATATTCAATCCATTTCATCCATCATCTTCCGCTTTATCCTCTATTAGGGTCGCGGGGGGGGGGGGGATCCCAATGCCCATCCAGGGGAGAACGTTTCGGTCGCTGGGCAGATAGACCCAGGACAGGACGCCAATCTATCACAGGACACGCACTCACTCACACAGACATGCACACATACACACTCTATATGGGGCAATTTGGAGAACTCAATTGACTTGATCCATGTTTTTAGACTGTGGGAGGAAACCGGAGAACCCGGAGGAAACCCACGCGGACACAGGGACACCATGGAAACTAGCCACCGTGACGCCCCATGTCTAATATTGGAACATCTTTTTATATATAAGCAACAGAAACAAAAACAATATACCTTTCCACATTTGGCACATTGGATCTTACACACAGGCTCCCATTCTTCAAATTCCTTGCCTAGATTCACCGGGCCTCCAGATTTATAAAGCTTTCTGGAAAGCACACAGTCAGGGTTTAATATCAACCTCCCACATTTACACACCTCTATAAAACGGGTAGTTCCCGTCCTTAAATCTGAGCAATTTATATTCATATTAGTGCATGATGCACGAAACATTAATATAAACAGCAAGTTGATTCCTGATCAGCACTAAACCTGTACCCCGTTACTCAGCAACCAATGTTCGGTTTAAAAACCAGACTACATTACATTAATAATTTAGTTTGAAATGAACTGATTTAACAAATTCTAATTGATTTTTCTATTAGAGTGTAACAATTGGTAGCAGAGATGGTTGATGACGTCGGCTGCAGTACGGGGAATTGAGACCCACTGAACGAATGGTTGATTCCAACGAGAGAACTTACGCGGTACTCACAGGCCGGCCAATAAGATAAGAAAGGACCTTTGTTCCTATATATAGCTGTAAGCGCTGTATAAGACTGAGTTGGAATGTAAATAACATTCATACAGTTGGGATTGTTAACTGAACTGAAGAATACAGATTGAAATGGGTTCTTCCAAGGCTTTGTGAAATTCATTCATTCATTATCTTCCGCTTTATCCTCTATTAGGGTCGCGGTGGGGTTCCCCATGCCCATCCAGGGGAGAACGTCTCAGGCGCTGGGCAGATACACCCAGGACAGGGCGCCAATCCATCGCTGGACACACACTCACTCACTCAAACACACTCTATATGGGGCAATTTGGAGAACCCAATTAACTTGATCCATGTTTTCGGACTGTGGAAGGAAACCGGAGAACCCGGAGGAAACCCACGCAGACACGGGGGGAACATGGAAACTCCACCCAGATGGGGATTCGAACCAGGAATCCCTAATGCTGAGAGGAGAACGTGCCAACCACTAAGCCACCGTGCCGCCCGCTTTGTGGAATTATGTATGAATTATAACATATGTGCTTTAAAAACTTGATGAATGCAAGTTTTCAATCCATCCATTATCTTCTGCTTTATCCTCTATTAGGGTCGCGGGGGGGTTCCCCATGCCCATCCAGGGGAGAACGTTTCGGCCGCTGGGCAGATACACCCAGAACAGGACACCAATCTATCGCTGGACACACACTCACTCACACACACACTGTATATGGGGCAATTTGAAGAACTCAATTGTCCTTAATCCATGTTTTTGGCCTGTGGGAGGAAACCGGAGAACCCGGAGGAAACCCTGGGAGACCTTTGGACACGGGGAGAACATGGAAACTCCACCCTGATTGGGATTCGAACCGGGAATCCCTAGTGCTGAGAGGAGAACATGCTAACCACTAAGCCACCGTGCCAGTAAGTTCTCATTCAGTAAAATTTCATTTGGGTAATCATTTTATAAAAGCAATAAGGCACTCCAGGTTGTGTATTATTGTAACGAAATAACAGGAAAGAGACGCAATATCACCTCTCTTCATGTCAGGACTGACAACACCCCTTTCCCATGACAACCCTTCATCCCTTATTGCTTTAATAGCATACAGCACACTGAAAAATTACCCTACATCACATTGCATCTGCATCAGAGTGTAACCATCAGATATTTGTTTAGAAAAGAAACCTAAGGTGATGTAGCCCATCCACCTCAGGGTTCCAGTTCTTTTCACAGAGGTTCTTTTTAGAACAGTAGAATGTTTAATAACATGAACTCACTTAAAGTCAGGGTTGATGTTGATGTGCTGCGTGTCATTCACGATCCGCATGTCATCTCCACGGGCAACGACGTTAAAGCAGTTGCGGCAGCTGAACTCCACGTCAGAGGCTTTAAACCGGTGCCCCTTGTCTGTCAGCAGTTTCGACTTGAGGACACGGGTGCTTATGGCAATCATCTGCAGCTTGGTGATCTGTTTGATAAAAAAAAAAAAAAGACTGGAAGTCAGCCTGCAGTACAGTATATCATCCACACTCACTCACTCACACACACACACACACACACACACACACTCTATATGGGAAATTTGATTGACCTTGATCCATGTTTTTGGACTGGGGCAGGAAATCCGGAGAACCCGGAGGAAACCCACGTGGACACGGGGAGAACATGGAAACTCCACCCAGATTGGGATTGGAACCAGGAATCCCCAGTGCAGAGAGGAGAACATGCTAAGCACTAAACCATGTGCGGCCCTTGACCTTTAAACATCCATCCATTCATTATCTTCCGCTTTATCCTCTACTAGGGTCTGGGGGGTTCCTCATGCCCATCCAGTGGGGAACGTTTCGGGCGCTGGGCAGATACACCCAGGACAGGGCGCCAATCTATCACTGGACACACACTCACACAGACACACTTTATATGGGGCAATTTGGAGAACTCAATTGACCTTGATCCATGTTTTTGGACTGTGGGAGGAAACCGGAGAACCCGGAGGAAACCCACGCGGACACGGGGAGAACATGGAAAGTCCACCCAGATGGGGATTCGAACCGGGAATCCGTACCGCTGAGAGGAGAACATGCTAACCACTAAGCCACCGTGCCGCCCACTTTCAGAACATCCAATTGTTTACAGTAATCATTAGTTTTGAAGGAGCACATACCTGCTTTTGGAATTCTGTGGGTTCCATGCTCTGCACTTCTTCAATCGCTTGTTTCGTCAAATCCTCCAGGTATTCGTTTATCGTTTCCCGGCGCACTTCCCGTCCGTTGGCTTCAGCGATCACGGAATAGACGCTGTCCTTCGCCCGAGCCCGTCCTTTGGCCTGTTGCTGAGCAATCTCATTGGTCACAAGCCCATAGCGGATCACCACGTTGCACTGCAGCACGTCGAGGCCTTCCTCGGCAACAGTGGTAGATATGAGAAGGTTGAGGTCCCCATCACGAAACTTCCTAATGGTGTCCTTTTGTTTAAGCTACAATGGAAGACATGATGACATTAGTGGGCATCAAGATGCTTTACCAGTAAACAGTCCTGATGGTTACAAATACAAATTATTGCTAATTAAGTTGCTCCTCCTACCTGTGTCATGTTGTTGGCACCGATGCTCGTTCCCACAAGCATGGCTGCACAGACGTTGGCTCGCTGAAGGTTCTCGCTTTCTTGTATCCAGCTGCACAAGCTGCGAGCCCCCTCCCGGGTTTTAACAAACAGAATACCCCGAGAGCTCTCATCCCGAAACTCTTGCAAAAGGGTTCTTTCCAGCTGAGCCAATTTGTGGTTCTCATTTTGTGGATCGGACGCCAGTTTATGCAGATCTTCTCTGTTTTCTGAATGAGACAAGACAGTAGAACCATGAGCAACAAACATCCAACTGCCATCTCAATACTTAGTGGTTGGCATGTTCTCCTCTCGGCACTAGGGATTCCCGATTCGAATCCCAATCTGGGTGGAGTTTCCATGTTCTCCCCGTGTCCATGTGGGTTTCCTCTGGGTTCTCCGGTTTCCTCCCACAGTCCAAAAACATGAATCAAAGACAATTCATTTATCCATTATGTTCCGCTTTATCCTCTATTAGGGTCGCGGGGGGGTTCCCTATGCCCATCCAGGAGTGAACGGTTTGGGCACTGGGCAGATACACCCAGGACAGGGCGCCAATCCATCCCTGGGCACACACTCACTTACACAGACACACTCTATATGGGGCAATTTGGAGAGCTCAATTGACTTGATCCATGTTTTTGGACTGTGGGAGGAAACCGGAGAACCCGGAGGAAACCCATGCAGACATGGGAAGAACATGGAAAGTCCACCCAGATCGGGATTCGAACCGGGAATCCCTAGCGCTGAGAGGAGAACATGCCAACCACTAAGCCACCGTGCCGCCCCAAGGTCCATTGAATGCTCCAAATTGCCCCATATAGCGTGTGTTTGTGTGAGTGAGTGTGTGTTCAGTGATAGATTGGCGTCCTGTCCTGGGTGCCCCCCCCAATGGATGGATGGATGCCATCTCAATACAATCATGACAATCATGTGGGTGTTATAGCTCAGTGTTTAGGGTGTTGGGTTATCAATCTGAAGGTTGAGGGTTCAAATCCCAGGTTCACTGAAGTTACCAATGTGGTCCTTGAGCAAGACCCTTAACCCTCATTGCTGCAGGGATGTTTTGATTAACCCTGTGCTCAGCTTGTAAGTCGCTTTGGACAAAAGCGTCCAATAAATGACCAAATTATAATGTAAATGTAACCAAGCAATATATATTTATTCATTTTTCATGCACCAATATTTCCCAATTTGCTCGGATTTCCAAGAAAAAATACAATTATGCTCGAAATATTTCTTGACAAACACACACACAACCTGGCCTTCATCTGTGTATAGATGTAAATCCATATTAAAGACAAGAGAAATCAAGACAACAGAAAAATAAACAATGCGTACCGCAAAACAGGGATAAGAGGAAAACATCTGTATCATCCAGGGGTTTTGTTCCCTCGATCAAGTAAAACTCGTTCAGAATCCTGAATGCGTCCACCATGCGCACAGTTTCACTGATGAGCAGAGCGTCGTTATATTTCCTGAGGTGGAGCGCACACCTCGACATCAATCGGTTCCTTTCCTGCACACCTGCAAACCACACACACATGTTTTAAATAATCTCTCTCAAAGCAGAGGCCTCAGATATATATTCATTTTCTGGTGTATTTATATATATATATATATATATATAGGGCGGCACGGTGGCTTAGTGGTTAGTATGTTCTCCTCTCAGTGCTGGGGATTCCTAGTTCGAATTCCCATCTGGGTGGAGTTTCCATGTTCTCCCCGTTTCTGTGTGGGTTTCCTCCGGGTTCTCCGGTTTCCTCCCACAGTCCAAAAACATGGATCAAGTCAATTGAGTTCTCCAAATTGCCCCATATAGAGTGTGTCTGTGTTAGTGAGTGTGTGTCCAGTGATAGATTGGTGTCCTGTCCTGGGTGTATCTGCCCAGCGCCCGAAACATTCTTCCCTGGATGGGCATGAGGAACCCCCCGCCCCCCCTGCGACCCTAATAGATGGATGGATGTAGATGTGTAAGTATGTGTATGTATATATACAGTGGGTTGCAAAAGTATTCATACCCCTTGAACTTTTCCATATTTTGTCACATTACAACCACAAACATAAATATATTTCACTGGAATTTAATGTGAAAGACCAACACAAAGTGGTATACAATTGTGAAGTGGAATGAAAGTTATACATGAATCAACAATTTTTTTACAAATAAAAAACTGAAAAGTGCGATGTGCAAAATTATTCAGCCCCCTTTTCCCTGA
>JAFMOD010000361.1:1503308-1510808 GCA_019802435.1 Corydoras maculifer
CTGAATAATTTTGCACATCGCACTTTTCAGTTTTTTATTTGTAAAAAAATTGTTGATTCATGTATAACTTTCATTCCACTTCACAATTGTATACCACTTTGTGTTGGTCTTTCACATTAAATTCCAGTGAAATATATTTATGTTTGTGGTTGTAATGTGACAAAATATGGAAAAGTTCAAGGGGTATGAATACTTTTGCAACCCACTGTATATATATAAGTTCAAGTTTAAGTTATTTATTTATATAGCGCTTTTTACAACAGTACATCGTCACAAAGCAGCTTTACAGAATAAAAAGCATTTAAACCCCCAAAGAGCAAGCCGGAGGGACAGTGGCAAGAAAAAACTTCCTTTTTTTATGTTAACCAAAGAAGAAACCTTGAGAGGACCAAGACTCCGTGAGCGGCCAGGCAGCAACAACAATGTAGGAATGTAGGACACTAATGTGTGTGTATATATATATATATATATATATATATATATATATATATATATATATATATATATACACACACACACACACACATATACATATATCGCTTATCTTCCACTTTATCTTATATTAGATTCACGGGGGGGGGGGGGGGTGTCCTAATGCCCATCCAGGGGAGAATGTTTCGGGCGCTGGGCAGATGCACACACACTATATGGGGCAATTTGGAGAACTCAATTGTCTTTGATCCATGTTTTTGGACTGTGGGAGGAAACTGGAGAACCCGGAGGAAACCCACATGGACACGGGGAGAACATGGAAACTCCACCCAGATTGGGATTCGAACTAGGAATCCCTAGCGCTGAGAGGAGAACATGCTAACCACTAAGCCACCGTGCCGCCCTATATACATACATATATATATACATACACACACAGAATCCTTTCTCTCAACTTCCTCTAACCTTTCTTTTCCAGCTCCACCACATCTGCTTCATACTCCTGAGTGCCCTTGGCTCGCAGACTGAATTCTACCCCCATGTTCATGAATTCGTGGATCTGTTCCATCATCATCTTCAGATGGTCGCCAAAAGGGTCCTGAAGATACAAAGACACAAATATTACATTGCATGACACCCGCACAAAGAATTGAAATGTTCGTACCGGAGCTTCTCATCCGCGCTGAGGGTGGTATTAACTATAACTAACCTCAGAGCGTTTATTCACAATGTCAAGCCTCTTCATGGGCCTGGGCACAACTTTTGTGAGCTCAGAGACATACATCTTGGAGGAGACGATCACAGAGTCCAGGTTTGCACAGATCTGTTTCAAAAAGATCAAATGAAAAATGAGATACGTTCGATTGTGCCCTGTCTTTCTCGCTCTCCCGCCTTCTCCTGCTTTCTACATAATGCTACATATTTATTGGGAGGAAACCTCCAGTCCTGCGTACCTGCAGTACGTGTTCCACGGCACCTTCCAGTGTTTTGGCTCTCCCGGTACCCGGTGAGGCAGTAAGACCCAATATCTGGGGCAGATTGCGCTCGCCTTTCGTCTTCTTCATCAAATAGGATTCCATGATCTTATTATAAACAGACTCCTTATGAGTGTGGTGGCACTCGTCGATGATCAGCAGTGTGAAGTCTAAAGCAAGACAGACAGAAATATGAACACACATCTGTTCTAATGACAACCGAAGATGATCTGAGTCTGCTGAGAGAATGCAGGGTTTAGTCAGCAGCTCTGATTCTCAGTGTGTGTGTGTGTGTGTGCGCTTGTGTGTCAATCTGTGTGTGTGTGTGTGTGTTTGTGCGTGCGCGTCTGCCTGTTTTTGTTTGTGTGAATCTATTTGTGTCTGTTGCTTGAATTGTATATTATTTTAATAATAATAACGATAGCAACAATAATATTAATGCCTATTATAGTAAATAATAATAATAACAGTAGTAATAATAATTATAATAATAATAATAATGCCTATTATAGTCAACAACAATAATAATATTAATAATAATAATGCCTATTATATTAAACAACAATAATAATAATAATAATAATAATAATAATAATAATGCCTATTATAGTAAACAACAATAACAATAATAATGGTAGTCATAATATTCATTCCGATTATAGTAAATAATAATAATAATAATAATAATAATAATAACAATAAAGTGGTGATAATAATATTAATATCTATAACAATAATATCTATTATAGTAATAATAATAATAATCATAATATTAATTCCGATTATAGTAAATAATAATAATAATAATAATAATAATAATAATAATACATATAATAATAATAATAATAATAATAATAATAGTAATAATAATAATAATATGAATAACTATAATAATAGTAATAATAATAATAGCAATAATAATATATAATAATAATAATACTGGGTTTGTTGAATTTCTGTTATTGGTGTTTGTGGTCTTACCTTCGAGTTCTACGTGTTTGTTCTCTTCTTTGCTCATCAAGGCGTTCTCCAGGATCTGCGCAGTGCAGATGATCACGTTTGAAACCTTGACTGCACAGGCAAAGAAATCTTTTTCCTTACTGTCCCCACTAATGGCTTGGATCTTCACCCCCTCACCTAAACCAGGTTTGAACTCGTTTTCGTAGTGTTGATCGACCAGGTGAATCTGCAGCACACAAAGATTATTGTTTACTTTTTTTTTTAACTTTACAAAAAAAGGCATATTTCAAACATGTTTCCTGAAGAGGACAGAAACTCACACACCCTGTTGACGAGAACGGCCACTTTGGCCTGGGCGCGAGTGGACAGGTGGTGCTTCGTCACGTAAACGGCGGCGCGGGTCTTTCCTGCACCTGTGGGGAGCCAGATGATGCTGTTTTTCCCTTTCAGAGCCTCGCTCACCACCTCCTGCTGATACGGCCTCAGTGGGAACTCCATCTTTACACAAGTTTGATCTGAGGTGCAAAAGCAAGTTACATCATCATCATCGTCATTAACGCAAATCTAATTTACACCATTATAAAAATCACTAGGCTGGCTTAGGTGGCTTAGTGGTTAGCACGTTCGCCTCTCAGCGCTAGGGATTCCCGGTTCGAATCCCCATCTGGGTGGAGTTTCCATGTTCTTCCCGCGTCTGCGTGGGTTTCCTCCGGGTTCTCCGGTTTCCTCCCACAGTCCAAAAACATGGATCAAGTCAATTGAATTCTCAAAAATTGCCCCATATAGAGTGTGTGTGTGTGTGAGTGAGTGTGTGCTCAGTGATGGATTGGCGCCCTGTCCTGGGTGTATCTGCCCAGCGCCCGAGACGTTCTCCCCTGGATGGGCATGGGGAACCCCACCGCGACCCTAATAGAGGATAAAGCGGGAGATAATGAATGAATGAATTCTTTCATAGATAAACTCTTGTACAGATCAGTAGCGCCACGTCTGTATGTGGCTCCCCCTGCTGGTCAGCATAACGAACAGCTCTGCTCAGTACATTTTAACACAGTCCCCCTTTTTTCTAACCCTTCATTTAAGGGGTCATCAGGCAGCTATTCATATGCATAACGCCCCACAGCCCATCCACCCCTCTGCCTCACAGGTGAAACGCAGGCTGAAAACTGAATTCAAAGGTAAATTCCCTGAAATTCAGCCTAATGCGATGCAATAAGACATTCTGCAAAAAAAGTTTAGAGAAATTGAACACATCCTTTCAGTGACTACAAATAAAATGAAACAGATATAAACAGACATTTAAACATAGTCCTCAAACTAATTTTACTGCAAACTGTGTCCTTTATTTTTGTTTGTATTCAAAACACAATAATATTCAGTTGTGCCCCGATTTTATTTCGCATGCTTGTTTTTTTTAGCGTGTACATACGTTTTATTTGAATAAAACTTACTCTCTGCATCTCTTCTTTAGCAATAATAAATAATACGTATAGACGTACCTGAGGTTCATTCATTCATTCATCATCTTCCGCTTTATCCTCTATTAGGGTCACGGGGGGGGGGGGGTTCATGGACTTAAGGTACATTGCCCATATATATATATACACACACACACACACACACATCCATCCATTCATTATCTTCTGCTTTATCCTCTATTAGTGTCGGGGGGGGGGGGGGGGGTTCCCCATGCCCATCCAGGGCAGAACGTCTCGGGCGCTGGGCAGATAGACCCAGGACAGGACGCCAATCCATCGCTGGGCACACACTCACTCACACAGACACACTCTATATGGAGCAATTTTTGAGAATTCAATTGACTTGATCCATGTTTTTGGACTGTGGGAGGAAACCAGAGAACCCGGAGGAAACCCACGCGGACACGGGGAGAACATGGAAACTCCACCCAGATGGGGATTCGAACCGGGAATCCCTAGTGCTGAGAGGAGAACGTGCTAAACACTAAGCCACCCCGTACCTGAGGTTATATTTAAAATTCGTGTCGGCACATTATTTTAGTGATAATGAACCCGATAATAATTCAGTTGCGTTTTGGTTTTATGTCTCATGCTCTTCAGCATCTCACAGTGTCGTCACGCCGCCGGTCACACAGTCAGAGGCAAAGTCGAGTTAAACGGAACCGCCGCCATAATTCAAACATTACTCCAGAGTCCGACATTTCAGAGTTAACACACGTTTCTCTCACCGGCATTTATTCGTCTAATCGTAATCTGTCGACAATTCCGAGCGATCTGCAAATCAGCCTGAGCGTCGCCTCTGCGTCACGTCACATTACACTCATTACGTCACACTGCGTCACATTACACACTGCGGACAGTAAATGATTTCTAAATCATAGAAAGCTGAGTTCGTTTGTTAAATTCGGGTGTTTTTAACAACATTTTTTATACTTTAATGTACACCAATGTACAGATTAATGTACAGATTAATGTACAGATTAATGTACACCAATGTACAGATTAATGTACAGATTAATGTACAGATTAATGTACACCAATGTACAGATTAATGTACAGATTAATGTACACCAATGTACAGATTAATGTACACTAATGTACAGATTAATGTACAGATTAATGTACACCAATGTACAGATTAATGTACACCAATGTACAGATTAATGTACAGATTAATGTACAGATTAATGTACACCAATGTACAGATTAATGTAGACTTTAATGTACAGATTAATGTACAGATTAATGTAGACTTTAATGTACAGATTAATGTACAGATTAATGTACACTAATGTACAGATTAATGTAGACTTTAAAGTTTACATTAATCTGTACATTAAAGTCTACATTAATCTGTACATTAAAGTCTACATTAATCTGTACATATATGTATTGTATGGATTAATGTACACTAATGTACAGATTAATGTAGAATTTAATGTACGGATTAATGTAGACTTTAATGTACAGATTAATCCACACAGCAACCCATTTCCCAAACGAGCACTAAGCCTGTATCCAAACCGGACCAGATTACCTCGCGGAGTAATAAACCCTCTGCTGAACCAAACCTTTTTACAGTGTTTTATAATTATAATAATTTTATAAGAACGTGTAAAAGTGTAATATCTCCTTCCCATGGTTTAGGCCTGCTGGAGGAGGTGAATGAAGTCATCAGTGAAGAAAGCAGTGTGTACTTTCAGTGTGTACTGCAGTGTATATATATATATATACATATATACATACACACACACACACGTTTCATAATTATAATATAATAGAAAATAATATATAATATTTAATATATATGTAAATGTGTATATCAAATGTGTTTTATAATAATTTTATAAAGACGTGTAAAGGTGTAAAATCTTATTCCCGTGGTTTATACAGGATGCACGTCCACTCGTACCTTATTGCTTTAATATAAATATGACTGAATGACACAAATCGAGCATAAATTTATAAAAACATATTATAAATGATGCATGTCAGTTATGCCGGCGCGCGTGTATGTGCGCATGCGCAGTGCGACATGGACCGTGGACGCGTCTCATTCCACTCTGGGGACAGTAGCGGATTTCTAAATCCTAATAAGCTGACTTGGTTTGTAGTTTTGATACACTCCCGGTATTTAATATGAAGGGGGAAAGTGAGTAAAAATAATGTGATGGTTACACGTTAAGAAATAAAGCTGACAGGTTAAAAAGGATGAATGTGATATTTCATCTTTATTTTTTTATGAAATCCACTATAAAGGTTAAATTAGTGGTTAGCACGTTTGCCTCTCAGCGCTAGGGATTCCCGGTTCGAATCCCCATCTGGGTGGAGTTTCCATGTTCTCCCCGTGTCTGCGTGGGTTTCCTCCGGGTTCTCCGGTTTCCTCCCACAGTCCAAAAACATGGATGAAGTCAATTGAGTTCTCAAAAATTGCCCCATATAGAGTGTGTCTGTGTGAGTGAGTGTGTGCCCAGCGATGGATTGGCACCCTGTCCTGGGTGTATCTGCCCAGCGCCCGAGATGTTCTCCCCTGGATGGGCATGGGGAACNAGTTTCCATGTTCTCCCCGTGTCTGCGTGGGTTTCCTCCGGGTTCTCCGGTTTCCTCCCACAGTCCAAAAACATGGATGAAGTCAATTGAGTTCTCAAAAATTGCCCCATATAGAGTGTGTCTGTGTGAGTGAGTGTGTGCCCAGCGATGGATTGGCACCCTGTCCTGGGTGTATCTGCCCAGCGCCCGAGATGTTCTCCCCTGGATGGGCATGGGGAACCCCCCCGCGACCCTAATAGAGGATAAAGCAGGAGATAATGAATGAAATTTCAAAGCATCAAATCTATTTTAAAACACAACTCTGTGGTGTAATGGGTTTGATGTTTTGAGAGTTGACCTGTATTGTGTTTACAAGAGAACATACAGCTTTAAATGCTTCAAATGTTAAAGGCTTTGAGGTTGTAATTCATGCAAACAGCATTTAAATCCACTCACCTGCTGCAGGAGCTGAATGGAGTCCTCAGAGAAGACAGCAGTGTGTGAGGAGCAAACCAGCAGCTGGGACTTTTAAATGTTCAGCTCAGTCAGCCTGCAGATTGAGAAGCGAAAGAGAAACATGTGACAGCTCGCCAAGAGGACCAACTTCAGGGGGTGAAGGACTACGGCAACCGGTGGAACAAATGCAGCGACATGGTCAGAATGTGTAGCAACCAGAAAGACATGCTTAGTTATAGACATCCATCCATTATCTTCTGCTTTATCCTCTACCAGGGTCGTGGGGGGAAGGGGGGGAGGTTCCCCATGCCCATCCAGGTGACAACATCTCAGGCGCTGGGCACCCAGGACAGGATGCCAATTCATCACTGGACACACATTCACTCACACAGACACACTCTGTATGGGGCAATTTGGAGAACTCAATTGACCTTGATCCATGTTTTTGGACTATGGGAGGAAACCGGAGAACCCGGAGGACACCCACGCGGACACGGAGAACATGGAAACTCCACCCAGATTGGGATTCGAACCGGGAATCCCTAGAGCTGAGAGGAGAACATGCTAAGCAATAAGCCACCGTGCCACCCTAGTTATATACAAGGTGTGTTATATACAATAACCTGCTTTAAGATGCAGCAAAAAAAAAAACTGCATACTGAGGGTCTGCAATT
>JAFMOD010000361.1:1515808-1519009 GCA_019802435.1 Corydoras maculifer
TGATAGAAAATGTCAGTGGTTTCTTGCATACATGCCCCGTGTCTCTACAGCACCCCCTGTACCGTGTGACGTCACTTCTCGATGAGGCCGCTCTCCTTGAGTTTAAAGTAGAAGAACTTCTCGAGTGTGTTGGCACACTTGCAGTACTCGCTGTCGGGGGGGTTGTACTCTCGGCAGTTGGTGATGACGCGCTGCAGGTCTGCGATGAACAGCTTCTTGGTAACGTAGTAACGGTTCTTCAATCGTTCCGTCATCGTCTTCAGGTCTTATAAAAAAAAAAAATATATATATATATATATATATATATATTTATTAAATAAAATAGAATTACTGGGCGGCATAATGGCTTAGTGTTTAGCATGTTTTCCTCACAGCGCTAGGGATTCAGGTTCGATTCCCAATCTGGGTGGAGTTTCCATGTTCTCCCCGTGTCAGCGTGGGTTTCCTCCGGGTTCTCCGGTTTCCTCCCACAGTCCAAAAACATGGAACAAAGTCAATTGAGTTCTCCTAATTGCCCCATATAGAGTGTGCCTGTCTAAGTGAGTGTGTGTCTAGTGATAGATTGGCACCCTGTCCTGGGTTTATCTGCCCAGCGCCCGAAACGTTCTCCCCTGGATGGGCATAGGGAACCCCCCCAGTAGAGAATAAAGTGGAAGATAATGGATGGATGATGGTACGATTAATGTCTCAGAAATAATCATGATATGTTTTTCCATGTCTGTTATATATTTTCTTTCATTCCTATTCCATTCCAGAGACCCCCCCACCCCCTCGCGACCCTAGTAGAGGACAAAGCTGAAGATGATGGATGGCTAAAAATGACTACCCATCCCACTATAAAGTTTACAATTTAACTTTATAATACAATACATTAACCATATGATGGTACCCCCCCCCCCCAGTAGAAGATTAAGCGCAAGATGAGATGACAAGATTTATATCTGTACACATAATTAATACAAAGAGCTAATTAAATACTTGAACTAAACGCTGACCTTTGATAGAAAGATAACAGTGTGACTGAGAAACAGAAAGCTAACATTTCAAGATTTGATTTCAAGGTAAATGACATACACCTCTGTGTTTGGGGTGTGTGAGGCTGCACCTTTATTTTCACAGAGACAAGAGCAAAGCCTGAGATATTTTCTGTGATGTTTGCAAACGATACGACATACGTACTAAGCATTACTGTCATTTCCATAACACTGACAGTTTAACGAAGTCACTCCCAGTTTGACACACAAATAAACTCACTGACCGATAGGGAACCGGATGATCTCATAGTAATCTGGAGCCTCGGATTTCTTGACTGGTTCCATGAAGGGCCACGCGTCAGGATGAGTCTGGAACAATCACACACAAGTGCACAGAACGTTTGGTAAAGTTATACAGGTTCACATTCAGCCATCAGCAAAGAATCCACACTATACTCTGTTCTAACGCTCAGAACCCCAATAGTAGCACCACAGAGCAGGGGTTATTTGGTTGGGGCATTAGTCCTATCCCAGCAGTGTCACTGAGATGGAGAAATGAAACTACACTAACCCCCCCCCCCCCACGACATCAGTGTCACTGCAGAACTGACAATAAACAATCCACCACCCAAATGATACCTGTTCTGTGATGCTGCTGACCTCAAGAACAGAGAACCAACAGAACTAACAACAACAAAGAACACAGATGGACTACAGGGGAGAACATTTCGGGTGTTGGGCAGATACACCCAGGACAGGACACCAATCTATCTCTGAACACATACTCACTCACACAAACAAACTCTATATGGGGCAATTTGGAGAATTCAATTGGCCTTTATCTATTTTCTTCATGTGTCCGCGTGGGTTTCCTCTGGGTTCTCCGGTTTTCTCCCACAGTCCAAAAACATAGATTAAGGTACATTGCCCATATATATATACATACATACATATATATACACACACACACACACATCCATCCATTCATTATCTTCTGCTTTATCCTCTATTAGGGTCGCGGGGGTTCCCCATGCCCATCCAGGGGAGAACGTTTCGGGCGCTGGGCAGATACACCCAGGACAGGGCGCCAATATATCAATGGGAACACACTTACTCACACATACACACTCTATATGGGGCAATTTGGAGAATTCAATTGACTTGATCCATGTTTTTGGACTGTGGGAGGAAACCGGAGAACCCGGAGAGAAACCTACGAGGACACGGGGAGAACATGGAAACTCCACCCAGATTGGGATTCAAACCAGGAATCCCCAGCGCTGAGAGGAGAACATGCTAACCATTAATTCCTTTCAGATAGCTTTTTATTAAAGAACTGTAATGTTTAAATGTGTACCTTTATCTGGGCCAGCAGGTTCTTCAGTATATTATATAGAAGATCTGGATCTTTTAGCTCTTTACTGCAAAAACAACGTTCAGTAGTCAGTCAGCATCAAAGGAGACATTATTCTTCTGTTTGAACTTCTAATGAAGCCTGAGCGGAACAGAATAACGAAAGGGATACATACTTTTTCTCTTTGGCACTGGGCTTCCACCCCGTCTCCCCTGATTAATGATTTGAAAAGAAAAGGAGACAACAGGTTAAAAAGAAAGAAGAACGTGATCACGGGTGGTTTATATCAGTCAATAAACAAATTAATAGTTCCCCATGCCCATCCAGGGGAGAACGTTTCGGGCGCTGGGCAGATAGACCCAGGACAGGACGCCAATCCATCACTGGACACACACTCACACACACAGACACACTCTATATGGGGCAATCTGGAGAATTCAATTAACCTTGAGCCACGTTTTTGGACTGTGGGAGGAAACCCACGCAAACAACATGGAAACTCCACCCAGATTGGGAATCGAACCGGGAATCCCTAGTTTCGTGCTAACCACTAAGCCACCGTGCCGCCTGATTAATCGATTATCAAAATAATCGTTAGTTGCAGCCCTAGAATATATATCAGCCCAAGAAATTAATATCATTCAGCTAACATCCTGAAAGACTCCTCCCACCCTGGACATCATCTATTCCAGCAGCTACCCTCAGGTCCATCACATCCAGGACAAACCGACTAAAAAAACAACTTTTATCCCAGCGCTGTACGCGAACACACAAACACGCACAACCCACAAACCAACCCCGCACTGATAACTGGACTCAGCGCTAATCACTTTCATAGTGTCATTATGTGCAATATAACTCAAATAATGTGCA
>JAFMOD010000361.1:1519454-1536954 GCA_019802435.1 Corydoras maculifer
GCCTAAGATTGCTGCTCAAATTTCGCTGCACATGTGCAATGACAATAAAAGGTATCTTATCATATCTTATCATTACCATGAGCAGAACATAACCAGTTACTACATCCAAAAATGAGACCCTCAAGCACAAATACTTACTGATGCCTGGAATGCTTTCCACAGGTATCTGCCGAACTCCCTCTTTAAAGCAGGTTAACCCAGGATAAACCTTCCTAATCTGGCTCTGCTTTCGCTCAATCAACTTCTTAATGATCTGCAGCACAGATACAGTATAGTACATAAACATTTCAAACAAATATCTCATGATCTTTTACATTTTCATCACATTTGGTCATTTATTTGACGCTTTTATCCAAAGCGACTTATAAGGTGAGAACAGGGTTAATCCTAACATCCCTGGAGCAATGAGGGTTAAGGGTCTTGCTCATGGACCCATCCATCCATTATCTTCCACTTTATCCTATATTAGAGTCTGGGGGGGGGGGGGGGTTCCCCATGCCCATCCAGGGGAGAACGTTTTGGGCGTTGGGCAGACACACCCAGGACAGGACGCCAATCTATCACTGGGCACACACTCACTCACATAGACACACTCTATATGGGGCAATTTGGAGAATTCAATTGACTTGATCCATGTTTTTGGACTGAGGGAGGAAAACGGAGAACCTGGAGGAAACCTACACGGACACGGGGAGAACATGGAAACTCCACCCAGATTGGGATTCGAACCGGGACTCCCTAGCGCTGAGAGGAAAACATGCTAACCACTAAGCCACCTGCTCAAGGACCCAACCTTCAGGTGTCCTGTCCCAGAATCCCAATCTGGGGGGAGTTTTCATGTTTTCCCCATGTCTGTGTGGGTTTTCTCCGGGTTCTCCAGTTTCCTCCTATGGAGTGTGTTTGTGTGAGTCCAGTGATAGATTGGTGTCCTGTCCTGCGTCTATCTGCCCAGCGCCAAAGACGTTCTCCCCTGGATGGGCATGAGGAACCCCCCCGCGACCCTAATAGAGGATAAAGCGGAGGATATATCATTGTTCCAACTTTAGCCCATTTGTAGTTCATCCATTCATTATCTCCCGCTTATCCTCTATTAGGGTCGCAGGGGGGTTCCCCATGCCCATCCAGGGAAGAACGTCTCGGGCGCTGGGCAGATACACCCAGGACAGGGCGCCAATCCATCGCTGGACACACACTCACTCACACAGACACACTCTAAATGGGGCAATTTTGAGGATTCAATTAACTTGATCTGGGATTCGAACCGGGACTCCCTAGCGCTGAGAGGAGAACATGCTAACCACTAAGCCACCTGCTCAGATTGATAGCCCAACACCCTAAGCACTGAGCTACAGCGCCCCATGACTGTTTAATGCACGTTTTTTCATACACTTGTGCAGGCTGATTGGTGGGACTCACCTCTTTCTGTCTCTTGATGATGTGGGACAGCTCTGTGTAGGGGATTCTGGGATTGAGCTCACATTCCATTAAAGTGGCCCCTTCGTAGTCCTTAATGTAGCCAAGGTAGCGGGTCTTTGGCACTTTGATGTCTTTGGAGAACCCCTTTAGGACATGAAGATGGAGAAACTCATGGTAAGAACAGTCACAGCATTCCACGTAAGAGAAGAGCGACAGTACGGAACGGCACCTGTTTTTTAAAATAGCCAATGGCGTACTCATCAGCGTAGGTGAGGAAGTAAAGAATCCCATGCTTTATGTGATACTCTTTCAGGTGGTTCATCAAATGGGTTCCGTAGCCCTAAAACACAGAGAGGGACACTAGGACCCAAGGACACAAGACAACACATCATATTAACGAATCATTAAACGGGTGGATGCAGGTCTCTATACCTTAACCTGCTCATTAGATGTAACTGCACAGAAGACGATCTCTGTGAACCCCTGTGTGGGGAACATTCGGAAGCAAATCCCTCCAATCACACGGCCATCTTTAATCAGAGCCAGCGTCTTGTGCTTCCTTAACACACACACACACACACACACACACACACACATATATATATTTAAACTTTGCCGTTAACTCAACACTAAGAAAACAAAGGGATTAAATTTGTTAAAAACAAGATGAACGAAACAAAAATGTACAGTACCAGTCAAAAGTTTGGACACACCTCCTTTTTGCTCCTCTTAATCTCCATGTTCTCAGTTCCACGTCCTGTAAAGCTGGACTTTGTAGTTCTCCAATTCCATTCTGTAGTCCATCTGTGTGTGTCCTACAGTACATACTGTGTACGTCCCCTTTACTCTGTTCTAATGCTCTGAACCCCAATAGTAGCACCACAGAGCAGGGGGTATTTGGTGGGTGCATTAGTCCTATCCCAGCAGTGTCACTGAGGTGGAGAAATGAAACTACACTAAACCCCCCCCACCACCACATCAGTGTCACTGCAGAACTGACAATAAACAATCCACCACCCAAATGATACCTGTTCTGTGATGCTGCTGACCTCAAGAACAGAGAACCAACAGAACTAACAACAACAAAGAACACAGATGGACTACAGTCTGCAATTATAAAACTACAAACTCCATCTATATGAGAAGTGGAGGACATAGATGATGGAGCAGGAAGGGGGTGTGTCCAAACTTTTGATTGGTACTTTGATTGGTACACACACACACACACACACACACACACACAAACAGTGGAGTTTCCATGTTCTCCCCGTGTCTACGTGGGTTTCCTCCAGGTTCTCCAGTTTCCTCCCACAGTCCAAAAACATGGATCAAGTCAACTGAATTCTCCAAATTGCCCCATATAGAGTGTGTTTGTGTGAGTGAGTGTGTGTCCAGTGATAGATTGGTGTCCTGTCCTGGGTGTGTCTGCATAGCGCCCGGGACGTTCTCCCCTGCGCATGGGGAACCCCCCTACGACCCTAGTAGCGGATAAAGTGGAAGATAATGAATGGATGGATGGAAATGAGGAAAATTAGGGGTGGATTGGTGGCTTAGTGGTTGGCATGTTCTCCTCTGAGCGCTAGGGATTTCCTGATCGAATCCCAATCTGGGTGGAGTTTCCATGTTCTCCCCGTGTCTGTGTGGGTTTCCTCCGGGTTCTCCGGTTTCCTCCCACAGTCCAAAAACATGGATCAAGTCAATTGAATTCTCAAAATTGCCCCATATAGAGTGTGTCTGTGTGAGTGAGTGAGTGTGTCCAGTAATAGATTGGCGCCCTGTCCTGGGTGTATCTGCCCAGGGCCCGAAACGTTCTCCCCTGGATGGGCATGTGGAACACCCCCCACCCCTCCGCAACCCTAATAGAGGATAAAGTGGAAGATAATGGATGGATGGATGTATTTACAACGTGCAAATTTTAAAAAGAAAGAGGAACTATACAATTAGGGCACTGTAACAGATATAAAATTAAATGGTCTTATAAGTTATGATCAAAGTGAATTGTGCATTTATGTGCAAGTAATGTAGTGCAGGGTTGAAAGAAGTCATAGACAGTTAAAGCAACCAAAGGGCAGCATCTGAAAGAGCATGGCCAAGGACCCAACAATTATTTATAATGTTTAAAAGCTTACTAAATGCCGAGTGCTAATGAAAACCGAGTACTCACGGGTCGAAGACGAGGCGTGTGATGTACTCTTTGGGCATGCGGGGCAGCTGATGGGAAAATACGTTCTGTAAGCCCACCAGCCACATGAGGATCTTCTTATTGGACTTCTGAGAGAGGGAGTTGCCAATCACGTGAAACTCGATGATGCCCCTCCTCTCCTCCAGACGTGCCGTCTCATCTCGAGCAGCGTTCGCTGAGAGGAGACTCGTCTGTGGGAACAGATACAGGATGATCTGAACAGGGATGTGGCAAAGGATGATATTTGAGCTCCCTCTTGTGGAATTATTTATAATAACAATGACATTTACTAAAGACATCATTGTTCCAGGGCGGCACAGTGGTTTAGTGGTTAGCATGTTCTCCTCTCAGCGCTAGGGATTCCCGGTTCGAATCCCAATCTGGGGGGAGTTTCCATGTTTTCCCCATGTCTGTGTGGGTTTCCTTCGGGTTCTCCGGTTTCCTCCTATGGAGTGTGTTTGTGTGAGTCCAGTGATAGATTGGTGTCCTGTCCTGCGTCTATCTGCCCAGCGCCCAAGACGTTCTCCCCTGGATGGGCATGAGGAACCCCCCCGCGACCCTAATAGAGGATAAAGCGGAGGATATATCATTGTTCCAACTTTAGCCCATTTGTAGTTCATTCATTCATTATCTTCCCCTTTATCCTCTATTAGGGTCGCGGTGGGGTTCCCCATGCCCATCCAGGGGAGAACGTCCCGGGCGCTGGGCAGATAGACCCAGGACAGGGCGCCAATCCATCGCTGGACACACACTCACTCACACAAACACACTCTATATTGTGCAATTTTAAGAATTCAATTGACTTCATCCATGTTTTTGGACTGTGGGAGGAAACCGGAGAACCCGGAGGAAACCCTTGCAGACATGGGGAGAACATGGAGACTCCACCCAGATGGGGATTCGAACCAGGAATCTCTAGTGCTGAGAGGAGAACATGCCAACCACTAAGCCACCGTGCCGCCCCCATTTGTAGTTGAATTTTAAAACTTGGCACATTTAAGAACTGATTGTTCTTGGGCGGCACGGTGGCTTAGAGGTTGGCATGTTCTCCTCTCAGCGCTAGAGATTCCCGGTTCGAATCCCAATCTGGTGGAGTTTCCATGTTTTCCACGTGTCCACATGGGTTTCCTCCGTGTTCTCCGGTTTCATCCTACAGTCAAAATATTCTCCAAATTGCCCCATATAGAGTGTTTCTGTGTTAGTGAGTGTGAACCCAGTGATAGATTGTTGCCCTGTCCTGGGTGTAACTGGCCAGTGCCCGAAACGTGACCCTAGTAGCGGATGAAGTGGAAGATAACGGATGGATGGATGGTATTAGCTTTGCCTTGTTAGTAGAATGGAGGTTCTAACCTCAGGACCCAGCATAGCAGCAGGGTCAGTGATGGTCATCATAACCTCGTTAACTAATTCCATGGGAATGTCTCCCATCACCCTGATCCGTTTGGCATCCTCCAAGGTCAGTGCCTCTGGCAGCTTCCGCTTCTCTCCTGTGATGGATGTCCGTGTCAGTACAAGTCTACAGACATACAATTTCACTATACATAGAAATCAATGTGTAATCCTTTGCTGTATACCTAAAACTGGTTCAGTAGTGGATGTGTCTTGTGCGGGACCACCAGAGCCTTTACGCAGAGGAGAAACAGACACCGACACTGGGCTTAGAACTGCAAGACACAAACACAACGTTACACACCTATATAGATGACAGCAACATGTTTCATTTTAGTGGCTATGTATAGAACATTGGGAGGCACGGTGGCTTAGTGGTTAGCATGTTCTCCTCTCAGCTCTAGGGATTCCCGGTTCGAATCTCAATCTGGGTGGAGTTTCCATGTTCTCCCCGTGTCCACGTGAGTTTCCTCCGGGTTCTCCGGTTTCCTCCCACAGTCCAAAAACATGGATCAAGGTCAATTGAGTTCTCCAAATTGCCCCAAATAAAGTGTGTCTGTGTGTGAGTGAGTGAGTGTGTGCCCAGTGATAGATCGGCGTCCTGTCCGGGGTGTATCTGCCCAGCGCCCAAAACGTTCTCCCCTGGATGGGCATGGGGAACCCCACCGTGACCCTAATAGACCCCGTAATTCAGACTGCGCCTTATGGTCCTGAAAATACGGTATACGTTTTTCCATGTCAGCGGAACGGTGGCTTAGTGGTTGGCACGTTCTCCTCTCAGCACTAGGGATTCCCGGAGTTTCCATATTCTCCCCGTGTCCGCGTGGGTTTCCTCTGGGTTCTCCGGTTTCCTCCCACAGTCCAAAAACATGGATCAAGTCAATTGAGTTCCCCAAATTGCCCCATATCGAGTGTGTGTGTGAGTGAGTGTGTGCCCAGTGATAGATTGGCGCCCTGTCCTGGGTGTATCTGCCCAGCGCCCGAAACGTTCTCCCCAGGATGGGCATGGGGAACCCCACCGTGACCCTAATAGACCCTGTAATTCAGACTGCGCCTTATAATACGGTGGGCCTTATGGTCCGGAAAATACAGTATACGTTTTTCCATGTCTGTTACATATTTTCTCTCATTCCAAGTCAGTAAGTGTATATTTAAAACCTGCAACACAAACCTGTTTGAGTTCCCAGCTGAGCCCCCTCATTGGCTGGCATGGTGAAGTCTGCATCCCAGATGGGGGAGTTTTCACCATAGATCTCTTCTTCTAGCATGGACAGAAACCTTACACACACACACACACATGACACACACCACCCGGGGGGTTAAAAAGGCCCAACAACGCCTCTACTTTCTCAGACGGCTGAGAAGGTTTGGTCTGAACCCCTGTACCCCAGACTTTCTACATCTACACCGTGGAAAGTGTACTGACAGGAAGCATCACCACCTGGTATGAGAACTGTACTGCTCTAGAGCAGAAAGCCCTGCAGAGGGCAGTGCGAACAGCGCAGTACATCACCGGGGTTCAGCTCCCAAACCTTCTGGAACTATACAAAAACGGCTGTCTGAGGAAATCCAGGGGTATCATTAAGGACCCCACTCACCCAGCCACTGCCTTTTCTCACAGTTGCCAAGTGGAAAGAGGCTCAGAAGCATAAAGACCACAACCAGCCGGTTTAGAGACAGCCGACCAGATTGTGGAACGGCCAGTGGACCTAACATTTTAATTTTATTGTATGTTTTTCAGCGGAACAGTGGCTTAGTGGTTGGCATGTTCTCCTCTCAGCACTAGGGATTCCTAGTTCAAGTCCTCATCTGGGTGGAGTTTCCATGTTCTCCCCGTGTCTGTGTGGGTTTCCTCCGGGTTTCTTCCACAGTCCAAAAACATGGATCAAGTCAATTGAGTTCTCCAAATTGCCCCATATAGAGTATGTGTGTGTGTGTGAGTGAGTGTGTGTCCAGTGATAGATTGGCGTCCTTTCCTGGGTGTATCTGCCCAGCGCCCGAAACGTTCTCCCCTGGATGGGCATGGAGAACCCCCTCCCCCCACGACCCTAATAGAGGATGAAGCGGAAGATAATGGATGAATGGATGTTTACAGGTCAAGGGACGCACATGGTTTAGTGGTTGGCATGTTCTTCTCTCAGCACTAGGGATTCCCGGTTCGAATCCCCATCTGGGTGGAGTTTCCATGTTCTCCCCGTGTCCACGTGGGTTTCCTCCGGGTTCTTCGGTTTCCTCCCACAGTCCAAAAACATGGATCAAAGTCAATTGAGTTCTCCAAATTGCCCCATATAGAGTGTGTCTGTGTGAGTGAGTGTGTCAAGTGATAGATTGGCACCCTGTCCTGGGTCTATCTGCCCAGCGCCCGAAACATTCTCCCCTGGATGGGCATGGGAAACCCCACCGTGACCCTAATAGAGGATAAAGCAGGAGATTTATTGTATATTTTTCCTCATACTTGTTAATATTGCTTTTTTTTTTTTGCACAGTTGTGGGTACCTGCTCATAAGTTTTTCACTCACCAGTACCCCAGTATTAGGTGATGTGACAAAAATCCTTGGACCCTTGAATAACAACATGCATGTTATACATTTATCTTTCCGTTTCGGTGCATGTCATACTTGGGAAAGTGTGTAAGGATGAGGGTTCGCTTCTCTGGAGGCAGTTTGTCCTTCTCCACTCGGAACTTTTCCAGCAGCTGTCTGCGAGTGACTGTAAAGATGGACTTAAGCAGACTGCGACCGAACACCTGACAGGTCTCATAGCGCGGCAGACTGTCGTTACTCTGAGGGACATGACAGTAGCACAGCCACCTAAATGAAACACACACTGGATCATTAATGTGTTATTTCACCTTAATAATTAATAATACAATATGATGCATTAATCACAGAGCGATACCGTCACCCACACACAACCTCACAGGTTCCACCCATGTCATCCTCACCTGGTATAATCGACTTTGTAAGCAGAGGCGTCCTCTTTCTGGGCACGTTGGCGGAACTGGGACGGCGTCTCCAGCTTCCAGTAGTTCAGACAAAGCAGGAACATTTTACTGAGTTCATACATCGTCTGTCTTTCTTTTGGCGCCAAGTGACTGAACTTGTATTGCACAAAATTGACCACGCCCTGAAAGACGAGAGACCAAGTTCAAGTTTAAATTCAAGCCATTTATTTATAGAGCGCTTTTTACAACAGTATTTACAGAATGAAAAGCCTTTAAACCCCCAAAGAGCAAGCCAAAGCGACAGTGGCAAGAAAAAAAACTCTTATGTTATTACAAGGAAGAAACGGTGTGAGGACCAAGACTCAGTGGGGGACTCATTCTCCTTGAGCGACCAGGCAGTAACAACAGTGTAGCCAACAGACCAGCAGAGATGATCAGAATCTGTGTCTCAGGGTCAGGAAGGCAATTAGTTTGAAAATCGATTAATAGGTCGATTATTTTTGCGATTAGTTTATCCATTCATTATCTCCCGCTTTATCCTCTATTAGGGTCGTGTGTGTGGGGGGGGGGTTCCCCATGCCCATCCAGGGAAGAACGTTTCGGGCGCTGGGCAGATACACCCAGAACAGGACACCAATCTATTACTGGACACACACTCACTTACACAGACACAGACACGGGGAGAACATGGAAACTCCACCCAGATGGGGATTCAAACCGGGAAACTCTAGTCCTGAGAGGAGAACATGCTAAACACTACGCCCCCATGCCGCCCTTGCGATTAGTTGGATTTTTTTTCAAAAATCGAAAAATGTCTTTATTACAGGGTCGCGGTGGGGTTCCCCATGCCCGCCCAGGGGACAACGTCTCGGGCGCTGGGCAGATAGACCCAGGACAGGGCGCCAATCCATCGCTGGGCACACACTCACTCACACAGACACACTCTATAGGGGGCAATTTTGAGAATTCAATTAACTTGTTCCATGTTTTTGGACTGTGGGAGGAAACCGGAGAACCCGGAGGAAACCCACGCAGACACGGGGAGAACATGGAAACTCCACCCAGATGGGGATTCGAACCGGGAATCCCTAGTGCTGAAAGGCGAACATGCTAAACACTACGCCGCCATGCCGCACTTGCAATTATTTGGATTTTTTTTTTTAAATCGAAAAATGTCTTTATTAAGTAGGTCAATAAATGTCTGGTTTTATTTACAGTATGAGTTTAAGGCATCTAAGTCGCCCAGACAATTAAACACAAATCACACACACACAGACACAATATGTAGCATTGGAAAAAAAAAAAAAAAAACTAAATTACCTGATTTAACTCGCTCTGATGTTACCGCATCCCGTCAAAATGCAATTCTTCCTCCCTCACTCCCATAGAGGGCAGTGTCTTCACTCATACGGTCAGAATATTAAAGCTTGATCGTTAATTAGCAGCATTGTGTACAAGTTGTATGAATTCTTAAAGCACATTTAAACACTAAGATAATTAAACTAAAATAAAAAGTAGCACACGTTCTCGATCCCTGTCATTACCCATAACATCAAAAACAGCATGAAGCTGCTCTGGTTCTCATAGTGTGAGTGCACCGTTACGTTAATTCACTTCCGAACTAAAGAACCTTGGGATGTTGTAGAGATTTATCTGCTGTTTAGCTCCTTCATCCTCATCGGTGACTGCAGCATGTTGAGTTTCAGGTGGTGGATCACAGCTTTTACACAACTGTGCTAATTAATGATCAAGCTTCACGTTATCATTTTCTGACGGTATGAGTGAAGACACTGCACTCTATGGGAGTGATGGGGATGAGGTACCATATTACAGCTACACAAATTTGTGTGATTTAGTATTTTTTCACACAATGCTACATATTGTGTCTGTGTGTGTGTTTGAGAGTTGTGTTTAATTATCTTTGGGCGACTCTGATGCCTTAAACTGATACTGTCAATAAAACCAGACATTTATTGACCTGTTTATTAATTCTACAGTGTGGTTGGTTTTCAACATAACTACTGACTTGTGGTGTTCTCATTTGTAAGTCTCTTTGGAATAAAGCGTCCGCTAAATGACGATGTAAAGACAAGGAAATGTTTTTTTCCATTTATCCGATTCATCGATAACCGACTGATTAATCAATTATCAAAAGAATTGTGAGTTGCAGCCCTAGTGTGCACACGCATGCAGACACCCACCTGTTCTATATTTGGTTTCTCAAATGGTGGGCTTCCCAGTGAACCTTCCACTACAGGCTTACTCATTTGAAGAATGCACTTCCTCAACAGCTAAAACAAAACACAACAGAGGTTATAGACATACGACTTGTTTATATCACATTCACATGTCATACAATTTCACATGCTGTTCGCCAATTTCTGATCCATTTATCATTAGTTTCAACAGATGAGTAAGATCTAAATCGTTTATAAACGTTAACACATAGAACTGAATTAGTTCACAATTTAAGGGCATGGGGAACTCTCAATAGGGAACCATTAGGGAACCTTATATAGGACCAAGCGGAAGATAATGAATGAATAACTATTTTGCCCATTGAACACACAGAGGAATCGGTCCTCCACATTTTACCCATCTGTGCAGTGAAACACACTCACACACAAGTGTAAGCACACATGCCCAGAGCAGTGGGCAACCCGTTCATGGCATCCAGAGGGCATTTCGCCCTAAGTGCCTTGCACAAGGGCACTTAAGCCAAAAACCTGGTTCCTTAACAACAAGCCTACAGCTGCCATCTTATAAAGAATGTGTATATTTATTAAAACTATTAAAATGAATGAAGCTTTAAAGTCTGTAACGTCTCTACTTTCTCTTTTTCTATTCTTCACTGAACAGGTGCATTCAGTGCTTTGCAAAATCAGTGCATTATTTGCATACATTTGGGCACAATGTCCCTCATGCAACTGACAACGTGTGAAATGTTATCAATGCAGCGCGGTAGCTCAGCGTTTAGGACGTTGGGCTATCAATCTGAAGGTTGAGGGTTCAAATCCCAGGTCCACTGAAGTTACCAGTGTGGGTCCTTGAGCAAGACCGTTAACCCTCATTGCTGCAGGGATGTTGTGATTAACCCTGTGCTCATCTTGTAAGTCGCTTTGGATGAAAGCGTTCAATAAATGACCAAATATAATGTAAATTGACTGCACAGTTTGGAGAAGGCTTTTTTTTATATGGTTTAAATGATAAGACAGTATTTTTTATGCTGATGAACGACTTTTTCAGCATTTTTTTTTTCTTTTAGTGTCACACTATTGTTACATGATTTTTATGAGTCCACCATTGTTATCCGGCTTTCTTCTACCACAACTCTCGAGCTGTCGTCATGGACACGCACGGCTCATTGCTAAGACAGCTGCTTTTATGTAGCTTGAGGATCGGTCACATTATTAATTCTCCGAGCTAAAATTCCCATTCACTTTGCATTGCAGTGATATTTACACGCCAATTTTTGAGCTAGAAAGATTTAAATCGCTGGAATCGGATGTGCCTGCAGCCAGACCGGTCTTGTGAAATTGCGGTGTGATCGAGAGACATGTGGGTGTGGTAGCTCAGTGTTTAGGGTGTTGGGCTATCAATCTGAAGGTTGTGGGTTCAAATCCCAGGTCCACTAAAGTTCCCAATGTGGGTCCTTGAGCAAGACCCTTAACCCTCATTGCTCCAGGGATGTTGTGATGAACCCTGTGCTCACCTTGTAAGTCGCTTTGGATAAAAGCGTCCAATAAATGACCAAATGTAATGTAAATGTAATGTTATCGATGTGACACTGGGTGGGGACAGCATGCAGTCAATACGTATTTAAACCAGGTACCAGCTATATACAGCCTGTATGTATTTTACAGGGGGTAATAATAATCCAGAGGGTATTTACCTTAAACAGATAAAAATAGACCTGCTTGGTGTCTGTATCCTCCTCTTTATGTACGGACATGAAAAGGTTTTCCACATCCACCACCATCCCCAACAACCTGTTAATCTCGTCCTCGGAGACATTTTCTAGGTGTGACACATGCTCCGCTACACACACACACACACACACACACTTATGCATGGATCTATTATTTAAAAAGCAACAGATGGAAACAGGGCGGAGGACGTAAGCATGGCATACCGAGTGCGTGACCGCAGCTGCGACAGCCCTCACTCAGATCGGCTGCCTGCTGTTGGAGTTCCATGCGGGTAGCTGTGGGAGGATGAGGATTCTTCCAGCCGTTACATTTACAGGTGTCATTGGCCTGCACCAGAACATTAAAGGTTAAGCAATCAGCAGGCAGAAGCAACCTGTAATGCAATTTTGTACTAAATCAACAAACGAACTAGAAACTTGATTGAATTGTAATATTTATCTTGTTTCCACACATATACAATATTAATGTACAAAAAAAAAACAAACTCATGCAATATGTTGCTAACAAAGATTAGTGTAATTGGCACAAAAACTGGGTAAGACCACAAGCAATACCTCTAAACAACCAGATGCTCACTAGGGATCATTTTAGAAGCCTTAAGTATACCAAATAACCCAAATATACACACAGTATATATACATAAATACAGTATATATATATATATATATATATACACACATGCACACACGTGGCATGGTGGTTTAGTGGTTGGCATGTTCTCCTCTCAGCTCTAGGGATTCCCAGTTCAAATCCCAATCTGGGTGGAGTTTCCATGTTCTCCCCATGTCCTCGTGGGTTTCCTCCGGTTTCCTCCCACAGTCCAAAAACATGGTTCAAGTTAATTGAATTCTCCAAATTGCCCCATACTGAGTGTGTGTGTCTGTGTGAGTGTGTGTGTGTGTGCAGTGATAGATTGGCACCCTGTCCTGGATGTATCTGCCCAGGGCCCGATATGTTTTCCACTGGATGGGCATGGGCATGGGGAACCTACTAGGGTCGCAGAGGGGTACTTAAACGTTGTTTCAATATTTTTGATTTGATTTTAAATTTATTGATCCCTTTGGGAGGTATACTGAGTGTGTGTGTGTTACAGACACACATTATTCATATATATATATATATATATATATATATATATATATATATATATATATATATATATACACACACATTGGTGGTTGGCATGTTCTCCTCTACGCACTAGGGATTCCTGGTTCGAATCCCAATCTGGGTGGAGTTTCCATGTTCTCCCCGTGTCCGCGTGGGTTTCCTCCCACAGTCCAAAAACATAGATCAAGGTGAATTGAGTTCTCTAAATTGCCCCATATAGAGTGTGTCTGTGTGAGTGAGTGTGTGTCCAGTGATAGATTGGTGTATATACCCAGCGTATGGATGGGCATGTGGTGAGAACAGGATAAAGTGGAAGATAATGGATGGATGTTTAGTGGAGGAGTGCGGTGTGGGACGCGGCTTCATTAAGTCTATTATCTGCAGTATAATTAGTGAGCTAGGTGAGCTAACTGTTAGCTTGAGGACCCGGAGCTCTTTAGCGTGATGGCTACCTTGCAGGATGAGAACACCCCGAGCTTCTCCAGTTTCTTAGCCCGCGGGAACGCGCGGACCTGGGCCTTTTTCTGACTCGCCCACTGCTGCTGGCTGAGGCCGGGCCGGGCCGGGTCGCTGCTGCCGGAGCCCCCGCTCTGGCTCTGCTGAAGCCGGGACTGTGAGGAGCTCTGCGCCGCGGTGTCCGCCATCGCAGCGCCGGGTGTCCCGCTGCAGCAGCCCGCCGTTCCGCCTGCCTCCCGTTCCGCGGCTTCTGCAGCCAAAATCAACTTCTCCTGATGTTAAAATCAGGCCTCGCTCTTGTCCGCCTGCACTAGCCACAACTCCTGAAGTGCGCATGCTCGTAACGGCATGTTCATGGGTAATGTAGTTCATCACCAGGTCTCCTCTCCTGAGGCGATTTCCAGGCACAAATTCATTCATTCATTATCTTCCGCTTTATCCTCTATTAGGGTCGCGGTGGGGTTTCCCATGCCCATCCAGGGGAGAACGTCTCGGGCGCTGGGCAGATAGACCCAGGACAGGGCGCCAATCAATCGCTGGGCACACACTCACTCACACAGACACACTCTATATGGGGCAATTTTGAGAATTCAATTAACTTGATCCATGTTTTTGGACTGTGGGAAGAAACCGGAGAACCCGGAGGAAACCCATGCAGACACGGGGAGAACATGGAAACTCCACCCAGATGGGGATTCGAACCGGGAATCCCTAGCGCTGAGAGGCGAATGTGCTAACCACTAAGCCACCGCCAGGCACAAATTGACACCGATTAACACGCTGCATCCATCCATTATCTTCAGTTTTATCCTCTATTAGGGTCGTGGGGGGGTTTCCCATGTCCACCCAGGGGAGAACGTCTCGGGTGCTGGGCAGATACCCCCAGGACAGGGCGCCAATCCACACTCACTCAGACACACTCTATATGGGGCAATTTGGAGAATTCAATTCACCTTGATCCATGTTTTTGGACTGTGGGAGGAACCCGGAGAACCCGGAGGAAACCCACTCAGACACGGGGAGAACATGGAAACTCCACCCAGATGGGGATTTGAACCGGGAATTCCTAGTGCTGAGGAGAACATGCCAACCACTAAGCCATTTTGCCTCCCGCAACGGAATTTCCATCCATCCATTATCTTCCGCTTTACCCTCTACTAGAATCGTGGGGGGGCAGATACACCCAGGACAGGACGCCAATCTATCGCTGGGCACACACTCACTCACACACACTTTATGGGGCAATTTGGAGAATTCAATTGACCTTGATCCATGTTTTTGGACTGTTGGAGGAAACCAGAGGAAACACACGGAGAGAACAATGTTGGGGGTTTAAATCCCATATACACCAAAGTTGCCAGTGTGGGTTCCTTGAGCCTCATTGCTTCAGAGTTGCTGTATCATGACCTTTACTCTTAACCCTAATCATTAAATTGGGATACTTGTAGGTGACTTTGGATGAAAGTGTCTCCTAAAATGACTGTCTGTTGTGACCATGATGGTGTGTCACGTTATTAAGTGAATCAAATGCATCAGATAAAACCTTTAAACACCTTAGTGTCACGGTCAGACTCTGGATTCCACAGATCACATTAAGACGAATATATATATATATATATATATATATATATATATGTACTCTTATCAATAATCACCACCATCTCAAATCTTTAATACTAAAACAATATAAATTATTAATAGAAAATGAATTTTTGCAGCGAGAATCGGTGGCTACATCCTTTCCATCTATCCATTATCTTCCGCTTTATCCTCTAGGGGACTAAGGTCGCGGGGGGGAGGGTCTCCCCATGCACATCCAGGGGAGATACACCCAGGACAGGGCGCCCATCCATCACTGTACACACATTGACTGACTCACACATACACACTCTATATGGGGCAATTTGGAGACCATTGACCTTGGTCCATGTTTTTGGACTGTTGGAGGAAACCGGAGGAAACACACGGAGAGAACAATGTTGGGGTTAAACCCATATATCCCATATACACCAAAGTTGCCAGTGTGGGTTCCTTGAGCCTCATTGCTTTAGGATACTTGTAGGTAACTTTGGATGAAAGTGTCTTCTAAAATGACTGTCTGTTGTGACCATGATGGGGTGATGGTGTGTCCCATTATTAAGTGAATCAAATGCATCAGATGAAACCGTTAAACACCTTAGTGTCACGGTCAGACTCTGGATTCCACAGATCACATTAAGACGAATATATTGACATATATGAATCAATATCAATAATCACCACCATCTCAAATCTTTAATACTAAAACAATATAATATTAATTATTAATAGAAAATGAATTTTTGCAGCGAGAATAGGTGGCTACATCCTTTCCATCTATCCATTATCTTCCGCTTTATCCTCTAGGGGACTAAGGTCGTACACCCAGGACAGGGCGCCCATCCATCACTGTACACACATTGACTGACTCACACATACACACTCTACATGGGGCAATTTGGAGAACTCAATTGACCTTGGTCCATGTTTTTGGACTGTGAGAGGAAACCGGAGAACCCGGAGGAACCTCGGGGAGAACATGGAAACTCCCAAATTGGGATTCGAACCGGGAATCCCTAGTGCTGAGAGGAGAACATGCTAATCACTAAGCCACCGTGCCGCCCGCTGCATCCTTTACATAAATCTGTGAAATACTGAACAAAAATAAACACATGCAAGACCACAGAAAGGTACCTTCCCCTTGTTTATTGGTAAAATTTGAAGTACACTGTGCATTTTATTGATTTGATTTATTTATGAGTCTCTAAACCGTGGAAGCCCACATGACTGTGCAACCCTTTCAAACAAGGCCTGAACAAATCGGATCTGCAGTGACTACATCGCAAAAGAGATTCAAAGACAGGCTGGAAAGGAGAAGGGGGGGGGGTGGTGGAAAATAACAAAACAATGCTCCTGGCAAAAAGACAGAGAGTAGAAGACAGAGACAGCCAGTGTACTCCGAGAGCTTCAGTACAAAAATCATTTAAGAGAAAAACAGAAAAGAATAAAATAATAATAATAATAATGATAATAATAATACTAAAAAAATAAACAGGAAAGGATGACTGATTGGTTTGGGAAGGTACTGTATTGAGATTAGCTGATTGGATACATTTTGAAAGAAAATAATGGCAGATACAAAGTACAAATACAGCAATGTAGTTATATTTTCAATACACACAAACGTGATTTTGGTCCGAGGAAGAAAACATTGCCTTGTGTTAAGTTCTGTCTCAAACCTCAGAGATCGGACTATGTGCTCAATGAAATCATTGCATTAATGCTAAAAGACTGGTGCACTGAAGTCTGTTAATGCGTTATGCATTACAGTGATCTCACACGGATAGAAACCAGGGCCTAGCCCAGCCTAGAAACAGCTCATTAGTCTTGGAGTATTGGTATTTATAATTAAGAACAACAATAACGACAGTGACAACCAAGAATAATACAGAATCTACAGAAATGCTGAGCGTGAATGGAAAACAGACCCCCCCCTTCCCCTCCAATCCCCCGTCCCCATTTCGGTCATTCTCGTAAAGGATGTGGTCATGTAGACAGATGAAAAAAAGAAAAGAAAAAAAAAAAAAAGAAGAGAAGGACAGCGCAGCAGGAATGACCTGAATATGCATAAGAAGCTGCACCCAGACAGACAGACATCATGACATCATGCAACTGGTCAGGATGAGAGGGGAAACGAAATCTAGAACGAGGCCTGTTTTCCCTTCAGCCTCAGATTTGATTCGGATCGTGAATACAAATTAGAACAGAACTTCCCAGCTCTGGTTAAGTGCGACATAATTAATTCCCCTCCTCGTTTCCTAAATATATATCATTCCGTCAGGGCGTGGTTTACTAAAGCTAGTAGGTTGATTGTTTTATTGAAGCACAGGTGATCAGTTTGTGGGTCTGTATTAGTTGGAGGGACAAACAGATCGTAGTATTTACATGTGGCTGTGAACTCTCCCTTTGGTCAGCACAGAAGTAGAAGCTGTCGGGCTGCTGATGGACGTCACAGTCCAACTGATTGGCCAGTTGGTCTGCGGACAGACAGAATTG
>JAFMOD010000361.1:1541954-1546009 GCA_019802435.1 Corydoras maculifer
TCCGGGTTCTCTGGTTTCCCCCCACAGTCCAAAAACATGGATCAAGTTAATTGAAATCTCAAAATTGCCCTATATAGAGTGTGTCTGTGTGAGTGAGTGTGTGCCCAGCGATGGATTGGCGCCCTGTCCTGGGTGTATCTGCCCAGCGCCCGAGACGTTCTCCCCTGGATGGGCATGGGGAACCCCACCGCGACCCTGATAGAGGATAAGCGGGAGATAATGAATGAATGAATAAATAAACAGGGTGGCACGGTGGTTTAGTGGTTGGCATGTTCTCCTCTCAGCGCTAGGGATTCCTGGTTCGAATCCTAATCTGGGTGGAGTTTCCATGTTCTCCCTGTGTCCACGTGGGATTCCTCCGGGTGTTCCGGTTTCCTCCCACAGTCCAAAAACATGGATCAAGTCAATTGAGTTCTCCAAATTGCCCCATATAGAGTGTGTGAGTGAGTAAGTGAGTGTGTCCAGAGATAGATTGGTGTCCTGTCCTGGGTGTATCTGCCCAGCGTCCGAAACGTTCTCCCCTGGATGGGCATGGGGAACCCCCCCCGCGACCCTAATAGAGGATAAAGCAGGAGATAATGGATGGATGGAAATTCCATTGCGGGTGGCATGGTGGCTTAGTGTTTAGCATGTTCTCCTTTCAGCCCTAGGGATTCCTGGTTCGAATCCAAATCTGGGTGGAGTTTCCATGTTCTCCCTTTGTCCACGTGGGATTCCTCCGGGTTCTCCGGTTTCCTCCCACAGTCCAAAAACATGGATCAAGTCAATTGAGTTCCCCAAATTGCCCCATATAGAGTGTGTATGTGTGAGTGAGTGAGTGTGTCCAGGGATAGATTGGCGCCCTGTTCTGGGTGTATCTGCCAAGTGCCCGAAACGTTCTCCCCTGGATGGGCATGGGGAACCCCCCCGTGACCCTAATAGAGGACAAAGCGGAAGATAATGAATGGATCAACACTTAAAAGGTTTTTTAAACCTTAAACGTGAAATCATGGTGGGATAATCATAATATATAGAGGTAGGTCGTTTCAAAACTGAGAGAAGAACATGCTAAACCACTAAGCCACCATGATGCCTCTTTATTAAATCTCTGCAATTTTTATTCAATTTAAAGGTCGGCGAACTTAAAAAAGTAACGGAACAGGACTTTAAAAGCACACACACACACACACACACACACACACACACACACACACACACACACACACACACACACACACACAGAGACCTCAGGAAGCCTTATCGTCAAAAAGTAAAGGATGAGTAACTACTTCCCATTAACCCTCATTTATGGAAAATGCTAACTTTTCTTCCGGTGTCGTCACAGCTGGTAACAGGGACACGTCATCAAGATTATACAGGATTTACAACCAACACACACACATTCTTCCTCTTTAGGTTGCCAAATATGGGCATGAGTAGAGAGAACCAACGTGAAAGTCAATTTAAATACAGAAACGAATTTCTAAATGAAAATTAGATCCACTTCTGATACAGACGCACTTTCTAATTCTACAATTAGTTTCTCTACATACCTCGTAATCCAAAACATCATGTCGCAAATGTTCGCACAGACTTAAATTGACCTGTCCATGTATAAAAGATGAAATAAAATCAGAAAAAAAAGAGAATTAGAATTAAAAGAAATGAAATTCCATTGCGGCACGGTGGTTTAGTGGTTGGCATGTTCTCCTCTCAGTGCTAGGGATCCAGGTTTGAATCCCAATCTGGGTGGAGTTTCCACATTCTCCGAGTCCAAGTGGGTTTCCTCCCACAGTCCAAAAACATGGATCAAGGTCAATTGAGTTCTCTGAATTGCCCCATATAGAGTGTGTGTGTGTGTGTGTGTGTACAGTGATAGATTGGCGTCCTGTCCTGTCCTGGGTGTATCCCCCCCCCCCCCCCATGTTCTCCACGTGTTCAAGTGGGTTTCCTCCGGGTTCTCCCCACAATCCAATAACATGGATCAAGTCAATTGAGTTCTCCAAATTGCCCCCATATAGAGTGTGTGTGTGTTCAGTGATAGATTGGCACCATGTCCTGGGTGTATCTGCCCAGCGCCCGAAATCGTTCTCCACTGGATTAGCATGGGCAACCCCCCCGCAACCCTAATAGAGGATAAAGCAGAAGATAATGGACGCATGAAAATCCATTGCAAGCCAACCTCCGATGGTGCTCTCCTGGTATTCGTGGAACTGGCCCTTGACGAAGCGCAGGACTAAGCTGGACTTGCCCACAGCTGACTCTCCAAGCAGCACCAGTTTAAACTGGCAGATCTTGTTGGCAGCAGCAGCGGCAGTGCCGTTGGTCCGCACTACTCCCCCTCGCCCCGCCATGCCAACACGAGAGGAGACGGCAGGCTGGGCCTAAAGCCGATACTCCAAACTCTTAGGCTTAGAAGAAGAGAGGACGAACACGGGGACACCAGGACGGAGAGCAGCAGAGTGTGGCAGGAGCGCTGGAAAAGTCCTCACTGAAGTCAAAAAGCTGGAAGACACAAAGAATAACGAACATATGCTTATTAGGGATGGGACAATTAATACCAATTACAAATGTTGTGATTAATGAATCGTTAGAGCGCATCAACATCTTCATGATAACATTCGTAAAGAAACATATTGCCGGTAGCTGGAACTTTAGACAAAGTGGCGCAAATTTTACACAACAAAAATAGAAGTTACACCTGCAGTACACACATGTGGCCATCGGGGGCAAAAATATAACGTGGCCACTGTTTTAAGCTGCGGTTTGCGAAACTGTTACTGATGGAGTCGGGAGGATTGCTGTGCCTATATATATTCAACTATTCAAGTATTTTATTTTTAATTTTAACAATATGAAGTACAATACAGTCAGTGTATGTGGAACGAGACCGCGTTCTCCAGGAACAAGGTTCTACACAACAGCTACACAACTACACAACCAACATAAAGTGCACAAACATGAGGATCACAAAAAACACAGGACGATACACAATACAGTAAACATTCAAGTAATGGTACGAAGTAAACACTTGTGATTATGTCTTATCAATAATCGTATAATAAAATCTGTAAGCATCTCCATCCATCCATTATCTTCTGCTTTATCCTCTATTAGGGTCGCGGGGGGGTTCCCCATGCCCATCCAGGGGAGAACGTTTCGAGCGCTGGGGAAATACACCCAGGACAGGACGCCAATATATCACTGGGTACACACTCACACACACAGACACACTCTATATGGGGCAATTTGGAGAATTCAATTGACTTGATCCATGTTTTTGGACTGTGGGAGGAACCCGGAGAACCCGGAGGAAACCCACGTGGACACGGGGAGAACATGGAAACTCCACCCAGTTTGGGATTCCAACTGGGAACCCCTAGTGCTAAGAGGAGAACATGCTAAACACTAAGACCCCATGCCGAACCCAATAAAATATCCATCCATTATCTTCCACTTTATCCTCTATTAGGGTCATGGGGGGGGTCCCCATGTCCATCCAGGGGAGAACATTTCGGGCGCTGGGCAGATACACCCAGGACAGGGCGCCAAATTATCACTGGACACACACTCACTCACACACACACACTCTATATGGGGCAATAAGGAGAACTCAGATGACTTGATTCATGTTTTTGGACTGTGGGAGGAAACCGGAGAACCCGGAGGAAACCCACGTGGACACGGGGAGAACACGGAACCTCCACCAAGTTTGGGATTCGAACCGGGAATCCCTAGCGCTGAAAGATGAAGGTGGCCACCACTAAGCCACCGACCTCTGTAAGTATCTCAACCCAAATTTTTCTCATTTATTTATTTCACATATATTTAATCAAAGGCGGCACGGTGGCTTAGTGGTTAGCACATTCGCCTCTCAGCGCTAGGGATTCCCGGTTCGAATCCCCATCTGGGTGGAGTTTCCATGTTCTCCCCGTGTCTGCGTGGGTTTCCTCCGGGTTCTCCGGTTTCCTCCCACAGTCCAAAAACATGGATCAAGTTAATTGAATTCTGAAAAATTGCCCCTGTAGAGTGTGTCTGTGTGAGTGAGTGTGTTCCCAGCGATGGATTGGCGCCCT
>JAFMOD010000361.1:1551751-1565878 GCA_019802435.1 Corydoras maculifer
GGAAACTCCACCCAGATAGGGATTCGAACCGGGAATCCCTAGCGCTGAGAGGCGAATGTGCTAACCACTTAACCACCGTGCCGCCCATATATATAAATATATATTTATATAAATCTTTATACTGAAGTTACAACCAGGCGGCATGGTGGCTTAGTGTTTAGCATGTTCCCCTCTCAGCACTAGAGATTCCCAGTTCGAATCCCCAATCCAGGTGGAGTTTCCATGTTCTCCCCGCGTCTGCGTGGGTTTCCTCCAGGTTTTCCCACAGTCCAAAAACATGGATCAAGTCAATGGGGTTCTCCAAATTGCCCCATATAGAGTGTGTCTGTGAGTGGGTGTGTGCCCAGTGATAGATTGGCGTCCTGTCCTGGGTGTATCTGCCCAGCGCCCAAGACACCCCGCCCCCCCACAACCCTAATAGAGGATAAAGCGGAAGATAATGAATGAATTAATAAATATATTTTTATATTCTAAAAATCTTAATACTAAAGTTAGTTTCAACCAGGTGGCATGGTGGCTTAGTGGTTAGCCATGGATCAAGAAAATGGGGTTCTCCAAATTGCCCCATATAGAGTGTATATGTGAGTGAGTGTGTGTCCAGTGATAGATTGGTGTTCTGTCCTGGGTGCATCTGCCCAGCGCCCGAGACGTTCTCCCCGGGATGGGCATTAGAACCCCCCCCCACCCCTAACAGAGGATAAAGTGGAAGGTAATGGAATGGATGGATGATTGATAGTTTCAACCAATCTGAGAAGTGCGGTCACTGCAGCTGCATTTTACAATACAGGTGTTTTGAGCCAGTTTCAGGCCAAAAGCAATAATAAGAGAAAGAAATTGTTTATAAATTGTTATAAAATGTTTTAAATCAAATTCCAATCATAATATATATATATATATATATAGCGGCACGGTGGCTTAGTGGTTGGCACGTTCGCCTCTCAGCGCTAGGGATTCCCGGTTCGAATCCCCATCTGGGTGGAGTTTCCATGTTCTCCCCGTGTCTGCGTGGGTTTCCTCCGGGTTCTCCGGTTTCCTCCCACAGTCCAAAAACATGGATCAAGTTAATTGAATTCTCAAAAAAATTGCCCCATATAGAGTGTGTCTGTGTGAGTGAGTGTGTGCCCAGCGATGGATTGCCGTCCTGTCCTGGGTCTATCTGCCCAGCGCCCGAGACGTTCTCCCCTGGATGGGCATGGGGAACCCCACCACGACCTAATAGAGGATAAGCGGGAGATAATGAATGAATGAATGAATGAATATATATATATATTCTTTTTTTTTTTTTTTTGCTTTGACCCTCAGTAATGTGAGAAAAACAGTTCCATAAGGATCCCAGCACACACACTGGTGGCAATTAATGAATAAGAAGAAACAGACAGTGATTACTGAAACAGCACAGAGACCTAATCCTCAGCATATGAGATAAGGACCACCCTGCAGTTCCCATCCACCGGTCTCTATAAACACTGGATCTCATTAATAAAGCCACTGGGAAGTCAGGAAATCAGACAAACGTAATATTCACACCTCAAACTTTAAACAGTTAAGCAGATATGACTGTGGCATTACACTATGTATTACATGTAATAAGATACCACACTGAAACTGAGCTTTCTAGTCATTCTTAACAGGTAAATGAAGCTAAGTGATACTAAGGAGCTTATCCAGAGCAGGGCAAACAAATATTAGTTTTAACTGAATGGTACAGAAGGACTTCGGGCCTCATGTGCTCTCTTAAGCACCCTGGCCAATGAGATATGATCTTTATTCCCTTCTAAAAATAAAAATACCAGATCAGTATTGGACAGGGTAAAGTTCTATTATTGGATAGTAAGTAAACACAAAGCTAAAAGCCAAATGTGTAAAGCGCCACTTTATGGGAGGTCTGTCAGAAAAGTTCAGCCCCTTAATGATGCACTGTACAGTGTATAATTTAAATATATTACAGTTTAATAGATGTGCTTATTATTATTATTATTATTATTATTATTATTATCCTATGGCCAGTGATAGATTGGCACCCTGTCCTGGGTGTATCTGCCCAGCGCATGAAACATTCTCCCCTGGATGGGCATGGGGACCCCACCACGACCCTAATATAGGATAAAGCAGAAGATAATGGATGAATATCCTTTATTCGTTATTGTCCCCTCCCCCACAGGATTAATTAAGTATTCTGATTGCAGGCTTTATTATAAACCTGAAATAATAACCATCTATAGTGTTTAACTGAAGACAAAGCAACTACATCTTATTATACATGTTCTTAAGAATGGGGCAAAGTGGTTTAGTGGTTGGCATGTTCTCCTCTCAGCACTAGGGATTCCCGGTTCAAATCCCAATCTGGGTGGAGTTTCCATGTTCTCCCAGTGTCCACGTGGGTTTCGTCTGGGTTCTCTGGTTTCCTCCCACAGTCCAAAAACATGGATCAAGTCATCTGAATTCTCCAAATTGCCCCATATAGAGTGTGTCTGTGTGAGTGTGTGTGTCCAGGGATAGATTGGAGTCCTGTCCTGGGTGTATCTGCCCAGCGCCCGAAATGTTCTCCCCTGGATGGGCATGGAGAACCCCACCGCGACCCTAATAGAGGATAAAGCGGAAGATAATGAATGAATGAATGTTCTTAGGAATGCAGAACGATGGTTTAGTGGTTAGCATGTTCTCCTTGTTTCCATGTTCTCCCCGTGTACGCGTGGGTTTCCTCCAGGTTCTCCGGTTCCCCCGCACAGACCAAAAACATGGATCAAGGTCAAATTAATTCTCCAAATTGCCCCATATAGAGTGTGTCTGTGTGAGTGTGCCCAGCAATGGGTTGACGCTCTGTCCTGGGTGTATCTGCCCAGCGCCTGAAACGTTCTCCCCTAGATGGGCATGGGGCACCCCCCCCCCACGACCCTAATAGAGGATAAAGCAGAAAATAATGAATAGATTAATGTTCTTAGGAATCTCCCAAATGATGTTGGCAATCACGCTGGCAGGGGCACCAGTCCATCACAGGGTGGGGATAAATATACACCATCTCACGGTGGAACCAACACAGTGCCAGCACAGACCCAGAAGAGTTAAAACCATGCTAATTCTGTGCTGACACCAGATAAAACAAACTTAAGTAACGTATACAATAACAGAGCTTGTGCTTTACTCAAAGTCTTGAACACTTTCACTGTGCTGCTCACCTCTGACTAGGAACCAGAAGATGCTTTCCTTATCTAAGTTTTGAGTATGGTTTTTAAATAATGCTCCACATACCTCTTCAGGTTTTCCTTTTCCTGCTAAGTGCTTATTAGAACAAAAGAAAAACGCATCATGTCAGCATTAGCAAAATAACACATCCTCATCCTTTCACGTTTCCTCTTGGCGAGTGAGTCAGAATCCATACATACCGTTTCAAACAAGGCATTTACTAAGTTAGAGCTAGGGTTACATAAAGTAGACTTCTAAACCAGATCAGTCACAGCAAACAAATCTTTCATAAATCCATCCATCCATCCATTATCTTCCACTTTATCCTCCATTAGGGTCGCCCGGGGGGGGGGGGTTGTCCCCCATGGCCATCCAGGGGAGAACGTCTCGGGTGATTGGACAGGACGCCAATCTACCACTGGACACACACTCACTCACACAGACACACTCTATATGGGGCAATTTGGAGAACTCAATTGACTTGATCTATGTTTTTGGACTGTGGGAGGAAACCGGAGAACCCGGAGGAAACCCACGTGGACACGGGGAGAACATGGAAACTCCACCCAGATGGGAATTCGAATCGGGAATCCCTAGAGCTGAGAGGAGAACATGCTAATTAAATCTGTTTATAGCTACAAACGTCAAATATGTGTCATCTTTATCTAAAATAATTAATAGTACTGGCTTTAACTCGATGAAAATGAACGTACGATAGCATGAAGTGACCTACCACTTAACTGTATATGACTTTGCCTCAGGGATAATGTGTGATTAACCATAACATCATTATCAGGGTGTAAATAAATAAAACAACAGGAAACGGTTTCCTGAAACTCGATCCCGACTCCATTGTGGGAGCCTGTCAATGAGTTGCGTGTGCAGAGTTTTGACAGTGAGTTTATCGGTTTACAGGAGCACTGTGCAATACATTTTTACTAACACACCCAAACACCATTTGAGCTTGTAGAGGCGTTAAAGGAATGCAGTGTGGTTGAACCCATTAACACTCACCAACAGCTTTCAGTGCCCGTTATATTGGAACCACAATGGGGTTTAGATAATCTGTTCAACGAATTAACTGCAGTCAATTTAGGTCAAGTATCACATGGGGTCAATACATCAGGAAACAGCCATCCATTATCTTCCGCTTTATCCTCTATTAGGGTCGTGGGGGGGTTCCCCATGCCCATCTGCACTGGGCAGATACACCCAGGATAGGGTGCCAATCCATCACTGGACACACACTCACTCACACACACACTATATATGGGGCAATTTGGAGAACTCGGTTGACCTTGATCCAAGTTTTTGGACTGTGGGAGAAAACCGGAGAACCCGGAGGAATCCCACACAGACATGGGGAGAACATGAAAACTCCACCCAGATTGGGATTCAAACCGGGAATCCCTAGTGCTGAGAGGAGAACTTGCTAACCACTAAACCACCGTGCCGCCCCAGACACACACGCTATATGGGGCTAATTTAGAGCATTGAATTCACCTTGAACCCTTCTTTTTCGGACTGTGGGAGGAAACTGAAGAGCCCAGAGGAAGCCCATGCATACAGTGGGAGAACATGGAAACTCCACCCAGATTGGGATTTGAACCGGGAATCCTTAGTGCTGAGAGGAGAACATGCCAACCACTAAACCACCGTGTCGCCCTACGTCAGGAAACACTTTTTTAAAAATTATTTATTGTAATAGCACGATTTACATCAGAACAACTCACATGCTGGTTTTTGAGCAGAAATGCTTTCATAATAACATCAATTTCGACAGGATCCTTGTATTCTATCCTTATTACAGGAGTGCTACCTAATGAAAACCCATACAGGTCAACATGCAGGTAACCACAAGCAGACGGAGGTCAGACCCAATCAGAATTGAGTATTTGTCAACGCAATAAAATTAAATACATCGTGTTATACTGGGTTTCAACATCCTTCTGCTCCAGCACAATCAATACTAAGATCATTGGGTGTTGTGCAGAGTCCATCAAAAAGCTGCCACGTCGACCCCGGAGGTTGGCGCTCAACCATTATTGCTCCAAAGTTGCTGCAGCACAGCTATTTACGTCGCCTCAGATAAAAGGGTCTGCAAGATGAACTGATGTCATGTAATGGAACACCCATCATGTGGTTCCATTTGCAATAGCATGCGAAAAAATTATATATTGGATTATACAACAACAATAAAAAATTTTTTTTTTAAATTACTCTTAGTTCTAAAACATGCATAAATGAATTTAAATATGTAAATCAATATCAAAAACTGTGTGCCCAGCGATGGATTGGTGTCCTGTCCTGGGTCTATCTGCCCAGCGCCCGAGACGTTCTCCCCTGGATGGGCATGGGGAACCCCACCGCGACCCTAATAGAGGACAAAGTGGAAAATAATGGATGGATGAATAAATATCAAAAACATAAGGACTTGGTGACCAAACAACATGTTCTAATCAAACAGGAACACCGACGGTGCAGCTCTTAAATTAAACTGAGGTTTCTCGCGACTTTCGCATTACCCGGCTGAAGTCTTTTTTTTTTTTTAGCTCTGCTTTTTAAAAAAGGTCTTATCAAGATCTGAGTCACATTCGTATGTGGTCCTAGTCTAACGGATACTCATCTGATTAAAGGTCATGTGACAGAAATGAGTGTCCCATACTGTAACTGAGCACAGCACAAAACATCCATCCATTATCTTCCACTTTATCCTCCATCTGGGGAGCGGGGGGGGGGGGTTCCCCATGCCCATCCAAGGGAGAACGTCTCGGGCGCTGGGCAGATACACCCAGGACAGGGCGCCAATCCATCACTGGGTACACTTACTCACATAGACACACTCTATATGGGGCAATTTAGGGAATTCAATTGACCTTGATCCATGTTTTTGAACTGTGGGAGGAAACCGGAGAACCTGGAGGAAGCCCACGCGGACACGGGGAGAACATGGAAACTCCACCCAGATTGGGATTCACACAATTAGAGACTGTCGTGTTATTTTGATCTGCTTTTTGTTACTTTCCTCAGGGCAGCTCTTTTTGGGTGGTGAATGCTTATCAGCATGGCAGTGGCACTAATGTGATGGTGTACTTTACAAGTGTTTCAGGTGGAGGAGCAGTGTTCCCGTGTCCGCGTGGGTTTCCTCCGGGTTCTCCGGTTTCCTCCCACAGTCCAAAAACATGGATCAAGTCAACTGAAATCTCCAAATTGCCCCATATAGAGTGTGTGTGTGTGAGTGAGTGTGTTTCCAGTGACAGATTGCCGTCCTGTCCTGGGTGTACCTGCCCAGCGCCCGAGATTCTCCCCTGGATGGGCATGGGGAACCCCCTCGCTACCCAAATAAAGGATTAAGTGGAAGATAACGGATGGATGGATGTTTTGTGCTGTGCTCAGTTACAGTATGGAAAAAAATCTGATCTGTTTTTGTTACTTTACTCAGTGCAGCTCTATTTGGGTGGTGAATGGTTATCAGCATGACAGTGTCCCTAATGTGGTGGTGTACTTTACGAGTGTTTCGGGTGGAGGAGCAGTGTCGGGGCTTTTAAACACCTCTACAGGACTGCAAACAAGCCAGAAACCAAAGATGTTTAGTCAACAGAATTCTGTAAGCAGCACCCTGGGGGCATTTATGATGCACGATGAGAAGTAAGCTACCGTCTTTGGTTCCTACAAGGTGTAGCAAGTGGACATGATGATAAAAACCTCAAGCAGCATCGCTGTGACTGCACCAATCACCCCAGCCCAACACACATCAACACATCCCCACCACCACTGCAGGTGTCACTGCAGTTCTGAGTCATCCACCACCGCAAACACTACTCTGAACAGAGTAAAAGGGACTAACCAAGTCTGCATATAAACTACAGACTACATTGTGGGACAGTATGGTAAATGGACAATGGACACTCTCTAAAATGGCTGCTGTGTGCAGATTAATGTGGACCTTTAAAATCACAATCAGTTTTAAAGGGGAACTCCACCATAACACAACATGCTATGATGCTATAGTGCTGTACAAAACCTGGGAGGAACAAAATAAAGACTTAACAACAGGACTGATAAGAGTGGACACGCAGGAGGAAATGAAAAACACAAACAGAAAGTAACAGTGACGTGTGTTCACCGCATCGAACCCACGAATGACAACGGTTTGAAAATACTAAGCGTTAAGAATTTAATATAAGGAAGCAAACGACAATCTGAGGGCATCGTACTGATGAGAATACTTACAAAATACGTAGAAGGAAAAAGACATGACAAATACTTCTTATGAATTTGTAAATGCGCTACTTGCCGGTATCCCAGCTTCCACAATCAGACCTCTTCAACTGATTCAAAACTCTGCAGCCCGACTCGTGTTCAACCACCCAAGAACTCATGTCACTCCATCAGTCATTTCCCTCCATTGGCTCCCTGTAGCTGCTGCATTCAGTACAAGTCACTGCCTCTGGCCTACAGAACCATTTTTTGACCTTCCCTTCACGCTATCTTTTCAAAATACACTCCGGCTCGTTCACTTCGCTCCAGTGATGATGATCGAACCACCTGATGATTGAACTCTATATGGGGCAATTTGGAGCACTCAATCTACATTGATCCATGGTTTTGGACTGTGGGAGAAAACCGGAGAAACCAGAGGAAACCCACGTGGACATGGGGAGAACATGGAAACTCCACCCAGATGAGGATTCGAACCAGGAATCCCTAGTGCTGAGAGGAGAACGTGCCAACCACTAAGCCACCATGCCGCTAAGTTCTTATTAGTTGTTAAAAGATGTACAGCACTTTGGTCAACGCATGTTGTGTTTAGAGTACTCTATAAATCAAAGTGACTTACTTTCTGTCCTTAAGGCAGAATCACTAAGCAGTTTTAAGAAACTACTGAAGACGCATCTTTTTAACAAATACATGTAAAATAAAAAAAAAAATTTAATTTAAAAAAGGGGGGGCGGCACGGTGGCTTAGTGGTTAGCACGTTCCCCTCTCAGCGCTAGGGATTCCCGGTTCGAATCCCCATCTGGGTGGAGTTTCCATGTTCTCCCCGTGTCTGCGTGGGTTTCCTCCGGGTTCTCCGGTTTCCTCCCACAGTCCAAAAACATGGATCAAGTTAATTGAATTCTCAAAAAATTGCCCCCTATAGAGTGTGTCTGTGTGAGTGAGTGTGTGCCCAGCGATGGATTGGGGCCCTGTCCTGGGTCTGTCTGCCCAGCGCCCGAGACGTTCTCCCCTGGATGGGCATGGGGAACCCCACCGCGACCCTAATAGAGGATAAGCGGAAGATAATGAATGAATGAATGAATAAAAAAGGGGGTGGGACCAGTATCAAATAATCAGGTTTGATGAATTTACAACTTCTGAATTGTGATGTTCTCATTTGTAAGTCGTTTTGGATAAAAGCATCTGCTAAATGACTAAATATAATGTAGTGCTGACAAAGAATGAACACGGTCTAGGTATTCGAATACCTAAACACCGCAAAGATATTAAGCACTACAGACACCATGCACACCACACATCTAATAACCCATTGTTTAGATTTCAGCTGTAAAGTCCATTGTCGTTTAGAATTTTCCACCATTGACATTATAACATAATTCATATTGAAGGTTGTAAACACTATGCATCTGTCCAGCTGTATCACTCTACACATTACAGTTTAGCGTTGAGTTTAGGAGACCAAAAAAACAGGAAAGGGCTCACTTCATTTTTTTAGCTGATCAGGCCATGCAGCTCCAGCCAATGGTGACCAGTGTGGAAGCCTCACAAGTTTAGAAGAGGAAATGAGATTCACATTCAAAAAGTAGGCACATTTTTAAAAATTTAATAATTCCTCAGATACACATTTAGTCTTTTTTTTTTTTTTTTACACGCCGACAATGGCGACGTCTATAAACGGTAAGTAAACCCAGCGTGGTAGCTCAGTGGTTAGGACGTTGGGCTATCAAGGTTGTGGGTTCAAATCCCAGGTCCACTGAAGTTACCAATGTGGGTCCTTGAGCAAGACCCTTAACCCTCATTGCTCCAGGGGTGTTGTGATTAACCCTGTGTTCACCTTGTAAGTCGCTTTGGATAAAAGCGTCCAATAAATGACCAAATGTAATGTAAATGAAAACAGCAGACATTAGATCACATACTGTTCCAAATATATGTTTGGAAATTATTTTTTTTTAAACTCTTCCTGATACTTTCAAGATACAAGACCCTTAACACTTAGCATTTTTAATTTAACATCATTTGTTACTTATGTTCTTGTGTAACAGGAGGACAAAAGTCCACCATAGTGCTATAAAACACAGCCATTCCAGATAAGAGCAATATGAAGACTTTGGAATGAGTGTGTCCCATAATGAGCTAAAGTAGTTTGAGCAACGAGGTCTTGTGTGGGTATGTACTCATACAATCTGATATGATGTGGTTCATTTTATTTATTTATTTATGTTTTAATGCAGGCTGCACGGTGGCTTAGTGTTTAGCATGTTCTCCTCTCAGCGCTAGGGTTTCCCGGTTCGAATCCCCATCTGGGTGGAGTTTCTATGTTCTCCCCGTGTCCACGTGGGTTTCCTCCGGGTTCTCCGGTTTCTTCCCACAGTCCAAAAACATGGATCAAGTCAATTGAGTTCTCAAAATTGCCCCATATAGAGTGTGTCTGTGTCCAGTGATGGATTGGCTTCCTGTCCTGGGTCTATCTGCCCAGCGCCCAAGACTTTCTTTCCTGGATGGGCATGGGGAACCCCACCGCGACCCTAATAGAGGATAAAGCGGGAGAAAATGAATGAATGAATGAATGTTTTAACGCCATATTTGGCTTTTGTATGCAATCCAATGGCAGGATATGGCACAAATTTACAGTCTGTATACTTTTTTTGTCCTTATATTCCAGTCACTCCTATATTTCCGTTTCTATCTTTATAGTTGAGATATATGTGGTTCAACTTTCAAGTTGTAAAAGCATTTTAAGTATATTATTAAGCAGTAAATGAGTATTACCATCAGAATGAACAGCTGTAGAGCAACAGCGGTTGTGTATCATCGTCCTAAATACACTGTGGGGGTGGTAGCTCAGTGGTTAGGATGTTGGGCTATCAATCTGAAGGTTGGGGGTTCAAATCTCAGGTCCACTTAAGTTACAAATGTGGGTCCTTGACCTTAAGACCCTTAACCCTCATTGCTCCAGGGATGTTGTGATTAACCCTGTGTTCACCTTGTAAGTCGCTTGGATAAATGACCAAATGTAAATGTATTTAATGGAGTTGAAAAACAACTGCTTTTTAAATAAATACCTGTTTAATATTAATTACAAAATCTACAAAAGCCCCTGCTCTGTCAGCAGTATTCAACTCTATGTCTGTACCCTTTATTTCCTTCATCAAAGCTTCAGAAACCTGTGGCTTTGGTCAGCGTTAGACTGACCGTCCAGTGGCGGCCAAGAGGCCCAAAGAAATGCCAAACCTTACTTAGCAGGTTGTGCCACCCCGGTATACACGCCACTGAGTAACGCAGATTTATAGATCTATAAAAGGTAAAGTCACTCTAAACCTGAAATAGCAACTGACAAAACAGGTTCCATACTGTGATCATTTTCCCACAATTAAAGAGAGCATGACAACTGTAAAGATTAGGCCCCGCCCGTACTTTTAAAAATCAGGTTTGGTTTTCCTGCGGCTTAGTGGTTGGCATGTTCTTCTCTCAGCACTAGGGATTCCCAGTTCGAATTCCAATTTGAGTGAAGTTTCCATGTTCTCCCCGTGTCAGTGTGGGATTCCTCCGGGTTCTTCGATTTCCTCCCACAGTCCAAAAACATGGATCAAGGTCAATTAAATTCTTCTGATTGCCCCATACAGAGTGTGTGTGTGAGTGAGTGTGCGTCCAGTGATGGATTGGCGTCCTGTCCTGGGTGTATATGCCCAGCACCTGTGACGTTCTCCCCTGGATGGGCATGAGGAACCCCCCGCCGCAACCCTAATAGAGAATAAAGTGGAAGATAATGGATGGATGTTTTTCTAGCCAACCTAAACTCACTAAAATCCTTTATTCAGAATTCAGTGCAATGTCCTCACAAACAACCATCATCTTCTGCTTGATCCTTTAATCCTCCCCATGCCCATCCAGGGTAGAACATTTCAGGCGCTGGGCAGATACACTCAGGACAGGACACCAATCTATCACTGGACACACTCACTCACACAGACACACTCTATATGGGGCAATTTGGAGAATTCAATTGACCTTGATCCACGTTTTTGGACTGTGGGAGGAAACCGGAGAACCCGGAGGAAACCCACGCGGACACAGGGAACATGGAAATTCCACCCAGATTGGGATTCGAACCAGGAATCCCTAGTGCTGAGAGGAGAACATGCTAACCACTAAGCCACCGTGCCACCCCACAAACAAGCAACTTGGCGTTAAACAAAAAGTACACGGCAGACGGTAACCATAGCAACCCGGAAGCAAGCATCCTCCTATCCTTTGTTATATTTAGCTCCTTATACATTCATTTTGACACACTGCACACAGTCCTGCTGTATAATCCACTTTAATAAGGTCAACTCAGACTTAATATTGGCTTTAAAAAGAAATAAATATATAAAAATCATCTGAACGCAAAGACCAAATTTACAAATCCTTCACATCAGGAAGCCAGGTTAGTGTGATTGAGCACCAGTGGTCGGCTGTGATTTTCTGTTTCTATGCTTGAAAATAACAAGCAGAAGTTGAGCTCTGTCAGACTAAACATACCGTCCAAGGACACAGCGCCCTGACGGTCACACCCAAATTAGAAGACAATTAAATATCTGAAGTATGACATAAACTTCCAGCACAACACAATAACGTCTAGAAACCAGAACCTGATCACACTGCATGAAAAAAGAAAAAGGTGAATCAGCTCCACACAGTAGCTTCTAAGAAATCCCTCACCCTCATACAACTCTGTAACCTGGTCACTGAAGGACATGCTTAGTCATGTGTGCTGGTTTGAAAGTCCTGCCATATTGACGGGTAGTCTGGACATCGAAGGGATATTTCTGTCATATGATAGGCACCGATAAATTATTAAGCCGCTTCGTCGCTTTCAGCAGGACAAAACATCAGTTTGAGTTTACTGACGATCAGGTTAATCCATCCATTCATTATCTTCTGCTTTATCCTCTATTAGGGTCGCGGGGGGGAGGGGGGGTTCCCCATGCCCATCCAGGGAAGAACGTCAAAGGTGCTGGGCAGACCCAGGACAGGACGCCAATCTATCACTGGGCACACACTTACAGACACACTCTATATGGGGCAATTTGGAGAATCCAACTAACCTTGATCCATGTTTTTGGGACTGTGGGAGGAAACCCACACAGACACAGGGAGAATATGGAAACTCCACCCAGATTGGGATTCGAACCCGAAATACCTAGTGCTGAGAGAAGAACATGCTAATCATTAAACCATGTGCTGCCCTTGACCTGTAAACATACATCCATCATCTTCTGCTTTATCCTCTACTAGTGTTGCGGGGGGTTTCCTATGCCCATCCAGCGGAGAACGTTTCAGGAGCTGGGCAGATACACCCAGGACAGGGCGCACACTCACTCACACACACACTCTTTTCATTCATTCATTATCTCCCGCTTTATCCTCTATTAGGGTCGCGGTGGGGTTCCCCATGCCCATCCAGGGGAGAACGTCTCGGGCGCTGGGCAGATAGACCCAGGACAGGACACCAATCCATCGCTGGGCACACACACACTCACACAGACACACTCTAAACGGGGCAATTTTTGAGAATTCAATTAACTTGATCCATGTTTTTGGACTGTGGGAGGAAACCGGAGAACCCGGAGGAAACCCACGCAGACACGGGGAGAACATGGAAACTCCACCCAGATGGGGATTCGAACCGGGAATGCCTAGCGCTGAGAGGAGAACATGCTAACCACTAAGCCACCGTGCCCCCCCACACACACTCTATATGGGGCAATTTGGAGAATTCAATTGACGTTGATCCATATTTTTGGACTGTGGGAGGAAACCGAAGAAGCCGGAGGAAACCCACGAGGACACGGGGAGAACATGGAAACTCCACCCAGATTGGGATTCATACCGGGAATCCCTAGTGCTGAGAGAACATGCTAAACACTAAGCCACCGTGCCACCCTAAGACCAGGAATATACAGAATATAATAAATAATGACAGATGTACATTAATATAATATAAAAAAAACTTGCAAGGCTGAATTTACAAGGCTAAGTGATTACCATATCGGATGAGAAACCAAAATTTTTAATAGCCCCTGCTCTGACAAACTGCCATTACCTACATATTTTTGAGAAAAGCCCCTTACCCTGACATGGTTTGTGTATGAAATATTTATGTTGTTACCAAATAAGTTGTATGTTTTTTATTTATTACTAAAACATTGTCCTGCAGTTGAGAATATATTTTTATTATCTTAAAAAACAGGACAACATATATCCAAAGTTTTTAATGTATGCAGTGGTGAAAAGTGCAAATAATTTTGCATTGAATTAAAACTATTTAACACACTAAACATCGGGCCTATTTTTGATGACATGAATTCCCAGAACTTCGAAAATTCTTTATAAGTTCTTGTGAAATCCACCGCCCTTTAAGCAAACGGTCCAAAAATAATAACCTAAATAAAAAGTCACTCCAGTCCGACTGACTCAAGGTTTTATCAAACGGGATCCTGCATTGAAAGTCAGGTTGGGTATTATCAGGACAGAACACAGACATTTACAGAAGTGACAGTTTAAAAAAAAATCTATCACTGCATCTGTATGACACACTGAACTCACCTAACCCCCATCTGTACCACACATTAAACCCTAACCCCCATCTGTACGACACACTGAACTCACCTAACCCCCATCTGTACCACACATTAAACCCTAACCCCCATCTGTACGACACACTGAACTCACCTAACCCCC
>JAFMOD010000361.1:1590254-1610975 GCA_019802435.1 Corydoras maculifer
AAGTTAAGCCCAAAGTCCAAACATAGTAGTGCCTTACGATTACATCAGAACAATTACTAGCCTTCAATAACTTCAGGCAACAAGTCAGTGCAATAATCCAGACAATAAAGCCTTGAATCATTACCTGGGGCTCAGGTCTAATGGACTGACGCAGTTGAGAGAGGGAATGAGCAGCTTTGACGGCCGGTGGCTGGGACCTGTGTCAATCACAGGATTGCAGACCTCATCATTGGCTGACGGTTGTGGGGAGGGACTCTGTCCCCGGTAGCCTTGGGTCGGGGAACGACAGAGCCGGAGCATGCCAAAGTGCCGGAGCTCCTCCCCCAACATGGCACTCAGTGCGGACTGGGATTGATTGCCTTCCATGCCGGAGAGTAAAGGCTGTCTGCCCATTTCCTGTCCTGGCTCCTCCTCTTCCTCTGCCTCCACAATGAAGGGCAATTTATGGTCAAGAACAGAGTCACACGGATCCTGAAACGGGCACAGAGGAAGGGTACGGTGTAAGAGTAAACAGACCGTAAGGTTAAAGGTTAATTTCCTGTTGCTCTGCTCTCAGAGTTAAAACAACAGTTTGCAGGATCTCTCGGGTAATTAGGAAACTCTAACATTAATTATCTTCTGCTTTATCCTCTACTAGGGTCACTGGGGGGGGGGGGGCATGCCCATCCAGGGAAGAACATTTCGGGCGCTGGGCGGATACACCCAGGACAGGACGCCAATCTATTACTTGACACACACTCACTCACACACAGACTCACTCTATATGGGGCAATTTAGAGAATTCAATTGACTTGATCCAAGTTTTTGGACTGTGGGAGGAAACCGGAGAACCCGGAGGAAACCAATGTGGACAAGAGGAGAACATGGAAACTCCACACAGATGGGGATTCGAACCTGAGTCCTCAGCGCTGAGAGGAGAACATGCTTACCACCAAGCCACCATGACACCCCACGAATCATCCATCCATCCATTATCTTCCACTTTATCCTATATTAGGGTTGCGGGGGGGTCCCCATGCCCATCCGGGGAGAACGTTTCGGGCGCTGGGCAGATACACTCAGGACAGGACACCAATCCATCGCTGGGCACACACCCACTCACACACACACACTCTATATGGGGCAATTTGGAGAATTCAATTGACTTGATCCATGTTTTTGGACTGTGGGAGGAAACTGGAGAACCTGGAGGAAACCCATGTGGACACGAAGAGAACATGGAAACTCCACCCAGATGGGGATTCGAACCGGGAATCCCTAGCGCTGAGAGGAGAACATGCTAACCACTAAACCACCATGCCACCTTATCCTAAAATATATGATTTAAAAAAAACCTGTAGCAGGATTGCAGATTCTCAGCCATGCACATTGTATGCAGCTGATCTAAAATTATGAACATGAGCTCTGGAACTATTAGGGGATAAGCTGTGTAAAATTATGAATGTGTTCAGAAGATATTTATGGTTTGTGTGTATTTATGGGGTGTGTGCGTGTAGGCGGCTGTATATATGTTACCTGGGAGATCCTCGGAGAACGAGGAAATCGATTCTGACCCTAAGAGAAGCAGCCAGAGAAAAAATAATAGAAGTAGTTTCATTAGTAATTAAGACAGTAACGGATTTCCAATGCTAATGTGTAAAATGCTATATTGTCAGTTCAATAGCACAAAATATTATCATCCATCCATTATCTTCCGCTTTATCCTCTATTAGGGTCGCGGGGGGGGGGTTTCCCCATGCCCATCCAGGGGAGAACGTTCCGGGCGCTGGGCAGATAGACCCAGGACAGGACGCCAATCTATCACTGGATACACACTCACTCACACAGACACACTCTATATGGGGCAATTTGGAGCATTCAATTGTCCTTGATTCATGTTTTTAGACTGTGGGAGAAAGCCGGAGAACCCAGAGGAAACCCATGCGGACACGGGGAGAGCATGGGAACTCCACCCAGATTGGGATTCAAACCTGAATCCCTAGCGCTGAGAGTAGAACATGCCAACCACTAAGCCACCGTGCTGCCCTATATTATTATTATTATTATTATTATTATTCATTCATTCATTATCTTCCGCTTTATCCTCTATTAGGGTCGTGGTGGGGTTCCCCATGCCCATCCAGGGGAGAACATTTCGGCCACTGGGCAGATACACCCAGGACAGGGTGCCAATCTATCGCTGGGCATACACTCACTCACACAGACACACTCTATATGGGGCAATTTGAAGAACTCGATTAACCTGATCCATGTTTTTGGACTGTGGGAGGAAACCGGAGAACCCGGAGGAAACCCACGCGGACATGGGGAGAACATGGAAATTCCACCCAGATGGGGATTCGAACTGGGAATCCCTAGTGCTGAGAGGAGAACATGCTAAACACTAAGCCACCGTGCCGCCATCATTATTATTATAATTATTAGTAATAATGATTAATCATATCATTCTCTTGACCACTTCATCCTATACTTTGGTCACAGGGAGGGGGGGGGGTTCCCAAAGGAGAACATTTGGGGCTCTGGCCAGATACACCCAGCCAATCCAACACTGGGTACATTTACTCACATGCACATATTATATAGTATAGTGGCAATTTAAAGCAGCCAATTCACCTTTAATCCATGTTATGTCATAACCGCATTTATTGCATTGACTAAAATGGAAGAGGCTGCCCAGCGATGGATTGGCGCCCTGTCCTGGGTCTATCTGCCCAGCGCCCGAGACGTTCTCCCCTGGATGGGCATGGGGAACCCCACCGCGACCCTAATAGAGGATAAAGCGGAAGATAATGAATGAATGAATGAATAAAATGGAAGAGGCACTTAAAATAACGAACAGACACATGATATAGATATATATGTGTAGATATACACATTCTGTTACATCACTGACACACAATATAACAACAATAGTCAATTTAACATTGAAATGACATCACCGTGGATTGTACCTCTCTCAGATTGTAGGTGAGGTTGTGATGAAGGTCCTCATTGAAGCGGTTGCCGTATTCAGGATAGAGATCGAGCACCTCACGCAGCGCTCGGAGACTGATGTACTGCAGGTCACAGTAGGTCAGAGCCTTCACGTCTGCGTTGGCTTTGATGACCTGATCCCGTCCTGGAAGGTCTGCCCCAATGAGGTCGCCTTTACCTGCACAGCACAGCTGCTTGGTTGGTTACATGTCCATACATGTATATACCAAGGAATGGCATCCAATTTTCATTATTCATATATATATACAAGGGCGGCACGGTGGCTTAGTGGTTAGCATGTTCTCCTCTCAGCTCTAGAATTCCCAGTTCGAATCCCAATCTGGGTGGAGTTTCCATGTTCTCCCCGTGTCCGCGTGGGTTTCCTCCGGGTTCTCCGGTTTCCTCCCACAGTCCAAAAACATGGATCAAGTCAATTGGATGCTCCAAATTGCCCCATATAGAGTGTGTGTGTGAGTGAGTGTGTATCTTCCACTTTATCCTCTATAAGGGTCGCAGGGGGGGGGGGGGGCATCCAGAGGAGAACGTTTCGGGCGCTGGGCAGATACACCCAGGACAGGGCGCCAATCTATCACTGGGCACACACTCACTCACACAGACACACTCTATATGGGGCAATTGGAAGAACTCAATTCACTTGATCCATGTTTTTGGACTGTGGGAGGAAACAGGAGAACCCGGAGGAAACTCCACCCAGATGGGGATTCGAACCGGGAATCCCTAGTCCTGAAAGGATCTATCACAAAATACATAATATAATAATAATATAATCTTATATATATAGAGTTTAGATTTATGTCAAGATGAATGTTTGTGCAAGTTGGCATTTGTAAATTGTTAAATGATTTATATCTTATTCTGTAGAGAATCCCGGTTCGAATCCCAATCAGGGTGGAGTTTCCATGTTCTCCCCGTGTCCGCGTGGGTTTCCTCCGGGTTCTCCGGTTTCCTCAAACACACTTTATATGGGGCAATTTGGAGAATTCACTTGACCTTGATCCATGTTTTTGGACTGTGGGAGGAAACCGGAGAACCTGGAGGAAACCCACGCGGACACGGGGAGAACATGGAAACTCCACCCAGATTGGGATTCGAACCTGGAATCCCTAGAGCTGAGAGGAGGACATGCTTAACACTAAGCCACCGTGCCGCCCCTTTCCCATTTTAATAACTACAAAAATATGTTTGAGCATGTACATTTTGTTTAAGATGAAATGTGACTTACCCAGTATTGCCAGCACCATACCATCCTTTAATACCTCCAGCGATCCAGAACACACAAAGTGATGAGCATGGAGGGCATCTCCATGCCGGATGAGGTATTCACCAGGAGCGCAGAATGAGGTCTTTATGTGCAGTGAGAGAGAACGCAGGCATCCTCTGCTCGCCGAGGAAAACAGGGGCAGCTGCAGGATATCCTTGTTGAGATGCATCGCGATATCGGCCCTCAGCTCATCAGGAAAGTCATGAAGCAACTGTATGGAGATGGAAATTAAACTGTATTATGCAAATATTGCATTATCGCTATACAAATAGTGCTTAGTGTTTAGCATGTTCTCTTCTCAGCTCTAGGGATTCCCGGTTCGAATCCCCATCTGGGTGGAGTTTCCATGTTCTCCCCGTGTCCGCGTGGGTTTCCTCCGGGGTCTCCGGTTTCCTCCCACAGTCCAAAAACATGGATCAAGGTCAATTGATGTGGTGTGTGAGTGAGTGTGTCCAAACTATATTTAGTTTGGACACGCCCTCTTCTTGCGCCATTGAAAGATGTGATTTGTTCCAGCGAAAAATGGCTTGGTATAATCTTATTTTAATTAAAGCTGAGCCTCGAAATAAAGTAACCAATTAATCATTCATTCATTCATTCATCCATTATCTTCCACTTTATGCTCTACTAGGGTCACGGGGGGGTTCCCCATGCCCATTCAGGGGAGAACGTTTCGGGTGCTGGGCAGATACACCAGAGAACCCCGAGGAAACCCATGTGGACATGGAGAGAACATGGAAACTCCACCCAGATTGGGATTCGAACTGGGAATCCCTAGTGCTGAGAGGCGAACATGCTAAACCACCAAGCCACCATACCCATCCATCCATTATCTTTCGCTTTATCCTCTATTAGGGTCACGGTGGGGTTCCCCATGCCCATTCAGGGGAGAATGTTTCAGGCACCGGGCAGATAGACCCAGGACAGGGCGCCAATCCATCGCTGGGCACACACTCACTCACAAACACACACTCTATAGGGGGCAATTTGGAGAATTCAATTGAGCTTGATCCATGTTTTTGGACTGTGGGAGGAAACCGGAGAACCCGGAGGAAACCCACACGGAAACGAGGAGAACATGCCACCATACCACCCAATCAAATCACATTGTGTGAGGCATCACATCATGTATCATCAGCCATAGCCTTTATTTCAGGACACAGTATTCTGAAAGCTGGTGGATGTATTTTTTTCCATTCTTTTGTTTAATCACTGTGTAAATTAGTATGCCAACAAAGTGTTAATAAGAGTCACTGCCGTGTTCGGCCTTTTCTGAACCTTTACTTTTCTGTGCCAGCTAATTAGCCACGTCTGCATTTCACTGTGGGCTAACCATTAAGACAGCCGAACAAAAGGCTCTATTCAGGAAAGACACGATAAGTAGTAATTAGCGCAGTGAAAGTAGGTGTGACCTATATTTTATGCGATATTTCTGATATCGAATGTGCCAACAGGGTCCTTACTTCAAAGTGTGCTAATATGTAATGCGGTAAAGATGCCGCAGTGTGTTACAGAGAATGGAAACAGAGTTCTTATTTGGCTGATAGATTAAAAAATAAAACATGATCTTGTTTTAACTCAATCTGATTCATTTCATTATTATGTATTATTAAGGGCGGCACGGTGGCTTAGTGGTTGGCATGTTCTCCTCTCAGCACTAGGGATTCCCGGTTCGAATCCCCATCTGGGTGGAGTTTCCATGTTCTCCCCGTGTCCATGTGGGTTTCCTCCGGGTTCTCCGGTTTCCTCCCAGAGTCCAAAACATGGATCAAGGACAATTGAATTCTCCAAATTGCCCCATATAGAGTGTGTTTGTGTGAGTGAGTGTGTGTCCAGTGATAGATTGGTGTCCTGTCCTGGGTGTATCTGCCCAGCGTCCGAAACGTTCTACCATGGATGGGCATGGGGAACCCCCCTGCGTCCCTAATAGAGAAAAGATAATGTATATATATATATATATATATATATATAGGAGCGGCACATCGACTTAGTGGTTAGCATGTTCTCCTTGCAGCGCTAGGGATTGCCGGTTCGAATCCCAATCTGGGTGGAGTTTCCATGTTCTCCCCGTTTCCGCCGGGTTCTCCGGTTTTGTCCCACAGTCCAAAAAACATGGATCGAGGTCAATTGAATTGTCTATTGAATTGCCCCATATAGAGTGTGTGTGTGTGAGTGAGTGTTTGCCCAGTGATGGATTGCTGTCCTGTCCTGGGTCTATCTGCCCAGCGCCCGAAACATTCTTCCCTGGATGGGCATGGAAACCCCCCCAAGGTGCCAATACATTACCGGGCACACACTTGCTTTTTTAGCACTTGCAATTTAAGGTGCCCAGTTGAGGAAACCAGAACATGGTTTAACATGGTTTATCCAGTCCACATTAATTTGAAAAGAGACAAAGACAATATTTTAATACATTTTAAAATTAATTTTGCTGGAATGATAAAGATGTACAAAATGCTGATTAAAGTTCAGAACGTTTTTGTTTTCTCGCTTTCTGTAGGTTCTTGAGGGATCAAGGACATTTGCAGATGTCTTAGTGTTAAAGACGTGTGTGACAGCCACTCTGAAGGTAATTCCAACCAAAGGCTTTATGAACAGTTTTCAGGAGCTGTACAAACAGCATGATTTTTTTTTATTTATCCTCTTGGTTTTGTTGTTTTTATTGGAACATTAACCAAAATCTTTGCCCACACCGTGTTTAGTTAGGCTTTATGAGAAGAAAAAGCAGCATCCTGCACTCTCTGGCTTGGGAAGCAGCACTTGATGGATTACCAAATAAAGCTCCTTGTATAAACAGAATGGTAATTTGCCGGTTATTATTGGGCCATTATGATGCAGGAGAATGTGTGAAAATGCCCATTATGAATCCTGTAAACAACAGCACACGGTGGGGTTGTCTGTTTGGACAGACTGAAATGGTCCAGGTGGACATAACTTATCGTTTCTCTTGCAAAATAAGCCATTTGGTGCATTTCAAACAAGACAGCAGGGGACAAACCCTTAGGAGTACCGTGGGGACGTTGCTGTCAGTGTTTTTAGCTCACAGCCCTCTAACGCTACGAAAAATTTACGAAAAAGCATTGGAATAATCCACAGCGCATGCTGGGCTGATTTTAATAGAACAACTGAATGCAGAATTTGCAATGTAGAGGACATTTGCTGAGAAAGAAATAACACAAGCTACATGAATTCATTAAACCACTTCAAGCCTCACTGGACTCATTACCAACAATAGGAACCTCTTTCCAGTACTTTCCTTAGCTCTGCAGAAGACTGTCTAATCCATCCATTCTCCTCTGCTTTATCCTCTATTAGGCTCGTGGGGGGGGGGGGGGTTCCCCATGCCCATCCAGGGGAGAACGTTTTGGGCGCTGGGCAGATACACCCAGGACAGGACGCCAATCTATCACTAAACACACTCACACTATAGGGGGCAATTAAGATAGGGGCAGGCAAATTACCTTGAATCCATGTTATTGGACTGTGGGAGGAAACCGGACAACCCGGAGGAAACCCACGCGGACACGGGGAGAACATGGAAACCTTATCAGATTGGGATTCGAACCTGATAAAAAGCAGACATGCTAATCACTAATCCACCTGCCCACACACATATACATATACATATACATATATATAAATATATATATATATATACATATACATATATATATATATGGGCGGCACGGTGGCTTAGTGATTAGCATGTTCTCCTCTCAGCTCTAGGGATTCCCGGTTCGAATCCCAATCTGGGTGGAGTTTCCATGTTCTTCCCGTGTCCGCGTGGGTTTCCTCCGTGTCCGCGTGGGTTCTCCGGTTTCCTCCCACAGTCCAAAAACATGGATCAAGTCAATTGAGTTCTCCAAATTGCCCCATATAGTGTGTGTGTGTGTGTGTGTGTGTGTGTGTGTGTGTGTGTGTGTGTGTGTGAGTGTGTGTGTGTGTGAATGTGTATCCAGTGATGGATTGGCATCCTGTCCTAGGTGTATCTGCCCAGCGCCTGAAATGTTCTCCTCTGGATGGGCATGGGGAACCCCCCCCGCAACCCTAATAGAGGATAAAGTGGAAGATAATGGATATATATATACACACTATTCATTCATTCATTATCTTCTGCTTTATCCTCTATTAGGGTCGCGGGGGGGGTTCCCCATGCCCATCCAGAGGAGAACATTTCAGGCGCTGGGCAGATACACCCAGGACAGGATGCCAATCCATCACTGGACACACACTCACACACACACACACACACACACACTCTATATGGGGCAATTTGGAGAACTCAATTGCCCTTGATCCATGTTTTTGGACACGGGGAGTCTTGGTGTGGACAGTGGGAGTGCTCTGAACAGGATTAACATTCATTGACCTGAGCTACTAAAGTCTTCTCAAGCTGCATCTCTCACCTCATTAGCATTTATTCCATTGGTGACTGACCACGTGGTCTGGAAGTACTCCAGCATGCGCTGCTTCAGCTGCTGAGGCAGGCGATGCACGCGGATGAAATCCTTCAAGTCCTTGATGCGCGTGTGATAGAGCGAGCGGCGGGAGTACATGCGCTGGATGATGGCCGTCACGTTGCCAAACACCACCGCATGCATTAGAGCTACACAAGGAGAGACGTCCAAACAGAGTAATGCACTACAAGCATCGTGCTGAGAGCCATCACGGCAATCAGTCTACACCCTCGACAAAAAATAACATTATGCGGACCTAAATGAGCAACATCGTATTCAGACAGACATGACAGACGCTGGTCCGGGGCTCGTCGCTCCAATCTGGTGATTGGCCGATGACACAGAGATGGTGTGCTAATTAAATGTGATGGAGAAATGGCATTTCAGATCAGCTTCGATACACACCCCCGATGAGCATGGTGCAGATGGAGAAGATCTTCTCAGCATCTGTGTTGGCGCAGACGTTGCCGAAGCCCACGCTGGTCAGACTGCTAAGAGTAAAGTAGAGCGAGGCAATGTAGGCACTGCGCATAGAGGGGCCGCCAACTGTGCCATTCGTGTACGGAGTCTCAAGGCGCTTTCCCAGCTCCTGCAGCCAACCTGAGGTTGAGTCAGACCAAAGCAAATGGGAAGTAAAACGACCAAAGGTAAAGCTCCACAGAGCCAAATATTTACTCCCTAATGCAAAAAACATTCATTAATTCATCCATTATCTTCTGCTTTATCCTCTATTAGGGTCGCGGGGGGGGGGGATTCCCATGCCCATCCAGGGGAGAACGTCTCGGGCGCTGGGCAGATACACCCAGGACAGGACGCCAATCTATCACTGGGCACACACTCACTTACACACACACACTCTATATGGGGCAATTTTGAGAATTCAATTGACCTGATTCATGTTTTTGGACTGTGGGAGGAAACCGGAGAACCCGGAGGAAACCCACACAGACACAGGGAGAACATGGAAACTCCACCCAGATGGGGATTCGAACTGGGAATCCCTAGCGCTGAAAGGAGAACATGCTAAACACTAAGCCACCGTACTGCCCAAATTAGATAATGAATGAATGAATTAACAAATTGTTGCTTTAAATTGCCCAATGCAAAAAACATTCATTATTCATTCATTATCTCCCGCTTTATCCTCTATTAGGGTCGCGGTGGGGTTCCCCATGCCCATCCAGGGGAGAACGTTTCGGGCGCTGGGCAGATAGACCCAGGACAGGGCGCCAATCTATCACTGGGCACACACTCACTCACACAAACACTCTATATGGGGCAATTTGGAGAATTTAATTGACTTGATCCATGTTTTTGGACTGTGGGAGGAACCCGGAGAACCCGGAGGAAACCCACGTAGACAGGGGGAGAACATGGAAACTCCACCCAAATGGGGATTTGAACTGGGGATCCCTAGTGGTGAGAGGAGAACATGCTTACAACCACCATGCCACCCTCTTAGGTTAGACATTTTTAGTGAATTAAATCAATGCCAGAAATATGACTCAAGAATGTGAATAATTAGTTCTAACGCATTTACGTAGCTAAACGTGCGGTAGCTCAGTGGTTTGGGTGTTGGGCTATCAATATCAATCTGAAGGTTGTGGGTTCAAATCCCAGGTCCACTGAAGTTTCCAATGTGGGTCCTTGAGCAAGACCCTTAACCCTCATTGCTCCAGGGATGTTGTGATTAACCCTGTGCTCAGCTTGTAAGTCGCTTTGGATAAAAGCGTCCAATAAATGACCAAATGTAATGGAAATTTATATTTAGGTGGTGGATTGGGTGAAGTGAATATTGTCAACTTCATTCAGATAATTGTAATGGTCGCTGATTCACACATTTCATTCCAAACCATGTGCTCATTAAAAATAATAACTTTGACTCTCATTAGCCAGCTTACCGATGTCCCAGGTCAGCGGGTCGTTGCTGGCCAGCTCTTTGCGTCCGATGACATACCAGACGCACGCAAGCCAGTGGGCAAGCAACGCGAAGACAGACATGAGCAGAGTGAGGACCACGGCGCTGTACTGGGAGTAACGATCGACCTTCTGCAGCAGACGCAGCAAACGCAGCAGTCGCACGGTTTTTAAGAGGTGCACCAGAGAAGTCTGCAACACAAGAGCAGATGATTCCGATATCAACCAACAGAGAACAATGTCAACATTATAACCGTAGAATAGGCGGCACGGTGGCTTAGTGTTTAGCATGTTCTCCTCTCAGCTCTAGAATTCCCAGTTCGAATCCCAATCTGGGTGGAGTTTCCATGTTCTCCCTGTGTCCATGTGGGTTTCCTCTGGGTTCTCCGGTTTCCTCCCACAGTCCAAAAACATGGATCAAGGTCAATTGAGTTCTCCAAATTGCCCCATATAGTGTGTGTCTGTGTGAGTGAGTGTGTGTCCAGTGATAGATTGGTGTCCTGTCCTGGGTGTATCTGCCCAGCGCCCGAAACGTTCTCCCCTGGATGGGCATGGGGAACCCCCCCGCGACCCTAATAGAGGATAAAGTGGAAGATAATGGATGAATGAATGAATAACTGTAGAATAATGCCCTCTGGTTTTACTAAAAATTAACTTATCATTATAAAAAATTAAGCATTTCATACATGTTTAAAATTCAGATAATATTTATCTTGTTGTGCATCATGGTGGCTTAGTGATTAGCAAGTTCTCCTCTCAGCACTAGGGATTACTGGTTCGAATCCCAATCTGGGTGGAGTTTCCATGTTCTCCCTGTGTCCGTGTGGGTTTCCTCCGGGTTCTTCGGTTTCCTCCCACAGTCCAATAACATTGATCAAATCAATTGAATTCTCCAAATTGCCCCATATAGTGTGTGTTTGTGTGAGTGAGTGTGTGTCCAGTGATAGATTGGTGTCCTGTCCTGGGTGTATCTGCCCAGCGCCCGAAACCTTCTCCCCTGGATGGTAATTGGGAACACACACCCCCCCCCCCCACGACCCTAGTAGAGGATAAATTCCCATGCAGGTTCTTAGACTCATACACACCATATGGGGGCAATTTGTATATTAGCAATTTAGAGCAGCCACTTCACCTTAAATCTATGTTTTTGGACTGTGGAAGAAAACCAAACCACCCAGAGAACATGGAAACTCGGGTTTCGATTGAACCAGAGACTGGAGGTGATATTAAGTTGAGAATGATTTTTTTAATGACTTGCTGGTAAGTCCATCCATCCATTATCTTCCTCTTTATCCTCTACTAGGTTCAGGGGGGGGTGGGGGTTCCCCATGCCCATCCAGGGGAGAACGTTTCGGGCGCTGGGCAGATACACCCAGGATAGGACGCCAATCTATCACTGGACACACACTCACTTACACACACACAAAAACCTGTCTCCTTCAAACACACACACACACAAACACACACACACACACACACACACACACACACACACACACACACACACACACAGCTTAGAAGCACAAACAGTTGACGGTGACTCCGTTGGGTCCTGCTGCTGGAGGAGAGGCTGCAGAGAAAGCTGCTCTCATTTGATCCGGGGCTACTGACAAAACATCCGGGGCTATAACCCCGAAAGCCCAGGACTAACGACGCCCCTGGCTGGTTGTATGATGAGGTTTTATAATTCGTGGAGGAAATGGAGAAACACATGTAGGCACCAGGTCCATCAAATCGTGATGATCTCAGAAACCTTCAGAACTTTAGCGTCATACATTCATTCATTCATTATCTTCTGCTTTATCCTCTATTAGGGTCGTGGGGGGGGGGGGTTCCCTATCCAGGGGAGAACGTTTCGGGCGCTGGGCAGATACACCCAGGACAGCACTATCACTGGACACACACTCAATCACTCACACAGACACACTCTATATGGGGCAATTTGGAGAACTCAATTGACCTTGATACATGTTTTTGGACTGTGGGAGGAAACCAGAGAACCCGGAGGAAACCCACGTGGACACGGGGAGAACATGGAAACTCCACCCAGATTGGGATTGGAACCGGGAATCCCTAGTGCTGAGAGGAGAACATGCTAACCACCAAAGCACCGTGCCGCCCCAATGGATTAGATAGATCTTTGTAATTTGTGTAAGCACACATACAGTTATTACTCCATCCCACACAGTGAGTGGTTTTCGTTCAGCTTGTAGGTATGCAGTGCACTAGCATTTCAATACGTGTTTCATTCTTGGACAAAATGAAGCCATCAGTTTACCAACCACCAGTTCACTCAGCAGGAGGCGTAAAGTGCTCCTTTTTTCTTTATAAAGTTGGAAAACTGGAGACATCGGGATAACAAAAGAAGCGATCGGCAGACAAAACAGCATAGAGAAAAAAAACAAACACTTTTTGTGTTGAAAGTAAGCGTCTCGGATGAAACTGGCCAAATAAGGAATATAAAACATGGAGGTGTCGAAGTACATTCTGTTGAACCCTTGTCCCATTGAGAAGCAGTCCCACTAAAGCATTCATTCATTCATTATCTCCCGCTTTATCCTCTATTAGGGTTGCGGTGGGGTTCCCCATGCCCATCCAGGGGAGAACGTCTCGGGCGCTGGGCAGATAGACCCAGGAGAGGGCGCCAATCCATCGCTGGACACACACTCACACTCTATATGGGGCAATTTTGGAGAACTCAATTAACTTGATCCATGTTTTTGGACTGTGGGAGGAAACCGGAGAACCCGGAGGAAACCCACGCGGACACGGGGAGAACATAGAAACTCCACCCAGATGGGGATTCGAATCGGGAATCCCTAGCGCTGAGAAGCGAACGTGCTAACCACTAAACCACCGTGCCGCGCACCCCCACCCCTTCCCCACTAAAGCAGTCCTTCTCAAATAGTGGGGCGCAGTGCGGTGCCTGGGGGGGGGGGTATAACAGGAAATCACAGAGCAAGTAATATTAAGTATACTGAATAAACCCTCAAGAGACAACAGGGACAAATATTAAACAGGGACGGCGGAGAGAGAGGAAGACAATGAGACCAACAAAAGTCAACCGAAAACTACATTACATTTGTTCATTTATTGGACACTTTTATCCAAAGCGACTTACAAGGTGAGCACAGGGTTCATCACAACACCCCTGCAGCAATGAGGGTTAAGGGTCTTGCTCAAGGACCCACATTGGTAACTTCAGTGGACCTGGGATTTGAACCCTCAACCTTCAGATTAACAGCCCAACGCCCAACCACTGAGCTACCACCCCCACAAAACTAAAACGAGGAAACATGATGAAGCGTATGTAGCGCCTGGCTTCACTGTAACTGAGGTGGAGACGAAGAAAGACCGGTGTGTCTTCTGTGTCTTTAAACCGTTGGCAGTGGACAGCATGGAGACAAATAAATGAAGGCGTCACTTAAAGACATTACACCTCAATCACGCTGATAACCGCTTGAGTTTTTAATCGTAAACGTGACGAGTATAACCAGCAATCATCCCGCTTTATGAAAACTGCTTCAGAAAAGCTGAGCTGCAAAACGGACGCGTTGGAGACATCAGTTCTGACTTCATTATTTAATTCTTTTGATTCAAAAAATGTTGCTGATGAATTAGAATTTATTATTTATTGATTTTATTTCATTTAATTTTTCAGTATCAAATGCCAGTCAGGGTCATGGGGGGGGGGTTTCTCCATGCCCATCCATGTGTGAGTGAGTGTGTATCTTCCGCTTTATCCTCTATTAGGGTCGCAGGGGGGTGGGGGGGGTTCCCCATGCCCATCCAGGGGAGAACATTTTGGTCACTGGGCAGATACACCCAGGACAGGACGCCAATCTATCACTGGACACACACTCACTCACACAGACACACTCTATATGGGGCAATTTGGAGCATTCAATTGACCTTGATCCATGTTTTTGAACTGTGGGAGGAAACTGGAGAACCCGGATAAATAATATAAGCTGTACTCACCACAGAGACATTAAATGCATAGAGGAGGTCGAAGGGCAGGGCGGCAATGAGGTCTAAGATGAACCATGTTGCCGTGTAGTGAAGGCAGATGGCGCGTGCATCGTACACCACCTGACCAGCGGGCCCAACGTAGGTGGTGCGGAAATTAAGGATGATATCTGCAGGTCATACAAGGTACTTAGAACACTTACTATACACATCTACTACAGCCATCGAGATTTCACTTTAAGACACTTCAAGACAAACCTATTATATCCATTATATATTACATAATATTTAATAAACAACATAAATATATAAAGAAATAACAATGTACATACAGTTCAATGACAGAGAGCAAACAATGTTGTTTAAGCTGCAAAGTGAAATAAAGCTTAGACACCTTAGACTTAGACTTAGACAATAACCTTTATTGCCATTCATTATACACTTAGTGTATGTAGAATGAAATTTCGTTGCATTGGCTCGCATGAAGTTTAAAAAAGAAATGAAATTTTTGTAAATGGTGTAGAACAGGGGTATAAAGTCTACAGTATTAAAAAAAAAAAATATATATATATATATATATATATATATATATATACACAGTATATCCATCCATTATCTTCCACTATATCCTCTACTAGGGTCGCGAGGGGGTTCCCCATGCCCATCCAAGGGAGAATGTTTCGGGCGCTGGGCAGATACACCCAGGACAGGATGCCAACCTATCACTGGACACACACACACACACACACACACACACACACATACATACACACTCAATATGAGTTCATTTGGAAAATTCAGTTGACTTTGATCCACGCTTCTCCGGGTTCTCTGGTTTCCTCCCACAGTCCAAAAACATGGATCAAGGGCAATTGAATTCTCCAAATTGCCCCATATAGAGTGTGTCTGTGTGAGTGAGTGTGCCCAGCGATACATTGGCACCCTGTCCTGGGTGTATCTGTCCAGCGCCTGAAATATATATATTCATTCATTATCTTTGCTTTATCCTCTATTAGGGTCGTGGGGGGGTTCCCCATGCCCATACAGGGGTAAGGGCGCTGAGCAAATACACTTAGGACAGAGCACCAATCTATCACTGGACACACACTCACTTACACACACACAAAAACCTGTCTCCTTCAAACACACACACACACTCTATATGGGGCAATTTGGAGAACTCAATTGACTTGATCCATGTTTTTGGACTGTGGGAGGAAACCGGAGACCCCGGAGGAAACCACGCGGACACGGGAAGAACATGGAAACTCCTCCCAGATTGGGATTCGAACCGGGAATCCCTAGTGCTGAGAGGAGAACATGCCAACTACTAAGCCACCGTGCCGCCCTGAAATATATATATATAATACACATACACAAATCAACAGACAAAATTAGACAAAATTTAAGTAGCATAGGTTAAAAAATGGGCGGCACGGTGGATTAGTGGTTAGCACGTTCGCCTCTCAGATCTAGGGATTCCCGGTTCGAATCCCCATCTGGGTGGAGTTTCCATGTTCTCCCCATGTCTGCGTGGGTTTCCTCCGGGTTCTCCGGTTTCCTCCCACAGTCCAAAAACATGGATCAAGTTAATTGAATTCTCAAAATTGCCCCCTATAGAGTGTGTCTGTGTCAGTGAGTGTGTGCCCAGCGATGGATTGGCGCCCTGTCCTGGGTCTATCTGCCCAGCGCCCGAGACGTTCTCCCCTGGATGGGCATGGGGAACCCCACCGCGACCCTAATAGAGGATAAAGCGGGAGATAATGAATGAATGAAAGGAATGAAGGTTAAAAAATTTAAAGGATTGAAATTAAGTAGATAGGTATTTATAAATGTGCCTAATGAAGACAAACGATAATGAAAGTGTTAAAGTCATGAACAAATATCAGTAAGTAAGTGATTGTTGTGCAACAGTCTTTTAGAATAATCAGCTTCATGCATATTTAAAACCCAGAATGTAAATTTAATATAGATTTGTCTGCTGAAACTGTACATTCTGTACACGTGTGGGCTTGTTATCCAGAGACATTATGAGACCTGAACACAGAGACGTCTCCCAGCAAGTATTCATTTCTGGGCTTTTCATGGTTCAGGCAGTCAAACAATTAGATCAAGTAAAGTCTAGTGAGACAGAAGAAAACCCCCCGAGCCTTTGTCCTCAATATATTTTTGCTGGGTTGAACATTGATTGTTGGTGGAAGTATCTGGGTTTCTTGGCTCGCTGTGTGTGAGAGTGAGTTTAAAGGAGTGCAGCTGAAGTGCAAGTCTCACCTCGATGTCACCTCATTTACACTTTAATCCAAACCAAAATTGTGGAATCACGTACTTTATAAGTGTTGAATGTTAAAAGCTAAAAAGAGAGAGGAGCGAGGTGCAAGAGGAGGTGAAATTTAGGTGAGTAATATCTGTACAACGGTGGCTCAGTGCTTAGCATGTTCTCCTCTCAGCACTAGGGATTCCTGGTTCGAATCCCAATCTGGGTGAAGTTTCAATGTTCTCCCCGTGTCTGTGTGGGCTTCCTCCAGGTTCTCCGGTTTCCTCCCACAGTCCACGTGTCTTAAGGTCAATTGTATTCTCCAAATTGCCCCATATACAGTGTGTCTGTGTGAGTGAGTGTGTGTCCAGTGTTAGATTGGCGTCCTGTCCTGGGTGTATCTGCCCAGCCCCTGAAACGTTCTCCCCTGGATGGACATGAGGAACCCCCCTGCGACCCTAATAGAGGATAAAGCAGAAAATAATAGATGGATGGATGAATGAACCTAAATGTTATGGAAAGTGTTGGTGTTTTATTTTTTCAGTAGAATATATTTTATTATTGTTAAAGCTTGGGCGGCACGGTGGCTTAGTGGTTAGCACGTTCGCCTCTCAGCGCTAGGGATTCCCGGTTCGAATCCCCATCTGGGTGGAGTTTCCATGTTCTCCCCGTGTCTGCGTGGGTTTCCTCCGGGTTCTCCGGTTTCCTCCCACAGTCCAAAAACATGGATCAAGTCAATTGAGTTCTCCAAATTGCCCCATATAGAGTGTGTCTGTGTAAGTGAGTGTGTGCGCCCAGCGATGGATTGGCGCCCTGTCCTAGGTCTATCTGCCCAGCGCCCGAGACGTTCTCCCCTGGATGGGCATGGGGAACCCCACCGCGACCCTAATAGAGGATAAGCGGGAGATAATGAATGAATGAATGAATGTTAAAGCTTGTGGTGCAATGCCTCCCCCATGCTGAAAAATTAGGCCGTTTAAATTAACAAGCTCTTTCTAAAAGCCACAACAGTTTGCTAAACAACCCTTTAATGGCCGGCACTGTTAGAGCAACTCCCACAGTCCAAAAACATGGATCAAGTTAATTGAGTTCTCCAAATTGCCCCATATAGAGTGTGTCTGTGTGAGTGTGTGCCCATTGGATGGATTGGCGCCCTGTCCTGGGTGTATCTGCCCAGCGCCCAAAATGTTCTCCCCTGGATGGGCATGGGGAACCCCCCCCCACAATCCTACTATAGGATAAAGGGGAAGATAATAAATGAATGAATGAATGAATGATTGGGGCGATGGGTATATGCATTGGTTGGTGGGTTGAGGCATCCAGATACTACCACTCGTCTATACCTAGCTTTAACTTTAATATAACCTTCTCTTTATATATATATATATATATAAATCATACTCACCAAGAATGAAGAGCATCTCCACTGCTATGTCGCTGACAATAGTGCTCCGGGAGGTGGCCTCACACTCTGGGTCATCATAGTGACCGTGCTCAGGGGCGGTGAAACATACATTGTAGGGGACGGTGACAGCCACATAGAACGTTGCAAGCAGGATTAACCAGTCCCACAATGCTTTACACACACTGTAATGGAGCAGAATGAACCGGGACTTCTGGACAGAGGCCACCTTGTATTCAGGCAGGGTGGGCTTCGGAAAGACGTTCTGTAAATATAAAAAAAATGTCTTTAGTGATGGATTTACTTTGTCAAACGCAACTCCTCAGATCTAAACTCATACTTTATTTTATGAATATGAAAGTCCTTTTTGTATTACAATAATAGAGTAAATAGAGACTTAAGTTTTAAGGATGACCACTGAGTTTTATTATAGTGTTAAATCAATCTCAGCACTGCAGTGACACCAGCGTGGTGTGTTCAGCAGGGATGAGTGGTTTGAGTATGTATAAGTCATAATTTGGGTTCTGTCATGGTCCTGACGGGGGTTAACAGTCTGTAACTGTAAAGAACTACGAAGTAGAGCTACATGCTAAGTGAATCTGATTAATAAAGATGTGGGGTTCACACATTTTATATACATGCACACACAAACATCCATCCATTATCTTCCACTTTATCCTCTATTAGGGTCGCGGGGGGGTTCCCCATGCCCATCAAGGGGAAAACGTTTCGGGCGCTGGGCAGATACACCCAGGACAGGACACCAATCTATCACTGGACACACACTCACTCACACAGACACACTCTATATGGGGCAATTTGGAGCATTCAGATGACTTGATCCATGTTTTTAGACTGTGGGAGGAAACCTGAGAACCCGGAGGAAACCCACACGAGAACATGGAAACTCCACCCAGATTGGGAATCAAACCGGGAATCCCTAGCGCTGAGAGGAGAACATGCTAACCACTAAGCCACCGTGCCCCCCGCACACACAAACATACTATATATATATATATATATATATATATATATATATATATATATATATATGAGAAATAAAAATTAGGAGCATAGATATATATGTATGGTCCTATTTTCTATTTCTCACACACTAAGACCACAGTACAGTATTCCTTAAGCTTAACAAGCCTAATGGATTGTTATCTTCAGCACAGTAGCTTAGTGGTTACCACATTCCAGGTTTGAATTCCAGTCTGAGTGGAGTTCCCATGTTCTAAACGTATCCACATATCCGCATGGGATTTCTCCAGGTTCTCCAGTTTCCTCCCACAGTCCAAAACATGGATTCAAGGTAAATTGGCTGGTCTAAATTGCCTCTATAGTGTGTGTATGTGTTTGTGTGAGTGAGTGTGAACCTACAATAAATTGATACTCTGTCCTAGGTGTATCTACAGCCCAGTGCCCAATACGTTCTCCCCTGGGTGGGCATGGGGAACCCCCCCCCATGACCCTAGTGCCTTGTATAAGGTTATGTGAATGATAATGAGATGAGATTCCTTAATAACTGAAGTCACTGTATATCCATCCATCCACTATCTTCCGCTTTATTCTCTACTAGGGATGGGGGGGGGGGTTCCCCATGCCCATCACTGGGCACACACTCACACACACAGACACACTCTATATGGGGCAATTAGGATAATTGAATTGACCTTGATCCATGTTTTTGGACTGTGGGAGGAAACCGGAGAACCCGGAGGAAACCCACACGGGCACAGGAGAACATGGAAACTCCACCCAGATTTGGATTCGAACCTGGAATCCCCACTGCTGAGAGGAGAACATGCCAACCACTAAGCCGCCATGCCACCCCCCTAATCATAAATATTAAACAGAAGAAAGCCACTTCTCCTTGGTTCTCCCAAGGACTTCCAGCCCATTAAAAATGGGATGTGACCCATGAGACCGTTGACACACATCTGAACAGAGTTAGAAAGTATAGTTTGAAGACTTGGGCAGAGTCTAATTATAAGCACGCTGTCATGCTAACTCACATTCGTCAGTTTTCCTTTGCTTCTGCTGGTGAACTGGCTGGACAGATGGAACAGGACGCTCCGCCCACGCTCCCGCGCCCGGCGGAGATGCGAGTGACTGGACTTCCTATCTTGCGTTTCATCTTCTGATGTTACAGTAGATACAAACAGAACATACGAGATCGATGTGGAATATTAGTATTAAGCTCTGTCAGCGTAAGTGAATATAATTAGGGTTTTGTGAGGCAGTGCTTACCCTGCGTCTTGGAGAAATGGTGATTCTTGCCATATGATTCGGTAATGTCTTTGAAAGAGAAAAGGAAGAGAACCACTTCCCCTTTCTCGTTCTTGATGGGCACAATGTCCAACAGGCACCAGAACGGCGTTCCTAAAATCCAGCAAAAAGAGATTACATTTATTCTGCACTAGTTGTTCCTGCTTATGTAAAGCGCCATCATCCATCTATCTAC
>JAFMOD010000361.1:1612435-1653839 GCA_019802435.1 Corydoras maculifer
AGATAATGGATGGGTGGGTGGATGGGTATATTGGGGTATATTTACAGTAATGAAATCTCTGATACCCACCGTTCTTCTTGTAGTAGTGAACTTCAGCCTGGTATTCCTGCTGCCCTTCCAGAGTCTTCTGCACCTGCTGGGTTACTCTCTCACTGGTTTCCTCTCCATGGAGGAAGTGACATGTACAGGTTTTCTTCATGACCTCAGTTCGTGCAAAGCCAGTTAACTCGCAGAACCCATCTGAGCAGTAGACGATGGGATAGCCACGGCAGCCTTGAGCATTTCCCAGCAAGAAGTTGCTGTCTAGGTTTACAGCCGATAATATATTAAAGATAAAGATAGATGTTAGCTTCAGAATAAAAAATTATGTTCAAATAACATTATTTACAATATATACATATATGCATGTCATTGAAAATACCGGGTTTTTCGGGGAAGTTTGTATGTTCTCCTTGAGTCTGTGGGTAAATCCAATGATGTAGATGAGGTTAACTGGATTTGCTTACTTGCCTTATCTAAATTGCCACTATATAAAGTGTGGTTTTTTTCGTGTGTGTGTGTGTGTGTGTGTGTGTGTGTGTGTGTGTGTGTGTGTGTGTGTGTGTGTGTGTGTGTTCGTGTCTATGGCACGGGAGTTTAGTGGTCACTGGGGATCCAGGTTTGAATCCCAACTTGATGTAGTTTCTTTCTTAGGGTTCCAAAAACACAAAAACATAGCTTCAAGGAAAATTTGCCGCTCTGAATTAGCCTAGCTAAATTGCCCCTATAAAGTGTATATGTCTGTGTGAGTAAATGCGTGCCCAGTGAGGTCCTGGGTGTATCCGCCCAGCGCCCGAAACGTTCCCCAAAGGGTGGGCATGAGGAACCATTGCAACTCTATTCCCTATAATAGGATTAAGTGGAAGAGAATGAGAAATTGCCCCTGAAACATGGATCATAGTCAAGTGAATTCTCCAAATTGCCCCATATAGAGTGTGTGTGTGTGTGTGAGCGAGTGTCTGCCCAATGATAGATTGGCGCACTGTCCTGGGTGTATGTGCGCAGCGCCTAAAAAGTGACCCTAGTAGAGGATAAAGCGGAAGATAATGTATGGATGGAATATTTACATTTTTTTTTTTTATTCTTCCACTTGGGGGTAAACTAGGTCTGCGAAACGGAATTAGGTTTACATTTCATGACCACATGTTGCGTAAATGACAACAAAGTCAACTTCAGTCCTTGAATGTCTGCCCTGTGAGGGACCAATTACCCTGATGGTTCCATCACCCAGAACTGTGACAAAGATAAGCGGTTTAAAAAAAGATGAATGAATGAATGAATGCCACGGCAGCTCAGTGGTTTGGGTGTTGGGCTATCAATCTGAAGGTTGGGGGTTCAAATCCCAGGTCCACTGAAGTTACCAATGTGGGTCCTTGAGCAAGACCCTTAACCCTCATTGCTGCAGGGATGTTGTGATGAACCCTGTGCTCACCTTGTAAGTCACTTTGGATAAAAACGCCCAATAAATGACCAAATGTAATGTAATGTAATGTATGTACAATAACAAGCTTATAAACTTTTATACCACTTTTCCGTTTAAGCCCTTTAGCATAAGCTTATTTCAGAAATAAGCCTATTTCATTTATTATAAAGATGATCAGTGTTTAACAATGTTAACTTAAATATTAATAAAAAAATAATTAACTATCTCATCTCATTATCTTCAGCTTAATCTTACAACAAGGCTTAGGGTTCTACAGTAGGTGTTCTCCAATGCCCATCCAGGGGAGAACGCTTTGGGCACTGGGCAGATACACATGGCAAACCCTGGGCACATTCTCCCTCAGACTATATGGAAACAATTTAAATAGGGGCAAATTACCTAAAGCCACAATTTAAAGCCACCACTTAATCCTCTACTAGGGTGGTGTGGGGAGGGGGGGTTCTCCATGCCCATCCAGGGGAGAATGTTTTGAGCACTGGGCAGATACACGGGTGATGGAGCGCCAATCCACCCCTGGATTCAATCCAATCCACATTCTCCCTCAGACAATATAGGGACAATATAAATGGGGGCAACTTAAAGCAACAATTTTTCATTCATCCATTACCTTCTGCTTTATCCTCTAGTAGGGTCGCGGTGGGGTTCTCCATGCCCATTCAGGGGAGAACGTTTTGGGCGCTGGGCAGATAGACCCAGGACAGGGTGGCAATCCATCACTGGTCACACACACACTTACTCACACAGACACCCTATATATGGGGCAATTTGGAGAATTTAATTGACTTCATCCATGTTTTTGGACCATGGGAGGAAACCGGAGAACTCGGAAGAAACCCACATGGACACGGGAAGAACATGGAAATTCGAACCGGGAATCCCTAGCGCTGAACAAGCTAACCACTAAGCCACTGTGCGACCACAACAATTTTTTTTAATTCATTCATTTATTATCTAATTTATTATCTACCACTTTTCAGTATGAGCACATCACGACACTTCGGAAACACATGCAGCAGCAAAAACACAACCTGCCCACGCATCGCAGGCTGCATTCGCTACAGCCTAATTTGGCTTTTTGGTGGAATCAAAGAAGCAGCATCGTGTAACGATGATAACACCGCGTGAGATAAATACGATACGAAAAAGACTGTTGCTGGAGAATTATGAACAAAATGTATGCAGCGCAATAGTCAATTTAGATCAATCCTATTTAGCTCCCTTTTTGTGAAACCAGCTGTGTTGTGGCCGTGTTGTGCAGTGTGTTGTGTGTTGTGCAGTGTGTTGTGTGTTGTGCAGTGTGTTGTGTGTTGTGCAGTGTGTTGTGCAGTGTGTTGTGCAGTGTGTTGTGTGTTGTGCAGTGTGTTGTGCAGTGTGTTGTGCAGTGTGTTGTGTGTTGTGTGTTGTGCAGTGTGTTGTGCAGTGTGTTGTGTGTTGTGCAGTGTGTTGTGTGTTGTGCAGTGTGTTGTGTGTTGTGCAGTGTGTTGTGCAGTGTGTTGTGCAGTGTGTTGTGCAGTGTGTTGTGCAGTGTGTTGTGTGTTGTGCAGTGTGTTTTGTGGGGTTTGAAGAGCAAGCATCTGTAAGACAGTGTGGGCACACGCTTTGAAGAACAGGCCACTTTTGTTCACAAGATCAGAGAGACAAGACAGAGCAGGGCACAAAGGCGGCGAGGAAAAAATATCTAAAACCAGTGATTGGGTTAAAGGAGGGCTTGCTCCCCGGAGCCTGTATACAAAGAGCATGAGAGTACGGAAAATCTCTAATCATAACACGCTGCTGTTGCAGCTGTTGGTCATCTGCGGTCAAGTAATGCTGACGATACACACTAAAAATACTGAATTTTATTTTATTTACTGTGTTTACAGTCTATATAGCAATTGTTAGCAGACCGTTCGTCTTCCCGGGAGATCGGCTACGCGGGGAAACTGCGTACGCCGCTTCGCGCCTGAAAACATCCACAGGGCTCGGCTGCGCGAAGAGAATGCGCACGTTGAGACACCTGTGACCGCTAACACAGTATACAACCTGTGCGGAGATGATCCACAGCGTCGTACTGTCCTCAAACGCGGATGGAGAGTACAAAACACCGGGTATAAAAACAAAACAAGGTTTATTAATAAAAAGTGGTGTAGGGACACCAAGAGAAAGGGGGAAACACAAACGGGACTAACGCCGGGATAAAACCCATACAAAGACGTGCACGGAGGAGAGAGAATACGAAACTTAAATAAGAAAAACACACGATCACGTGCACAAAATAAACCAATCATCGAGGCACCTGTGACAGCAATCATGGTTGTGTTTTGATTGATTTGTTTCTTATAATCGGTATACGCATATTTCATTCATTTTAAATTATATATTATATATTATAATTACGGCGGCACGGTGGCTTAGTGGTTAGCACGTTCTCCTCTCAGCGCTAGGGATTCCCGGTTCGAATCCCCATCTGGGTGGAGTTTCCATGTTCTCCCCGTGTCTGCGTGGGTTTCCTCCGGGTTCTCCGGTTTCCTCTCACAGTCCAAAAACATGGATCAAGTTAATTGAATTCTCAAAAATTGCCCCATATAGAGTGTGTCTGTGTGAGTGAGTTTGTGCCCAGCGATGGATTGGCGCCCTGTCCTGGGTGTATCTGCCCAGCGCCCAAAACGTTCTCCCCTGGATGGGCATGAGGAACCCCACCGCGACCCTAATAGAGGATAAAGCGGAAGATAATGAATGAATGAATATTATAATTAAGGGTGGCACGGTGGCTTAGTGGTTGGCATGTTCTCCTCTCAGTGCTAGGGATTTCCAGTTCGAATCCCCATCTGGGTGGAGATTCCATGTTCTCCCTGTGTCCACGTGGGTTTCCTCCGGGTTCTCCGGTTTCCTCCCACAATCAAAAAACATGGATCAAGGTCAATTGAATTCTCCAAAAACATGGATCAGGCCAATAGAATTCTCCAAATTGCCCCATATAGAGTGTGTCTGTGTGAGTGAGTGTGTGTCCAGTGATAAATTGGTGTCCTGTCCTGGGTCTATCTGCCCAGTGCCCGCAATGTTCTCCACTGGGAACCCCTCCCACAACCCCAGTATATATACCCTAGTATATATATATATATATAAAAATAGATGCACTTTGTAGTTTTACAATCACAGACTGTAGTCAATCTGTTTCTCTGCATGCCGTTCTCTCTTACTCTGTACTTTAATAGTCAGTTCTTTTAAAGCGCGGGTTTATTTTTGTGATCTCAGTATGGCAGAAGCACTGAGGTGATGGAGGTGTGTTAGTGTGTTGCACTGTTACTATATTGGATTAGGCACAGCAGTGCTGCTGGAGGATTTTTTTTTAACAGTGTGTCCACTGCGCTCTCTATTAGACAGTAGATTTTACCTCGTAAAGGTAAAAGGAGAGAATAGAGCTTACACACTATGTGATAGTCATCCTGTACGTCATCATCAGTGCTGATGGGACGCTGCCGAAAGGATGCTGGCAGCTGGACAGTTTGGGTTGGTGGATTATTTTCAGTCCAGCTCAACACACACTAAAACACCACCACCACACTACTGTCACTGCAGTGCGGATGATCAGCCACTATACACCTGACTAATAAATACTCTAATAAACACGGTATGTAGAGAAACAGATGGAGTACAGAATGTTCTTGTGGGATTACTAAGTGCAAAAAATAGACAATGAATTCAGAAACAAGAAGATCTAATAAAGTGGCCAGTGAGTGAGTTTGAAAACAAGATGGAACTTCGAATATACTACATTACAATGATAATTCCATCCATCCATTATATTCTGCTTAATCCTCTATTAGGGTAGCGGGGGGGGGGGTTCCCTATGCCCATTCAGGGGAGAACATTTCGGGCGCTGGGCAGATAGACCCAGGACAGGGTGCCAATCTATTACTGGACACACACTCACTCACACACACACTCTGTATGGGGCAATTTGGAGAATTCAATTGACTTGATCCATGTTTGTGGACTGTGGGAGGAAACCGGAGAACCCGGAGGAGACCCATGCAGACACGGGGAGAACATGGAAACTCCACCCAGATGGGGATTCGAACCGGGAATCCCTAGTGCTGAGAGGCGAATGTGCAAACCACTAAGCCACCGTGCCGCCTGTTTTCATATATATATATATATATATATATATATATATATATATATACAGTATATATATATTATATATAATATATTATATACATCCTTTCATTCATTCATTCATTCATTATCTTCCGCTTATCCTCTATTAGGGTCGCGGTGGGGTTCCCCATGCCCATCCAGGGGAGAACGTCTCGGGCGCTGGGCAGGTAGACCCAGGACAGGGCGCCAATCCATCGCTGGGCACACACTCACTCACACAGACACACTCTAAATTGGGCAATTTTTTGAGAATTCAATTAACTTGATCCATGTTTTTGGACTGTGGGAGGAAACCGGAGAACCCGGAGGAAACCCACGCAGACACGGGGAGAACATGGAAACTCCACCCAGATGGGGATTCGAACCGGGAATCCCTAGCGCTGAGAGGAGAACATGCTAACCACTAAGCCACCGTGCCTATTATATACATATCATATATATATATATATATATATATATATATATATATATATATATAATATTGCTACTGCTAATACTAATTATACTAATAATTGTCCTTAGTAACGAGTATTTTCATTATTCCTGCAACCTTTCCTTTGTTGGTTGTTACAACAGGTTTAATCTTTTTGCTATTATAGACAAATGCTGAGGCAAAAAACCCAAATTGTGTTACCATGGCAACTCTGCTGTCTGCTCAACCCAAGCTGTGCTGCTCTTGCAATTATGTAAGACATGTCCTGACGGGGCTTACACTGTAATTCTGTGCGAAACTAACTGATTAAATGTAATACAGCTATCTCCGGATCTTAACTAATCTATTAAATCGATGACAAATTGAAGAGGAATCATTTGAAGCAAAACATTTTCCCCTCATTGCAAACAAACTTCAGCATGCTTTCATATATTACTGACTGAAGTCAATAGAAATGAAAAAGAGAATTTAATAACGAGACAGTAAGGAAAAAATACATCAGTATGTATTACCGAGCACATTGTTAGGAAAAATGGTGCAATTCTGTAATCAAGCCAATCCCTCGGCAGGAGATTTAACATGTTACCATAATCCAGAATAATGAATCTTATTCACAAATTAATACAAAGTAAAAAAACATGCCTATATCTAGTAGGCAGCAGTTCTTATGAAATGTGGTAATTAGTAAATTAAATCTAGAAACCCAACTCTCTATAAAGCACCGTTACCTTAGAAACATACATGCAGCAACAGGTTTGTTCAACAATGATATATTAGTATATATATATCCATCCATTATCTTCAGCTTTATCCTCTACTGGGGTCGTGGGGGTGGTGGTTCCCATTCCCATCCAGGGGAGAACGTTTCGGGCGCTGGGCAGATAGACCCAGGACAGGACGCCAATCTATCACTGGACACACACTCACTCACACAGACTCACTCTATATGGGGCAATTTGGAGAATTCAATTGAACTTGATCCATGTTTTTGGACTGTGGGAGGAAACTGGAGAACCCGGAGGAAACCCATGCGGAAACGGAGAGAACATGGAAACTCCACCGAGATTGGGATTCGAACCGGGAATCCCTAGTGCTGAGAGGAGAACATGCTAACCACTAAGCCACCATGCTGCCCTTATATATAAATACACATACACACTACATCACATAATGCATTTGCCCCCTTTAACCTGTTCTAATGGTCAGAACCCCAATAGTAGCACCACAGTGCAGGGATTATTTGGTTGCTTCATTAGTCCTATCCCAGTAGTGTCAAACTACAGCTGCATTAAACGCCCTCATCGCATAAGCGTAACTGAAGAACTGACAATAAACAATCCACCACCTAAATGATACCTGTTCTGTGATGCTCCTGACCTCGAGAACAGAGAACCAACAGAACTAACAACAACAAAGAACACAGATGGACTACAGTCTGCAATTATAAAACTACAAAGTCTACATCTAAATCTTTCTATTCCAGTCTAATTCTATTCTAATCTGTGTAATATGTACTTTTGCTCCATTGTTCTCCAGCCATCAGAGCTCAGTTTATTCATGTATTTTTTTTCCTCTGCTCACCAGCTCTCAGGTGGAGTGGGCGAGAAAGAAGGACATTGTATCAGTGCACAAAAACTCATCTCAGTGTCTCCGTAACATAATACAGACACCTGAAATTTTTTATCAAGTGTGTCATAACACTATCAACCAGGAAAGAAGCCAATTCTTTTTAGCGTGTGGGGGGGGGGGGGGGGGGGGGGGGGGGGGGGGGGGGGGGGGGGGGGGGGGGGGGGGGGGGGGGGGGGGGGGGGGGGGGGGGGGGGGGGGGGGGGGGGGGGAGAGAGAGAGAGAGAGAGAGAGAGAGAATGTCAATATAAAATATAAAGATAAAAAGGATAAAGACTTAAATATAAAGACTTAAATCCTTATCTGGGTAGGGTTTTCATGCTCTCCTCTTGTTTGCGTGGGTTTCCTCCATGTTTACCAGTCCAAAAACATGGGTTCTAGGTAATTTGGTTGCTATACATTGCCCCATATAGTGTGTGTATTTCTGTGCGAGTGAGTGTGTGTCCAGCAATAGACTGGTGCCCCATCCTGCATGTATCCGCCCAATACCTGAAACATTCTCCCCTGGATAGACATGAGAACCTCAACAACACCTCCAAATACCCCAAGTCCTCAGCAAATGCCCTCAAGTATCCAAAATCAACATACCCCAAAAATCCAATATCCTCTAAGGATTTATGTAATTGCTTTTGCATAATTTAACAAAGTAACCAATGTCATCACATCCACACATTCAATAGGTTTCACTTTGCAAGGCTTTTAATTCTAATAACTCTCTCATATAAATGTCTTTATATATGTTTATATATGTGTTACATAACGTATACCAACATTACTCATGTGGCAAAGCCCCAAGTATTCGCCTCATTCATAACCATTAGATGTTCCAGTTATATCATTGTAACATGGCGCTTGGGTCTGTTAACACAATTAAAGTTCCGTCTCTGAAAAATCAAACAACTCATTAAAAGTTTTCACATGCAATTTCGAGGAATTTAATCAGATGCTGGGGACTGCTATAAGACCCCTTCATTTTAAAGTGAACTCGTGTTACTGTAGCCTGGTAACCTGGCCGACAAAAACAAGAAAAGACAGCAATATGTTTCCTTTTTCGTATTTCCATGGCAACTGGACCCAAGCAACATCATTTCTAAGTGTTATAATGACTAACGAAAATCAGTAAGACAGGTGGTGGGGTGACACTGTTAGCGCTGGGTGTCCATCATTAGCTACACTAAGCTCATTAACTGTCGTACATGACAATTTGGTTATGAGGCAAACACATGTCATGATGAAACAGATTCATGGCAGAAAAAACATACCCTGCTATTTACAAGACATGATTTGTTTACTGCTTATTTGATAATTTTATAAGGATTTGGTTGTATGTGTATGAGAGGATTGTCCATGCATCCATTACCTTCAGCTTTATCCTCTACTAGGTTCAAGGGTGGGTACCCCATGCCCATCCAGGGGAAAACGTTTCGGGCGCTGGGCAAATACATCCAGGGCACGAATGTATAACTGGGCACACACTCACTCACACAGACACACTCTATATGGGGCAATTTGGGGGCGAATAATATATATATATATTTACAGCCATTTCTAAATTAAATCTCTTAATGTTTAAATCTGTAAAGCTGCAAATTTTCTGATACATTACAATTGACATTTTGCTGCAACTTTTACATCTATAACGATCTAAATCACCTCTTATGATCTCTGTGTCACAACCACCAAATTTACCCCCAGCCACCCACCTCCTGTTCTTGTAGAAAACGTGTTGGGACATGTGAATGTGAGTGTCAGGAGAGCAGCGTGATGAACGTGGTGTCAAAAGTGAGTGAAGAGTCAGTGTGACATCTCATTAAATCTGCACAAACATACTGAGTGTTTGTTCACACAACTGCGGCAGTGATTAAGACGAGACTTGGATTAACGGAGGACTTTTCAGATTTTTTTTTTTTTTTATTTCTAAATTTATTGCTGTCTATAAATATTATAACAGATTTATCTTCAAAAGGAGTTCAATAGGAAGGAGAACTGCTTGTTCTTTTCTGAACATTGTGTTATTACATCACCAGGCACAACTTATAAGAAGAAGGGGGTAAAAATAAACAACCACATCAACACGTCCGCTTAGTCCTGTACTTAAGACAAGGGTCACGGGGGGATTCCCCATGCCCACCCAGGTAGAACGTCTAAGGCTCTAAACAGTTACACCCAGGACAGGGCACCAATCCATCACTGGTCACACACTTACTTACAAACATGATTTCTATGGGGCGATTTAGAGCAGCCAATTCACCTTAAATCCATATTTTTGGACTGCGGGAGGAAACCAAGGGGAGGGGACAACGGGAGAACATGGAGACTGATCAAAATGTAATATTAAAATATAAATATATATAAATAATAAAATATAAAAATTATATATATATATATATTCATTCATTCATTCATTATCTCCCGCTTATCCTCTATTAGGGTCGCGGTGGGGTTCCCCATGCCCATCCAGGGGAGAACGTCTCGGGCGCTGGGCAGATAGACCCAGGACAGGGCGCCAATCCATCGCTGGGCACACACTCACTCACACAGACACACTCTATAGGGGGCAATTTTGAGAATTCAATTAACTTGTTCCATGTTTTGGACTGTGGGAGGAAACCGGAGAACCCGGAGGAAACCCACGCGGACACAGGAAGAACATGCAAACTCCACCAGATGGGGATTCGAACCTGGAATCCCTAGTGCTGAGAGGAGAACATGCTAAACACTAAGCCACCGTGCCGCCTATATATTTATATATATAAATTATTCAAATTTATATTATAAAATCTATATAAAAATGTATAAAATCCAGGTTAGAATAACATGTATAACAATAACAAGCTATAAACCATTATCAGAATATTAACAATTAATTCAATTTAATGACAGCAACTCAGCAATATGTGTTTCTCGTACCTATTGCACAATAAAACTGAAAAATCTGAATGATTTCATTTAGAATTGGTTTTAAATGAATAATAGAATTCACAATTGTTTGCATCCCATATTTGTGTACAATATACTGGTTTTATTTGAATTGTCCTCATAATACAGGCTTTTTGTTTTAATATCGCGAGCTTTAAAAAAATTACTGAATGTTGGGAGTTTTTAATTTATTTAGTTATTTTTATACTTTTTGAAAAATTCATTCTCAGTCACATATCCTAATTCACACACACCTAGAGGGAACATAGTATTTTCTGTTTAATGTCCTTGTAAATTGTAAGCGAACCAAAGCAACAAAAAAAAATCCCCACAAAGACATTCAGGACCTGCTGTACAGTACAGCCATCATTACAGTGCTATGCAGGGCTGCACTGTATTGAGTCATAATGGGGTAAAAAGGAATAGTATGTACTTAATTATGCAATTATGTTTACAATTTACAAAAGTACTCCTTATTCTGCCATCACTATTTTTGACATCACTTTGTCCATCTCTTTCTCCCCCTGATCAGATGACTTGGTGATGATATTAAATGTGAACCAACACTGTTTACTTACTCTTAATACTATATATATATTTTTTAATGCAAAATCTACATGGGTATATAGAGACCCAGGGGAGAAAGTTTCAGGAGCTGCGCAGATACACCCAGGATAGGACATCAAATGCTGGACGCACACTCACTCACACAGACACAATCTATATGGGGCAATTTGGAGAATTCAATTAACCTTGATCCATGTTTTTGGACTATGGGATGAAACCAGAGAACCCGAAGGAAACCCACGCGGACACGGGGAGAACATGGAAACTCCACCCAGATGGGGATTCGAACCGGGAATCCCTAGCGCTGAGAAGGGAACATGCTAAACACTAAAGCACTGTGCCACACATATAAACATATACTCTATATATATATATATATATATATATATATTTTCATTCATTCATTCATTATCTTCCGCTTATCCTCTATTAGGGTCGCGGTGGGGTTCCCCATGCCCATCCAGGGGAGAACGTTTCGGGCGCTGGGCAGATAGACCCAGGACAGGGCGCCAATCCATCTCTGGGCACACACTCACTCACACAGACACACTCTATAGGGGGCAATTTTTTTTTTGAGAATTCAATTAACTTATTCCATGTTTTTGGACTGTGGGAGGAAACCGGAGAACCCGGAGGAAACCCACGCAGACACGGGGAGAACATGGAAACTCCACCCAGATGGGGATTCGAACCGGGAATCCCTAGCGCTGAGAGGCGAACGTGCTAACCACTAAGCCACCGTGCCGCCCTTATATATATATATAAATAAATAAATAAGATTGGTTGACATGGAGTGAAAGATTCTCAACAAAAAAGCTGGTTCTTATTGCACAGAGAGGACACTGGACACTAACACATAAGGAGATTCAGTACTTGCACTCGCGGACTGCCGAGCAATGAGAAATTAAAATCATTTCGTAGCATACAGCATTATTCCAAAACAAACTGGGACTTCCAGGTTAGTGGTCCACAGATTAAACCTGATGTACAACATATCAAAACAAGCATTTTCTTTATTCTGCTGAAATTATTATTGACAGGAGGTTTAAATTATTTATGGCAAGTTGGACAGGTTGGCTCTCCTCACCTTGCAGGTTTCTCCGAAGTGAATGAGAACCGGCTGAGCTCATTTAAAAAACCCAGGCAAGGCGACAGGGGGAGAGGAACACTTACAGCAGACAGCAGCACTTACCTGCACTATTTATTTTGACTTACTTCATATTTTTTCCCCTTATATTGACAAAGGTATGACAATTTTCTTCTAGAGGCTTTTATTTTGTCAAAGTGGGTTACGAGTATTTCACATGCAGCCTTAAGAACAATGTGCAGAACTTAAATATGTTCCAAATGTAACAGCAGGACAATCGTTGCATCAGATTGCATTGTGCTGTATATGAGGTAATATGGAAAATAATCCATAAAATCCCTCTATGGATCCCTCTAAAAGTTCCTCTTTTTAAAGAAGTCCGTAAGCACACGGCGTTTTCTAGCGAGCAGGAAATTTATGTATTTAGTTTAAGAAGAAATTCAGTTAAGACTTTATTAGCCTTTTATTGTAGGAGGAGGAAACAATATAGATGTCAAGGGAGTGTCTTTGGAAGACAGTAAACATCTTACATAATACATAGAAGATACAAGATTATTTATGTTCTAAATTGCAGAAGCCTTTTGGGTAAAAAAAACAAAAAAAACAAGTATTTTACTAGTCTGAGCTCCATTACGGTTACATTTGGTAGATGCGACTTACAAGGTGAGCACAGGGTTAATCACAACATCCCTGGAGCAATGAGGGGTTAAGGGTCTTGCTCAAGGACCCACATTGGTAACTTCAGAGGACCTGGGATTTGAACCCCCAACCTTCAGATTGACAGCCCAACACCCTAAACACTGAGCTACCACACCAACTAGTTTTTATGACATCATTCATTGGAATAATCGGAAGATGATATTTACATTTAAGAGAAGATTTTTAATCGATGGTTTAGTGGTTAACATGTTCGGTTCCCAGTGTTGGGGATCCAGATTCGCATGGGTTTCCTCCAGGTTCTCTGGTTTCCACCCACAGCCCAAAAACATGGATTCAAATATATATATTCAATATATATATATATATATATATATATATATATATATATATATATATATATATATATATATAAATAAATAATGGGCTTTCCTGCCCTAGTTCTAGCCATCCATCCATCATCTTCCGCTTTATCCTCTACCAGGGTTGGGGGGGGGTTCCTCATGCCCACCCAGGGGAGAACGTCTCAGGTGCTGGGCAGAAACACCCAGGACAGGACACCAATCTATCACTGGGCACACACTCACAAACATACTCTATATGGGGCAATTTGGAGCATTAAATTGACCTTGATCCATGTTTTTGGACTGTGGGAGGAAACCGGAGAACCCGGAGGAAACCCACACAGAAACGGGGAGAACATGAAAACTCCACCCAGATTGGGATTCGAACCTGGAATCCATAGCGCTGAGAGGAGAACATGCTAACCACTAAGCCACATCCGACCCTAGTTTTAGATTAAGCAAAATATAATGGACGGATGGATGGATTTTCAAATGGCATTATTATATTCCTTCAGCATTTGTAGGTTAATAGGCCGAAATGTAACTAGAGCAGACGTTTGTTATATTTAGGACATAATCTGAGTCAGAAAATACCCATAAACTCCAAATGATGAGTCAGAAAAGCAGTAAACACTCCTTTGGGTATTGAATAACACTTACAGACAGGGATTTTAAGGAATGAAGATAAGCATTTTAAGAAAACTTTGAAAAAAGACGGAGAAGTACAAAGTTCACTCCCTAGATTAAAAAAAATGCAAAAAGAAAAGATGATCGTTGCCCCTGAGGCCTTCACTGCAGTATTTGAATGTACACTTTGGTGACTTGTTTTCTAAGAGTTTAGTCACTTCGCCAACTATGACTAATGTACAAAAGCAGGAATCAAAGTCGTGACTAGTTCCTGTTCCATACGGAATAGCAGTTTTCAGATGTTAGATGAATTCGTTTTAATGCCAATACACGATTTCAGGAGGACACAATGATTTAGGTGAGGTAGCTCAGTGTTTATGGTGTTGGGTTGGCAATTGGGTTGTGGGTTCAAATCCCAGGTCCACTGAAATTACCACTGTGGGTCTTTGAGCAAGATCATTAACCCTCATTGCTCCAGGGATGTTGTATCATGACTGACCCTGTGTTTAAGTTGGGATAGCTGTAAGTCGTTTTGGACAATAGCGTGTGCTAAATGACCTCATCTAACTAATAGAAGCCTTTACATCTGCCTGAGGTAAATACCACACTGCACCACTGCCAACTATTGGGCTGTCTTGATTATTTCTTTAAAGCTATTTAACTGGTTAGACAAGACTAAGACCAAGAGCAAGACCAGACCCAGAAAAGACCAAGACCAAGACCAAGATCAAGAGGAAGACCAGACCCAGACCAAGACAAGACCAAGAGTAAGAGCAAGAGTAGGAGTAAGAGCAAGAGCAAGAAAAAGAGCAAGACCAGACCAAGACATGAGCAAGAGTAAGACCAAGAGTAAAAGCAAGACCAAGACCAAGGCTAGACCAAGACAAGAGCAGAGTAAGAGCAAAATCAAGAGCAAGAGCAAGACTAGACCAAGACCAATACCAAGACCGGACCAGAGCAAGAGCAAGAGCAAGAGCAGGACCAAGACCAAGACCAAGAGCACAAGCCCGAGCACGATCATGAGCACGACAAGACCAAGACAAGAGCAAGAGCAAGACCAAGACCAAGACCAAGAGTCTGAGCATGAGCACGAGCACAACAAGAACAAGAGCAAGACCAGACCAAGACATGAGCAAGAGTAAGACCAAGAGTAAAAGCAAGACCAAGACCAAGACTAGACCAAGACAAGAGCAGAGTAAGAGCAAAATCAAGAGCAAGAGCAAGACCAGACCAAGACCAATACCAAGACCGGACCAGAGCAAGAGCAAGAGCAAGAGCAAGAGCAAGAGCAGGACCGAAACCAAGACCAAGAGCACAAGGCCGAGCACGAGCATGAGCACGACAAGACCAAGACAAGAGCAAGAGCAAGAGCAAGACCAAGACCAAGAGTCTGAGCATGAGCATGAGCACAACAAGAACAAGACAAGACAAGAGCAAGACCAAGAGCAAGACTAAGAGCAAGACCAAGAGCAAGACCGGACCGGACCAGACCAAGACCAAGACCAGATGACACGACAATCCTTTATTTGTCCCACAATGTGGGAAATTCACATTTCTGAGCAGCAGAAGTGAGAGTAACTGATACATCTAATGTATATATTACAAGAAGTACTTTGAAAAAGAAAGAATGTAATAGAAATAGAGCTCAGTATATACAAAAATAAATAAATAAAATCGAATAAATAACTACTCAATTACACGGCATATAATACAGGGGGAGACGTGATAAAGAACAGATTGCACAGCAATAAAGTATTGCACACATGATGCAAATTAACAAAATGGTCAATTGTAGAAAATCAACAGATGTGGAACCGAGGAGGTGTACCTAATAAAATGGCCGGTGAGTGAATATATCCATTTAACATTCAAATTTTTAATTAATCTAAAATCATAACAGGGTGTCGTGGTGACGCACATCGATGTTTGTTCTCACAGCAGGGTCGATGTGTTAACGCGTCACATTTCAGCAGTGAAAACCTCAAGCAGATGGTGATCATTATAATAATGATGCACATCCCAGAAATCAAATATATACACAACGTTTTTATCAATCAGCTTTCAACATTTATACGGTTCCTGAATATAAAACTAAATACAATGTAGTTTAAACTAAATTCACTTCGAACTGATACAACAGTAACATGTTGCTCACACTAATAATAAATAATACAAAAACATAATAAATGATACTAGTTTAGTGGTTGGCATGTTCTCCTCTCAGCACTAGTGATTCCCACTTCGAATCCCACTCAGGGTGGAGTTTCCATGTTCTCTCCATGTCCACGTTTCCTTCAGGTTCTCTGGTTTCCTCCCACAGTCCAAAAACATGGATCAAGGTCAAGTGAATTCTCCAAATTGCCCCATATAGAGTGTGTCTGTGTGAATGAGTGTGTGTCCAGTGTATCACTAGATAGTGTCCTGTCCTGGGTGTATCTGCCAAGCACCCGAAACGCTCTCCTTTGGATGGGCATGGTGACCCCCCCCCCCCCCCGCGCAACCCTAGTGCAGGATAAAGAGGAAGACAATGGATGGATGGAGGTTTTAGGCAAGGCAGCACGGTGGCTTAGTGGTTAGCATGTTCTCCTCTCAGCACTAGAGATTCCAAGTTCGAATCCCAATTTGGGTGGAGTTTTTATGTTCTCCCTGTGTCCGCGTGGGTTTCCTCTGGGTTCTCCGGTTTCCTTCGACAGTCCAAAACATGGATCAAGTCAAATGAATTCTCCAAATTGCCCCATATAGAGTGTGTCTGTGTGTGTGTCCAGTGATGTGTCCAGTGATAGATTGGTGTCCTGTCCTGGGTCTATCTGCCCAGCACCCGAGACGTTCTCCCCTGGATGGGCATGGGGAACCGCCCCCCCTGGATGCAGCATGTTAATCGGTGTCAATTGGTTTCCATGTTCTCCCCGTGTCTGCGTGGGTTTCCTCCGGGTTCTCCGGTTTCCTCCCACAGTCCAAAAAGATGGATCAAGGTCAATTGAATTCTCCAAATTGCCCCATATAGAGTGTGTCTGTGTGTGTGTCCAGTGATGTGTCCAGTGATGTGTGTCCCCCCCCCCCCGCGACCCTAATAGAGGATAAAGCGGAAGATAATGGAGGGATGGATGGAATTCCATAACAAATGAATTAAACCAAGTGGTTCAGTATGAGATATTGTTTAAACTTTGCTGTTCTTAGTCTATTTCTACTTTTTCAGAATCCAGATTAGAATTAGTTTGTCCATCATTGCACATATCACAAACGTTTTATGACTCAGAATCAGTTATTATATCTCAAAGTTGCTCTGCTTTAGTAGAGTCATTATTTTGCTGAAGATCTGCAATAGTACTGTGTTGTGATAAACTAGAAGCCAAAAACGCTAACATTAATTGCCAATTCTTTCTTCAGCAACCGTTAAAATGCTATGCAGTAGTTTTGTGGTTGCTTCGTATGATGGCGTTAGCTGCATTTCAGAAAGCCTTAATTGCCTTTAGGACTGAATCACCCGCTTGAAGGGTGCTGTGTGCTTTTAAGGGTAAATAACTGCCTGACAAATGACACTTTAAAGCTTGTGAGAAGGAACCACAGATCCATAAGAGCTCTTAATTTTGGGGTTTTGAGTTTTCCATGTTTCCACATTTATCTTTATTGTGAGAAATAAGCGGCGGCACGGTGGTTTAGTGGTTAGCATGTTCTCCTCTCAGCGCTGGCGATTCCCGGTTTGAATCCCAATCTGGGTGGAGTTTCCATGTTCTCCCTGTGTCCGTGTAGGTTTCCTCCGGGTTCTCCGGTTTCCTCCCACAGTCCAAAAACATGGATCAAGTTCAATTAAGTTCTACAAATTGCCCCAGATAGATAGTCCAACACTCAAACCATCCATCCATTATCTTCCGTTTTATCCTCTACCAGGGTCACGGGGGTGTGGGGGGGAATCGGAGAACGCGGAGGAAACCTATGTGGACGGCTAACCACAACACTCAAACCAAAAGTTAAAAAGTTACTGTCTGTATTATGAATCATCCAATGAGTGGAAATGTCCATCCATCCCTTATCTTCCGCTTTATCCTCTATTGGGGTGACGGGGGGGGGTTCCCCATGACCATCCAGGGGGACGTTTCGGGAGCTGGGCAGATACACCCAGGACAGGACACCAATCTATTACTGGACACACACTCACTCACACACACACACACACACACACACTCTATATGGGGCAATTTGGAGAATTTATTTGACCTTGATCCATGTTTTTGGACTGTGGGAGATAAATCGGAAAACCTGGAGGAAACCAATGCGGACACGGGGAGAACATGGAAACTCCACCCAGATTGGGATTTGAACCGGGAATCCCTAGAGCTGAGAGGAGAACATGCAAACTATTAAGCCACCGTGCCGCCCTTTAAGTGGAAATGGGATTAATAAATTCGAATTAAATAAAAGATTTAAAGAAGAAAAAATGAATCCATTTAAAGTAATGTGGTTGAGGACAGTTTCAGTAGTACATACTGTGATGTTTATAATATTAACAGCAGGACCAGTAATCTATCGCTGGGCACACTCACACACACACACACACACACACACATACACACTCTATGTGGGGCAATTTGCAGAACTCACTTGACCTTGATCCATGTTTTGGACTGTGGGAGGAAACCGGAGAACCCAGAGGAAACCCACGCGGACACGGGGAGAACATGGAAACTCCACCCAGATGGGGAATCCCTAGAGCTGAGAGGAGAACATGCCAACCACTAAACCACAGTGCCACCTATATACACATATAAACATATATACATACTTACACACACATCATATCAATATTAAAGGAGCTTATTATTTTAATAGTTATGGTTTATGTGATCTGAATAGACATTAAAAGCAATAAAAGATGTTTTGGAATCCCTCCATTCAACAGTGAAGACGATGGAGAACGTATATAAGCCTCCCACTGTGAGTTGTCCTAATTGCTTTCAAAATGTTCGCCATTCTTCAGGATACAGTGGTTTTTATTCCCGCTCATTTCTAACACCCAGCGGATTTTCACTGGCGTTTTTAATGATGTGCAATTTAAACCTTCCAGTGGTAATGAGGCCGTCAAGCTTTGCTTCGTTTAACACTGCCGGAACAAGCTAAATGGATAAAAAATCTGAAAACTGAAGCTCATAATTAAAGCACTTTAAATTGTGGCTTTGAATTTTCTTGATAAGTCTAATAAACGGTCGACGGGTTTTTAACTCGGCACTAATTTAGCCAAATTTAGAGAATTTAATGAAAATAAACATTTTAAATTTGCATTTGAGGTTCTGATTTGAGTACAGAACTTAGGTGGATGATGTTTTTTACTACATTATAGAATTAATTAATTAAATTAATTAAATTACTTTGAGGCGGCACAGTGGCTTAGTGGTTAGCACGTTCGCCTCTCAGCGCTAGGGATTCCCGGTTCGAATCCCCATCTGGATGGAGTTTCCATGTTCTCCCCGTGTCTGCGTGGGTTTCCTCCGGATTCTCCGGTTTCCTCCCACAGTCTAAAAACATGGATCAAATTAATTGAATTCTCAAAATTGCCCAATTTAGAGTGTGTCTGTGTGAGTAAGTGTGTGTCCAGCGATGGATTGGCGCCTGTCCTGGGTGTATCTGCCCAGCGCCCGAGGCGTTCTTCCCTGGATGGGCATGGGGAATCCCACCGCAACCCTAATAGAGGATAAGCGGGAGATAATGAATGAATGAATGAATAAATTACTTTTAATTAAATTATAAATTAATTGTAGCGGCACGGTGGCTTAGTGGTTGGCATGTTCTCCTCTCAGCACTAGGGATTCCAGGTTCGAATCCCAATCTGGGTGGAGTTTCCATGTCCTCCCCGTGTCCGCGTGGGTTTCCTCCGGGGTCTCCGGTTTCCTCCCACAGTCCAAAAACATGGATCAAGTCAATTAAGTTCTCCAAATTGCCCCATATAGAGTGTGTGTGTGAGTGAGTGTGTGACCAGCGATAGATTGGTGTCCTGTCCTGGGTGTATCTGCCCAGCGCCCGAAACTTTTTCCTCTGGATGGGCATGGGGAACCCCACCGCGACCCTAATAGAGGATAAAGCAGAAGATAATGAATGAATCAAAAAATTAATTGTGACAGTTAAAAAAAAAAGGGTCTGGAATATGTTTTTAATATATAAATTGCACGAGAGCCATAAGCTACGTCCACACTAAACATGAAAAACTTTTTTTTTTTTAAAGTATTTTAGCTGTCGGTGTGAGAGTGGAACCAGAAACAGATTTCATGCCGCCTAGTTTAAATATCCATCCATCCATTATCTTCTGCTTTTTCTTCTACTAGGGTCGCGGAGGGTTCCCCATGCCCATCCAGGGAAGAACGTTTCGGGCGCTGGGCAGATACACCCAGGACAGGACGCCAATCTATCACTGGACACACTCACTCAGACACACACTCTATATGGGGCAATTTGGAGAATTCAATTGGCCTGATCCATGTTTTTTGACTGTGGGAGGAAACTGGAGAACCCGGAAGAAACCCACATGGACACGGGGAGAACATGGAAAGTTCACCCAGATTGAGATTTGAACCGGAAATCCCTAGAGCTGAGAGGAGAACATGCTAAACACTAAACCTTGCTTAAACCACTAAAACCTGCATATTTCTCTCAGTATGTATTAAACACTGCTTTACAGTTTTGGAGTATCATTGTTATTTGATTAGTATTTATTTCATCCTTGTTTGTTTTCACTGGTGTTCACATGAAAACCCACACAGCAGACTTACTTAAAATGCAGATTGGCTTCGAATATGATTGGCAGGAACCCAGCAACCTACACAGAGCTCAGACTGTCTATAAAACAGTCTGATAAAATAAGTGCTTAATCATATCGCATGTTTTTATGCAGTTTTCAGACTGATTACAAACAGAGCGTCTATAGTGACGGCTTGTTGGTCAGCGCCTTGATTCAGTTTGACCTAAAGATCTTATTTGAAGTCTGAAATGATTCTGTAAAGTTCATTACTTTACTTCGAGTTCTCTCCTCTATGACTAATAACATGAATCAGGGGGACTTCAAGGGAGACGTGGCCTTTGAGACCAGAGTTATTAGGAAGCCAAATTCAAAAGTGTTCATTCACCAGCCACATTATTATTATTATTATTATTATTATTAGATCAGTTTGTAAATCAGAATATTGTCTATAATCTCACCATTAAGCTGCATTCTATATTCTAATGGCCATTTTCTAATGGCACAAGGAATACAGATAGAGCAAATTAAGTCTCTTCACTTTACCCATCAGCATGTCTTTGGAATGTGAAAAGAAAACCCACACATGCACAGGGGGAGGAAGAACATGCCAACTTCGCACAAAAAGAACCCCCACAGATCAGGTTCTATTAGGGTGGTGGATAATAGTAATAGTGATAATAATAATAATAATAATAATAATAATCCATTCCTTATCTTTCACTTTATCCTCTATTAGGGTCACGGTGGGGTTCCCTATGCCCAACCAGGGGAGAACGTTCCGGGCGCTGGGCAGATAAACCCAGGGCAGGACAACAATCTATCACTGGACACACACTCACTCACACAAACACACTCTATATGGGGCAATTTGGAGAATTCAGTTGACATTAATCTATGTTTTTGAACTGTGGGAGGAAACCGTAGAACCCGGAGGAAACCCACATGGACACGGGGAGAACATGGAAACTCCACCCAGATTGAGATTCGAACCGGGAATCCCTAGTGCTGAGAGGAGAACATGCCAACCACTATGCCACCATGCCGCCCAATAATACTAATACTGATAATAATATTAGTGATAGTAATAGTGGATCAGACACCTGTATGTTCTGATTGGTGTACTGTTCTCTGTCTAGCAGCACTGCTGTGTCCGTGTGGGTTTCCTCCAGGTTCTCCGGTTTCTTCCCACAGTCCAAAAAGATGGATCAAGTTCAATGGAATTCTCCAAATTGCCCCATATAGAGTGTGTCTGTATGAGTGAGTGTGTGTCCAGTGATAGGTTGGTGTCCTGTCCTGGGTGTATCTGCCCAGCGTCCGAAACGTTTTCCCCTGGGTGGGCATGGGGAACCCCCCCCCTTGAAATCAAGAACAGACCCATAAGACTTCATGTGTAAAGTAATTCTAATCATGGAAAACGATGGAAACGAGATAGAAAGACAATGATTTAGGTCACATATTAACTGAACCTTCAATTTAATTAAAATGTTTTAGTCATTAAACAGCTACTGTAAACATTACAGACCGAGACTACGTGAAACACGTTACACACTGACTGTTAATGCTGGAATATAGAATGTGTCTAAACATACTTGGTATCTGGAATAAATGTATGACGCTAGGGCGGCACGGTGGCTTAGTGTTTAGCATGTTCTCTTCTCAGCGCTAGGGATTCCCGGTTCGAATCCTAATCTGGGTGGAGTTTCCATGTTTTCCCCGTGTCAGTGTGGGTTTCCTCCAGGTTCTCCGGTTTCCTCCCACAGTCCAAAAACATGCATCAAGTCAACTGAGTTCTCCAAATTGTCCCATATAGAGTGTGTCTGTGTGAGTGATTGAGTGTGTGTCCAGTGATAGATTGGTGTCCTGTCCTGGGTGTATCTGCCCAGCGCCCGAAACGTTCTCCCCTGGATGGGGAACCCCCCCCCCCACGACCCTAATAGAGGATAAAGCAGAAGATAATGAATGAATGAATGTATGACGCTACATACAAGTTCTGAAGGTTTCTGAGATCATCACGATTTGATGGACCTGGTGCCTACATGTGTTTCTCCATTTCCTCCACGAATTATAAAACCTCATCATACAACCAGCCAGGGGCGTCGTTAGTCCTGGGCTTTCGGGGTTATAGCCCCGGATGTTTTGTCAGTAGCCCCGGATCAAATGAGAGCAGCTTTCTCTGCAGCCTCTCCTCCAGCAGCAGGACCCAACGGAGTCACCGTCAAATGTTTGTGCTTCTAAGCTGTGTGTGTGTGTGTGTGTGTGTGTGTGTGTGTGTGTGTGTGTTTGACGGAGACAGATTTTTTTCGCCAGTATCAGGACTAAAGTTACCGTAATAACTGTAAGTTGGCTATAAAGAGCAGCTTCTCAGCTTTCAGAAACCATCAGATTTTTTTCTGAAGGCCCAAAATGTCTCAAACTTACGGTATTTAAATCAAAACCTTAAACTGTCTCATCTGCGACTCGTAAAACAGATTCATGCTTTTCTGCAGAAGCTCAGGTTCATTTATTCAAAATTTTCAGCCAAAACCATCATTTATTAGAACTGAATGTGCTCTCCACTGCTGACAGACAGATTTCATTCATTCATTCATTCATTCTTTATCTCCCGCTTTATCCTCTATTAGGGTCGCAGTGGGGTTCCCCATGCCCATCCAGGGAAGAACGTCTCAGGCGCTGGGTAGATACCATTGCTGGGCACACACCCACTCACACAGACACACTCTATATGGGGCAATTTTAAGAACTCAATTGACTTGAAGCATGTTTTTGGACTGTGGGAGGAAACCAGAGAACCCGGAGGAAACCCACACAAACACGGGGAGAACATGGAAACTCCACCCAGATGGGGATTCGAACCGGGAATCCCTAGCGCTGAGGTGAGAGCATGTTAACCACTAAGCCACCGTGCCACGACATATTTCATATGTTATTTAATTTTATCCAATATAACTAATAAATGATCAAACAAAATGAATGTAACAACAGCTTGTAAAATGGATAAATACACTCAAGAAAGGGCTCTTTTTAAAGAGGACAGAGAGGGGGGAAATAAGGGATCTGGGCTAAAGCCCCTGATGTTTCTAAACCCTAAAAACGCCCCTGCTGTCAACCTTTCGTTTACAAAATAAAAGCTAAATCTTTCATACTTTGCTATAAATTTGTACTATTTGTCTGAGAGGTTAGCAGAGGTCAGGTTAGGTTCCATTTCATTATCCTCTACTTTATCCTCTATTAGGATCACGGTGGGGTTCCCCATGCCTATGCAGGGGAGAACGTTTCGGGCGCTGGGCAGATACACCCAGGACAGGACACCAATCTATCACTGGACACACATTCACTCACACACACACACACTAGAAAATGCCATGCAAAAAAATCAAAGATGGAACATCCATCCATTATCTTCCGCTTCATCCTCTTCTAGGGTCGTGGGGGGGTTCCCCATGTCCATCCAGGGAGAACGTTTCCGGCGCCAATCTATCACTAGTCACACACTCACACACACACAGACACACTCTATAGGGGGCAATTTGGAGAATTCATTTGACTTGATCCATGTTTTTGGACTGTGGGAGGAAACCGGAGAACCCGGAGGAAACCCACGCGGACACAGGGAGAACATGGAAACTCCACCCAGATTGGGATTCGAACCGGGAATCCCTAGAGCTGAGAGGAGAACATGCAAACCACTAAGCCACTGGACTTAAATAGTTTTTTCCAACCCTAAAAACGCCCCTGCAACCAGCTATGGATAAACATATGTCTGAAGAAAGGAGCACATTGGAAGTTAAGGTTACAATGTTTAATTGGAGAACGGGGGGGCTACTCACGGGTTCCGTCAAAGTGCTTGGCGATGGTGTCCAGAAAGGTATTCTGGGGTGCGAGGAGCCCCTTCATTACAGGCATGGTTGATTTAAAGTCTTGCTATCACTCCATCCCAATGAGAAAGCACACTGGAGCTCAAGAAAGACATTGGGGGGGGGAGCAAACAAACTCTGGGCTGATGGAAGATCTTCGTTCACCGTGGTTCTCCAGCTTTACAGATAACAGATGCCAGGGTGCCATCCACATCGGGATACCTGCTGCACGTTTCTGATATTGTTCCACGGCGATTGAAAACGGTCCATTTTCAGTTCATGCACATGTCCTGTCTCGAACTTTTATAGAACTCGGCCGAACCTTTCCACCTGTTACTGTTAGCGTTCAATCTTTCCTTAAATAGCGCCGACAAGCTCCTCTAATCTTTCTCATTTCCACAGGATGCTCTAGAGTTTCATCAGCCGGCTTTCTTTTCTCATCCCTTTGCCGAATTTGAATACAGAGCACCATTCGGCGCTCCGATTCGTGTCCCTGGCTGCAGCAGGTGCACAGTCAGCATCCCTCCAATGTTCAGCCTCGTCCTATCAACTGATACCACTTCCAGCTCTCTCTCTCTCCCTCCCCTGCTCTCTCTCTCTCTCTCTCTCTCTCTCTCTCTCTCTCTCGCACACACATCCTCCCCCTCACTCATTTTCTCACATGCACATATCCCAACACGTTTTCTTCTCAGCTTCTCTTTCTGCTACATATTCAGCCGACCTGCTCACAGTTTAACCAAATATTGGCACTTTTTTTTTTTTTTGAAACAGGTCTTAGCAGCATAACATGGAACAGTCCATTATTTTCTCTAAATGTCTTGATACATCAGGGAAAGAGGCAGGATGCACTGTGTACCGTGCAATTCTTAAAGCTGCAGGATGTAGCCTACCTACCTCTCTGGTAGAGCTGTGTTATTGCAGGTCTTTATTAAAAAAAATCATTGGTTCAAAAAATGCATAATGTTGTAAAATATTATTGTATGCATTAACATTTCACATTTACATTTAGTGTGGTGGCACGGTGGCTTAGTGGTTGGCATGTTCTCCTCTCAGCGCTAGGGATTCCCGGTTCGAATTTCAATCTGGGTGGAGTTTCCATGTTCTCCCTGTGTCCACGTGGGTTTCCTCCGGGTTCACCGGTTTCCTCCCACAGTCCAAAAACATGGATTAATGTCAATTGAATTCTCCAAATTGCCCCATATAGAGTGTGTCTGTGTGTGTGATTGAGTGTGTGACTAGTGATAGATTGGTGCCGGAAACGTTCCCCCTGGATGGACATGGGGAACCCCCCCGCGACCCTAGAAGAGGATGAAGCGGAAGATAATGGATGGATGTTCCATCTTTGATTTTTTTGCATGGCGTTTGCTAAGATTCATCCAGCATGGAGCATCAATGGTTCCACACACAATTATAAGAGAGGTCAGCAGAAAATGACCAAAATGTTTCAAAGTGGCAGAGAAGTTACAGTTACTGTATATAACTGGGGGGGGGGGGGGGGGGGGGGGGGGGGGGGGGGGGGGGGGGGGGGGGGGGGGGGGGGGGGGGGGGGGGGGGGGGGGGGGGGGGGGGGGGGGGGGGGGGGTTATATATTATATATAATTGTCATAACTATAATGTAAATATTATATATAACTGTCATAACTATAATGTATATATTATATATAACTGTCATAACTATAACTTATATATTATATATAATTGTCATAACTATAATGTAAATATTATATATAACTGTCATAACTATAACGTATATATTATATATAACTGTCATAACTATAACTTATATATTATATATAACTGTCATAACTATAACGTATATCATATATAACTGTCATAACTATAACTTATATATTATATATAACTGTCATAACTATAACTTATATATTATATATAACTGCCATAACTATAACTTATATATAACTGTCATAACTATAACATATATTATATATAACTGTCATTTTTTGGTTCCGAGGGCCAACAGGCTTTATAATACAACTGTTTTGGGCCAGAAGAACAAATAAGAACAATAAGAAAACTGTCTTTTGTATTTTGCACAGTATCACTTTGATATTATTACACATTTTGACACATTATAACTGTAAATATATTGGCTGCTAAATTTTCATTCATTCATTCATTCATTATCTCCCGCTTTATCCTCTATTAGGGTCACGGGGGGGTTCCCCATGCCCATCCAGGGGAGAACGTTTCGTGCGCTGGGCAGATACACCCAGGACAGGACACCAATCCATCGCTGGACACACACTCACTCACACACACACACTCTATATGGGGCAATTTGGAGAATTCGGTTGACTTGATCCATGTTTTTGGACTGTGGGAGGAAACCGGAGAACCCGGAGGAAACCCACGTGGACACGGGGAGAACATGGAAACTCCACCCAGATGGGGATTCGAATCGGGAATCCCTAGCGCTAAGAGGCGAATATATATACTGTACTTTTATTTATTCATTATCTTCTGCTTTATCCTCTATTAGGGTCTTGGGGGGGGGGGGGTCCCTATGACCATCCAGGGAAGAACGTTTTGGGCGCTGGGCAGATACACCCAGGACAGGGCGCCAATCTATCACTGGGCACACACACTCACTCACACAGACACGCACGCATACACATTCTATATGGGGCAATTTAGAGAACTCAATTGACTTGATCCATGTTTTTGGACTGTGGGAGGAAACCGGAGAAACAAGAGGAAACCCATGCAGACACGGGGAGAACATGGAAACTACACCCAGATGGGGATTTGAATCGGGAATCCCTAGCGCTAAGAGGCGAACGTGCCAACCACTAAGCCACCGTGCTGCCGCTGCAAAATTTTCTTCAGGATAAATAATTCTATTCTATATATATATATCTATCTGTCTGTCTGTCCGTCTGTCTGTCTATAAGCAAACACTCAGAATGCACGACTGTTCGAACCTTGATGTGGGTGGGCTACAATTTCAGAACACTATGTCAGACAAATTGCAAATTTTTCTTTTTTTACAACTGAAAAGACGTCATACATTTTCTCACCCAACATTTGACTTTAATACACAAAAGCACATTTATTCATTTAACTTTAATAATGTCCACGGCATGTGAGCCATATCTGCCTCCTCAGAACATTTGGTTACAATAAAATAATCACCTATTAAAAACAGATACTTACAATATTTCATATTGATTAAAGGCTTAATGACTGAAACTACATCTCAGAGTAATTACGGTCTGTACAAGCCCCGTTCTACGGGTGGGACTAGATACTTAGGGGGTTGTTCAAGGTCAAGTTTAAGCGGTGTGTGAAAGATACCCAGTCTGTCTTCGGCTCTTCTGCCCATGGTTAGAATCCCGGCAGCTTGGTTGCGGGAACTTTGCAGAAGATGCTGCAGGCGCTCATGGTAACGGCTGGCGTTGGCTTTACGTTTGCTCAGTGTGTGGATCCCGGCAGAGATGTCGCTGGTCAAGCGTCCTAGTTTTTCCAACATGCTGGTTGCATTCTCTGGACCTGGTTGGCACAGTAATTCATACAGTGTGCACAGTCTAGGTTTCCAAACACAGCAGTCTGTGGTGGCGTCGGTCGCACAGTTCTGTGGAACCAGCAGCACAAGGAGGAGCACCACCTGAACTTTCTGCTGAAGTAAACAGAAGAAGTGAGCATCGGGTGATCCACGATCTCCGAGCCAAGGGTACCATGGATAAAAGTAATACGTACATGTACTTAATACTTTAGTTACATTAACAATAACAATTGTTAAAATAATTGTGCATTTCCTTCCCCTACTGAACCCTGCACAGGAGTGAAGGGTGGTAGTCATAGTAGTAAATAAGGTCAATGACATGTTTAAATGGGTTGGTTGCTGATGATGCGGTGAGCGTATGAATTAAAAAAAATATATCTGAGCCAACCATGGAGTATGAACATTTAAATTCATCCACCCATCCATTATCTTCCACTTTATCCTATATTAGGGTCGCAGAGGAACGTTTCGGGCACTGGACAGGACGCCAATCTTTCACTGGACACACTCACAAACACACTCTATATGGGGCAATTTGGAGAACTCAGTTGACCTTGATCCATGGTATTTGGACTGTGGGAGGAAACCGGAGAACCCAGGGGAAACTCATGCGGACACGGGGAGAACATGGAAACTCCACCCAGATTGGGATTCGAACCGGGAATCCCTAGTGCTGAGAGGAGAACATGCTAAACACCAAATCACCCAAAAACATGGATCAAGGTCAATTGAATTCTCCAAATTGCCCCATATAGAGTGTGTCTGTGTGAGTAAGTGTGTGTCCAGTGATAGATTGGCGCCCTGTCCTGGGTGTATCTGCCCAGCGCCCAAAACATTTTCCCCTGGATGGACATGGGAAACCCCCCCCACGACCCTAGTAGAGGATAAAGCGAAAGATAATGGATGGATTAATGTATAGTGGTAATGAATTAATTTTGGTTTCTATGGATTAATTATAAATTGCCCATTTTCTACTAAATGTTATACTTTACAAGCAGAATTAATTTAGAATAAAATCATTTAACACAATATAGGGGTGGCTTTTAAAAAAGAATTCTTTCCATTTTGCTCGTTTTCCGTTTGCATCTGAACTTCATTTAGCATGCAAATTAGATTCAGGAATTGTAATTAAACACAATGTAGCATCATTTTCATTATAAATATTCAAGTTATTTCACATATAAATACTTAAGTCCTAATTTTATGTCAGAAAACTATGAGCTAATTCACTTGCTTGTTCTATTTTCTACTCTGCTCATCTCAGAAAAGACTCATGAGCTGGAGGAAGACTCTGTAATGAAAAATACAAAATAAGAATCTATTTGAATCTCAGCAAAATGAAAAATTCATGCACTTTCTCTCCTTTAATATGTGCCGTGTTGCTTCATACAGGCAAATGAAAAAAGCCGTATTTGCTCCTGTGACATTCATTTCATCTTTTTAAAACCAAAAACACATAAATCTCTTTCAACTTTTAGAACCTCAGAGCGATCAGACATTAAGACTCACGGTGGTTGAAGAGATGTCCATGGGCTGCATTGCTCCTCTTGGCTTGGTGCACACAGACTGTGGTTCCTGACGCTCTTGGTGTTCGTATGTTCACGCATGTGGCTTATATACAAAACTACTTTTGTCATCCTCATTACTGATCGATCCAAATGATGTCACTAATAGGACCCTGCCGTCCTGGTCCGTGTCCTTTATCATCATGCTGCTTCTTTGAGAACTGGCTTGAAATGCAGGTTGTTGTTAAAAGGCTAATTGGAATGGTTTGCTTCACTGAGGTATCCAAGGCCTTCTGTGTGATCCTGTGCAACTGTATACTTCATTAGTGCATTCTCGGGGTATTGAGGAGTAAAAAGTGAGTAATTAGTGGTCGCTGGATTGACAGACATGGTACAAAAAAAAAGAAATGGCAAACTTTAGGGTCTAAAGGAAGGTAAAGGGTAATGAGGACATGTAGTGTTTATCTCATGGTTAAAAATAACAACAAATTATAAATGTTAGTCCTGACGTATGCAGACTTACATATTCTTATATACAAATACAACGGTAAAGGGGCGTGTCCATTTTTGCAATTTGTAGATGATGTAACGTAAAAGTATTTATATTCAAGAGTTAAGAAATCACAGATTCGTGTTTAAAGTTTGTTCACACAAACTTTAGATTTGGGATTAGAAGACCGACCCTGTTGCAGAGAAAATAAAGATCATCCATCTCTAGTAATGAAATAAAATAAATAAAATAGGGGTGGCACGGTGGTTTAGTGCTTAGCATGTTCGCCTCTCAGCACTAGGGATTCCCGGTTCGAATCCCCATCTGGGTGGAGTTCCCATGTTCTCCCCGTGTCCGCATGGGTTTCCTCCGGGTTCTCCGGTTTCCTCCCACAGTCCAAAAACATGGATCAAGTCAATTAAATTCTACCAAATTGTCCCATATAGAGTGTGTCTGTGTGAGTGAGCATGTGCCCAGCGATGGATTGGCGCCCTGTCCTGGGTCTATCTGCCCAGCGCCTGAAATGTTCTCCCCTGGATGGGCATTAGAAACCCCACCGCGACCCTAATAGAGGATAAAGCGGAAGATAATGAATGAATGAATAAAATAATAAAATGAAACAAAATCTGCTTTAAATTGCTAGGAAATAAGTTCTGTGGACTAAATGGAATATAAAAAAGTCTAATCAACAATGAAAAACATGTAGGTATGAAAATGTGCACCAAGGAAACGTAATATTAATAAACGAGAAACAACAATTACCAGTTTACTTTTACTTTTATATATATTACAGTCTTTATAAATGAAATACATGAGGTGTTGTTCTGCTGATGTTACACCTACGGTTCCCGAACAGGTTGCCCCAACAACCCCAGGCTTTATCTATGACCTGCGCCCCACCAGTGACACGCAGACCATGTGTACAGCAGGACAAACTTTCATTAGAAAATAGAATTATTAATATACTACCCACAATAGTTACAGCAGTTATTACAATATTCATTTTGTTCACAAACAGCATCTCTCATCTGGTGTGAAGTGTCCTTGTTCTAACAACTATTATTAAATTCATTTACAACAGTTTATTTGCTTATCAGAGTCTTTGTGCTGAAGGAAGCTTTTCTGACAGCACATGGTTCATCTTGTTCCTAAAGTTGGCCTAAAGTTCATGAGTCAAAAGTCAATGTTCAAGTCTGAAAACCATAAAAAAAACAGGCAAATGACACACACACACACTGCTGATTAAAAGCCCATCTGTAGAAGTATACAAAGTACAACCAGGTAACCATCTCAAGTGTGTGTTGGAGAGAGACACAGAGTGAGTGAGTGAGTGAGAGTGTGAGAGAGATAGAATTTTAAAAGTATTTTATGGCTAAATGTAGATTTAAAGTGTAATTGTTTTAATTCTTGATCATTGTTGCTCCATGTGTGCAGACAGTGTGAGACATTACGAGCCGCTAATGAAATAACGCAAATGAGGATCACTGTTCAGCAGAAAACTGAATCAAAATAACAAAATATCAAAATTAATATCCAGATAAGTTCAATTTTAATTCATGTTCTAATTTAGATTACGGCGGGACACACCAAGTCGACCAAGTTAAATGTCCAATCAAACTTAGGTGAATAGAATATCAGGATATTCAATAGGTGAACTGAATATTAGGAAGATAGAGAGAGAACGAGATTAAAAGAGAGAGAGAGAATAAAAGAGAGAGCGAGAGAGAGATTGAAAAAGAGAAAGAGATTAAATTAGAGAGAGAGAGAGAATGAAAGAGAGATTAAAAAAGAGAAAGATCATAAATTAGAGAGAAAGTGTTTGAAAGCAAGCGAGAGAGATCGAAAAAGAGAGAGAAATTGAAAAAGAGAAAGAGATTAGAGAGCGATAGAGAGAGAGAATGAAAGAGAAAGAGAAATTGAAAAAGAGAAAGAGATTGAATAAGAGAGAGAGAGAGAGAGAGAGAGAGAGAGAGAGAGATTAAAAGAGATAGATATCAAATATGAGAGAGAGATTGAAAAAGAGAAAGAGCTTAAATTAGAGAGAGAGAGAGAGAGAGATTGAAGAGAAAGATATCAAATAAAAAAGAGAGAGAGATTAAAAAAGAAAGAGATTAAATAAAAGAGAGAGAGTTCAGATTAACCAGTAGCTGATCCATATTGCCCAATCTATATTTAATTAACCAACCAGATTACTATTTTAATAATTTTTCTTTATTCTAATGATTTAACAGCAACGTTTTTATCTTTTATAAACAGGAATCTGTTATAACTGTTATACTCATTTCAAGTCGTCATTAGGGCTTTGCTAATCATGTTAAATGCTGCCACCTTCTGGTGAAACGGTGGAGTTACACCTCTCTTATCCTCAGAATTCTGCCTCTTCTGACTCTGGGATTTTGAGCATCACACCCCACCAGGTCCCCTGCTTCCTAAATATGCAGTGCAAGTCTGATGTCCACTAGAAGACATTTTATTTCTTAGATTTTACGGTTTAAATGTAATGTTTAGTAATAAACATCATAAATGGTAAAATTCTTTTAACTCTATTATAACTTTATTATAAATGGCCATATTCAGGAAAAATACACCTGGTTTGAATCATGTTTTAAGGTTTTCACACTAATTTCAAACTAAAAACAAACTTTGCTTGTATTGAAGAAATGTTGGCTGAGCTGGAACCCCGTGGAACTGATCTGACTCAATTACAGTACAAATGAACAGCTAGTTCACATATTTTAGACCCATCGTAAAACTGCATACAATTTTATGCAAATGCTGAAGCACGACTTGTAACTGGAAAGTATATTAAATAAATATGTGGACCTTTAAACCCCAAAAAGAAAACTATAAAAATCAAAAAGATATCTGATCAGTAAAAAAAACACTTTAAAGAAATCTGGTATTCATAATGCATTATTAACACATTTATAAAGCTTTATAAAGTATTCATAATGCTATAAAATACTTCTCATGAGCCTTTGTTAATGTCAATGGACGTACATAACCACACTCATAAAGTATTATAAGAACATGCCATAAGGCTTTATAACACAGTGGCATAGAGCATAACAAATGATATATTTTAACTGTTAACTTATTATAGAGACTAGCGACATAAAGCCTTATGAAGTTTGTGTTTAATGAACACTTTCCCTGAAAATGACTCTACAAGTGCTTATAAAAGCTTATAAGCTCTGTTTACAGACATAAAGTGTTATCATTAATTACCTATGGTTACATCTCAGAAGAGACTGCATACATGGTAGTACATAATGCCTTATAAAAGCTTATAAATGCTCTTTAGAGACTTTAAGGACACTGTAATCATCTGTTTTAAAGGAAGAATGTGGAAACATTCAAAGAATTCAAAGTTTGAATAAGTTCGTATTATAATGCATTATGTCACTTTGTGTTGTAAAGCCGTATGACAAATTGTTATAACACTTGATGACTAATTATAAACATCTATGTACATTAACAGTGGCTCATAACAAATGTTATAACAATTTATGACTGTGAATATAAACATCTATGTACATAACAAAGGCTTATAATAAATTGTTATAACACTTTATGACTGATTATAAACATCTATGTACATTAACAAAGGCTTATGACAAATGTTATAACACTATGACTGATCATATAACATTTGTCATAAGCCTTTGATAGATGTTTAACACTGTGAATGATCATAAACATCTATCAAAGGCTTATGACAAATGTTATAACACTATGACTGATCATAAACATCTATCAAAGGCTTATGACAAATGTTATAACACTATGACTGATCATAAACATCTATCAAAGGCTTATGACAAATGTTATAACACTATGACTGATCATAAACATCTATCAAAGGCTTATGACAAATGTTATAACACTATGACTGATCATAAACATCTATCAAAGGCTTATGACAAATGTTATAACACTATGACTGATCATAAACATCTATCAAAGGCTTATGACAGATGTTTATAATCAGTCATAAAGTATTATAACGTTTATGTTAGAAAGCATTATGAATACTGTATAAATGCACTTATAATGCATTATAAATACTGAATTCATAGAAAGTGTTACCGAAATCACCTTTAACATTAAGGAGAACTCACAGCACTGCAGCCAGCTGTCCTTTGTCCTGCCCTTTGGTTTCAGTTTAAATTAGTGGAGACGGCAGGAAAGCGGATCGGACGTCCCTCTGTTCTTTTCTCTAAAGTAATAAGGATCCTGTATTCCAACTGCAATAACACTGTCAACATCAATAACTGTGGAAATCTCGTCATTGTGCTTCTACGTTGGTGTACAGCGTCTCGAGCGTAAGCCTGAATAAAACCTTGATTTTTTACCACATCACGTTACCTCGTTTTTATTTTTAGTGCCCAGATATATTAAACCCATTAATCCATCCATCGTCTTCTGCTTAATCCTCTAGTAGGGATTGCCCATCCAGGAGATGGCGCTGAGTACACACACTCACTCACTCACACTATATATATAGAAGGGCAATTTAGAGCAGCCAATTTACCTTGAACCTTGGCAGCACGAGGCTTAGTGGTTAGCACATCCGCCTCTCTGGGTTTTGTTTCCATGCTTCATTTTGAGTTCTCTGGTTTCCTCTCATAGTCCAAAATACATGGATTCAAGGTAAATTTTTTGCTCTACATTGCCCCTCTATAGTGTGTATGTCTGTGTGTGAGGTGTGAGTATGTGGAGAACATGCAAACTCCACACAAGGCGGCACAGTGACCTAGTGGTTAGCAGGTCCGCCTCTCTGAGTGCTGTTTCCATGTCCTCCCTATGTCCATGTGGGCTTCATTTTTGGGTTCTCTGGTTTCCTCCCATAGTCCAAAACACATGGTTTCAAGGTAAATTTTTTGCTCTACATTGCCCTTCTATAGTGTGTGTGTGTGTGAGTATGTGGAGAACATGCAAATTCCACACAAGGTGGCACAGTGACCTCGTGGTTAGCAGGTCTGCCTCTCTGGGTGTTGTTTCCATGTTCTCCCCGTGTCTGCGTGGGTTTCCTCTGGGTTCTCCGGTTTCCTCCCACAGTCCAAAAAACATAGATCAAGGTCAATTGAGTTCTACAAATTGCCCCATATAGAGTGTGTGTGTGTGTGAGTGTGTACCCAGCGATGGATTGGCGTTCTGTCCTGGGTGTATCTGCCCAGCACCCGAAATGCTGAAACTCCCCTGGATGGACATGGGGAACCCCCTCCAATGACCCTAGCAGAGGATAAAGCTAAAGATAATTGATGGATGGATGGATTTTATGATTTATTACACTTTCCAGTTACTGTACGGCTGTTTTTTTTTCTTCTGAAGATAATGTCTGGTTTAAATCCCAAAGATTCTTGCGGATGTTATTAAAATAAAAAGAAATGAGACTACCTGATGTCTATAACGATCTCGATGGTTTGATTGCGTTTGGAACATTCTGCGGTGCACGGCTGCATATAGAACTTCAATCTAAAGCACAGCTTCACATCAAAATGTACATGTTAATACCAGCTGTAACTGCTTCTGTTAACTTAGGTAGAGGTCATTGTGGGGGGCTATTTTTAATATGTTATTTAGGACAGCGGTGTGTGCTATGAGACTTTCTGTCACGATGTCCTATTATAAAAAAGGTCTTTCGGCTTGGTGTGTAACAGCCCTAAGAGGGTTGGATTAGCGGGAGGAAAAGGATACTCATTCATTCATTATCCTCCGCTTTATCCTCTATTAGGGTCGCGGGGGGGGCACCCCACGCCCATCCAGGGGAGAACACCCCGGGCGCTGAGCAGATACACCCAGGACAGGACGCCAATCTATCACTGGACACACACTCACTCACACACACACTGTATATGGGGCAATTTGGAGAACTCAGTTGACTTCATCCATGTTTTTGGACTGTGGGAGGAAACCGGAGAACCCGGAGGAAACCCACACAGACACGGGAGAACATGGAAACTCCACCCAGATGGGGATTTGAACCGGGAATCCCTAGTGCTGAGAGGAGAACATGCCAACCACTAAACCACCATGCCGCCCCATATATAACATTCATTCATTCATTCATTATCTTCTGCTTTATCCTCTATTAGGGTCGCGGTGGGGTTCCCCATGCCCATCCAGGGGAGAACGTCTCGGGCGTTGGGCAGATACACCCAGGACAGGGCGCCAATCCATCGCTGGGCAAACACTCACTCACACAGACACACTCTATATGGGGCAATTTTGAGAATTCAATTAACTTGTTCCATGTTTTTGGACTGTGGGAGGAAACCGGAGAACCCGGAGGAAACCCACGCAGACACGGGGAGAACATGGAAACTCCACCCAGATGGGGATTCGAACCGGGAATCCCTAGTGCTGAGAGGCGAACGTGCTAACCACTAAGCCACCGTGCCGCCATATATAACATATAAAATGAAAATGTAAATATTGACAAATTTGAAACTTCCATTCATTCACTTAATATCTTTCACTTTATCCTTTATTAGGGTCGGGGGGGGTGGGGGTTCACCATGTCCATCCAGGGGAGAACGTTTCGGGCACTGGGCAGATAGACCCAGGACAGGACGCCAATCTATCGCTGGACACACACTCACTCACACACACACTCTATATGGGGCAATTTGGAGAATTTAATAGACTTGATCCATGTTTTTGGACTGTGGGAGGAAACCGGAGAACCCGGAGGAAACCCACATGGACACGGGGAGAAAATGGAAACTCCACCCAGATGGGAATTCGAACCGGGAATCCCTAGCGCTGAGTAGAGAACATGCTAAACACTAAGCCACCGTGCCGCCGGAAAAGGATACTGTTCTAGTTATTACAGCTACATCAATTTTCGGATTGCGTATAGCTACACAGCTGAATGGACAGCGGACTGCCACTCCCGCCCTGTGCCTGCGAATTTGGCTTCCGGTTCTCCTGCTTCGTCGTTTTTTTATTGCCGTTGCCTCGTTTCCACCACCGCAGGGTCCAGAACCTTCCCGTCTCAGTCTCTGTGTCTCTCTCTCTGTGTCAGTGTGGAGCATTCGCGTCCACGGTAAACGGGTCTGTCTCCGGGATGGTGTGTAAGGGCAGGTGAAGGCGAGAATGAGGGGGTAACAGAGGTGAGGCGGGGGACGTGGAGGCTCCGTTTTTGGCCAGGCCGCAGGATTGTGCGGCGCATTGGATCTGCCTCAGGGTGTCCGTCGCTTCGGCTTTCGCGTGCTTCAGCAGGTCCGCCTGGCCCTGAGACAGAGACAAGAAGAAGAAGCAGAATCTGTTAGTATTTGTTACGATATCAATGATTTCAATACAAATTTGGAATAATCAGATTTAATAAAACCAATCTGCACACGGATAATCTTATACATGAGGATGAAGGTGTGTGTGTACAAATCAACATCATTGCTTTGATTACTGCTACCAAACATGATCAAGGTCAATTGTATGCTCCAAATTGCCCCATATAGAGTGTTTGTGTGAGTGAGATTGGCGTCCTGTCCTGGGTGTATCTGCCCAGCGCCCAAAACGTTCTCCCCTGGATGGACATGGGAACCCCCCCGCGACCCTAATAGAGGATAAAGCGGAAGATAATGGATGGATGTATTGTTAAAAACGTATCGCAGTGGCTTATTGGTTAGCATGTTCTCCTCTCCTGGTTCGAATGCTAATCTGGGTGGAGTTTCCATGTTCTCCCGTGTCCGCATGGGTTTCCTCCGGGTTCTCCGGTTTCCTCCCACAGTCCAAAAACATGGATCAAGTTTCTCCAAATTGCCCCATATAGCGTGTGTTTGTGAGTGAGTGTGTGTCCAGTGATAGATTGGCATCCTGTCCTGGGTGTATCTGTCCAGCGCCCAAAACGTTCTCCCCTGGATGCCCCCCCCCCCATGACCCTAATAGAGGATAAAGCAGAAGATAATGGATGGATAGATACTGCAGTCCAGGCGGCACGGTGGTTTAGTGTTTTGCATGTTCATCTCTGAGCACTAGGGATTCCCGGTTCGAATCCCAATCTGGGTGGAGTTTCCATGTTCTCCCCGTGTCCACGTGGGTTTCTTCCGGGTTCTCCGGTTTCCTCCCACAGTCCAAAAACATGGATCAAGGTCAATTGAATTCTCCAAATTGCCCCATATAGCGTGTGAGTGTGTGTCCAGTGATAGATTGGTGTCCTGTCCTGGGTGTATCTGCCCAGCGCCCGAAACGTTCTCCTCTGGATGAGCATGGGAAACCCCCCCACGAACCTAGTAGAGGATAAAGCGGAAGATAATGAATAAATTAATATTGCAACTTTATAAACATTATTTTTTTTCATATGGCAACACGCGTTATTAATTTGTGCTCAACGGCTCTTTATACTAAATGTCTGCATAGTAATATTTTTTTAAGGCAATAAAATGGTTATTGACAGCAATGATTTTACAAGCTGCCATATCAACACTGTTCCAACAGGGGGGGTTGAACGGCACACTTAAAGGAAATGTGATTTGCTTCATAATAAGATCACAGAGTTCTGCGTTCTCATAAATGTCAGCAGCGTTCCTCGTCATTCTAAATATGCACGGTCATATTTCACCAAGCAGCACTGTAGAAGACGGGACCCGTCTCGTTGTTTCAGGACGGCAGCTTCAGAAGGACGGACGTTAGCGCTGAAAGTCTGCTCTGACCCACCTGTCCTTGAGATTTACTTAAGCTAATAAGAATGAAGCCGCTCTTAAGATGTTAACAAGATTCCTCAGGCTAAACTGAGCCGAGTCTGTAAAGCTCAGGTCTGACATCTACATCTACATTCATCCATCCATTATCTCCCGCTTTATCCTCTATTAGGGTCGCAGGGCCCCATGCCCATCCAGGGCAGATACACCCAGTACAGGACACCAATCTATCACTGGACACACACTCACTCACACACAAACACTCTATATGGGGCAATTTGGAATATTCACTTGACCTTGATCCATGTTTTTGGACTGTGGAAGAAAACCGGAGAACCCGGAGGAAATCCACACGGACACGGGGAGAACATGGAAACTCGACAGATTGGGATTCGAACCGGGAATCCCTAGCGCTGAGAGGAGAACATGCTAATCACTAAGCCACCGTGCCGCCCCATCTACAGTTCGAAAGGCCTAATAACACACAGTGCATACAGGTGGTGGGGGGGTGATGGAGCATATATCACCCCTTTATTGAAAGAATAAAGATCTATACTAACATAAGAAATAAAGTATTCTTTAGCAGTTTAATCTATGTGGCCCCTCTCCTAAATAAGAGCAAAGCCTGTTATTGGATAAGGGGTCACACGGTGACATAGTGGTTGGCATGTTCTCCTCTCAGTGCTGGGGATTCAGATTTGGATCCCGATCTGGATGTGTGCATAGCAATGAATTAGCTCTAGATTGCCCCTATAGTGTGTGTGTGTGTGTGTGTGCACAGCAATGAATGAATTGACTCAAAACTGCTCCTATGGTTTGTGTGTGTGTGTGTGTGTGTGTGTGTGTGTGTGTGTGTGTGTACAGCAATGAATCTACTCTAAACTGCCGCTATAGTGTGTGTCTTTGTATATATATGTATATATATATATGTGTGTGTGTGAGTGTGTGTATGTGCACAGCAATTAATTAACTCTGAATCGCCCCTATAGTGTGTGTGTGCGTGTGTGTGTGTGTGTGTCTGTGTGTGCGCACAGCAATGGATGAAGTGACTCAAAACTGCTCCTATGGTGGTGTGTGTGTGTGTGTATGTGCACAGCAATGAATCTACTCTAAACTGCCTCAATATTGTGTGTGTGTGTGTGTGTGTATATATATATATATATGTGTGTGTGTGTGTGTGTGTGTGTGTGTGTGTGTATGTATGTATGTGCACAGCAATGAATTAACTCTAAACCTCCCCTATTGTGTGTGTGTGTGTGTGTGCCCAGTAATAGACCAGCATCCGACCCCCCCACCATGTGACTTTAAATTAGGATTAAGCAGGAGCTAATGGATGGATGGATGGATTATTGGATGATGAAACAAATGTCTTTTCTGTTGCAGCATGCTGTGCGATTACCACAACGTTTAAAATGCCAACAGGCCGGACTGCTTAAATCTGAGCAATGAGTAGATATGATTAAAACCCCCTCCTTACACTAAAACGAGGTTCAGGATGCTGCCTGCAGGGGTCATTGTGACATAAAGAAAGAGTGAGATAAGCCTGCGTTGCAGCACAGCTCATCATCATCGTCCTTTAGAAGTCCTAGCTGCGTCTCCTGCGCATTACTGTGAGAATGCAAAGCTTAAAGTTGCCGAGGTCTATGAGGATGGAGTCGCTGAGGGGGGTGCACATGTGTGCAAGAGGGGGTGCTTGTGTGCACAAGGAATGCAATTACATCAGTAAGTACGCCCTTGCCTGTGGCATTTAGTTTGGGATTAATTAATAGATGCGTCTTAAATTCTGACAATACACAATACACAAGACCAGTATATCTGCCACTACATCCATCCATTATCTTCTGCTTTATCCTCTATTAGGCTTACACAGACACACTCTATATGGGGCAATTTTGAGAATTTAATTGACCTTGATCCATGTTTTTGGACTGTGGGAGGAAACTGGAGAACCCGGAGGAAACCCACGTGGACACGGGGAGAACATGGAAACTCCACCCAGATTGGGAATCGAACTGGGAATCCCTAGTGCTGAGAGGAGAACATGCCAACCACTAAGCCACCGTGCCGCCCTTCTAACAATACATTCATTCATCCATTATCTTCCGCTTTATCCTCTATTAGGGTCGTGGGGGGGGGGTTCCCTGGTCCTTCCAGGAGAAGGTTTTGGGCGCTGGGCAGATAGACCAAGGACAGGGCACCAATCTATCACTGGACACACACTCACTCACACAGACACTCTCTATATGGGGCAATTTGGAGAACTTTATTGACCTTGATCCATGTTTTTTTGGACTGTGGGAGGAAACTGGAGAACCTGGAGGAAACCCACGCAGACACGGGGAGAACATGGAAACTCCACCCAGATTGGGAATCGAACCTGGAATCCCTAGAGCTGAGAGGAGAACATGCTAACCCTTAAACCACTGTGCCATTAACTCATTTAATAATAATATTTTAAAATAATAAAATATTTCATTCATTTGGATAAGCATCTGCACATCACCTCATTTAACTCACAGGTGATGAAGTGCGATGACTGTGTGCAGCAGTATAGTAACACACACAGTGAGGTACTATGCACTGCGTCTTTCACAGTCAGGAACGAACACAGCATCGCTGCACAGTTTTGTCCGTCCAGCCTGAACGTTTGACAAATTGAAGGATTTCAAATGCAGACGTGTTCTTGGTTTTCCCCCCGTGTACGTCCTCGGCTGTGGAACCCAACCTCCGCCCGCTGGATGCTTATGGACCCCGCGTGCTGGACTGACCTAAATAAA
>JAFMOD010000361.1:1677407-1692935 GCA_019802435.1 Corydoras maculifer
ACAGAGAGCAGTGCTCGCCAGCCTGAAACCAAAAATAGAGCAACGTCTTTGTTGGCTTTGATTCGTGAGACCTCAGCCTGCTGTGACCATCCAACTCCTCTACACTCTGTTTTAAAGGATTATCCAGCACAGGATCAGAGCAAATAAACCACGACTACAGTCTAAATCTACACAACCGTTCAGAAGTTTGGACAATTTAGTGTTTTCCTTGAAATCTCACACTTTTATTCATCAAATGAAATTCAAATTGAATAGAATCCAGACATTGACACGGTTACAAATAATGTTTTGGTTGGTTTAGTGGTTGGCAGGTTCTCCTCTCAGCACTAGGGATTCCCGGTTCCAATCCCAATCTGGGTGGAGTTTTCATGTTCTCCCCGTGTCCACATGGGCTTCCTCCGGGTTCTCCGGGTTCCTCGCACAGTCCAAAAACATGGATCAAGGTTAATTGAATTCTCCAAATTGCCCCATATAGAGTGTGTCTGTGTGAGTAAGTGTTTGTCCAGTGATAGATTGGCGTCCTGTCCTGGGTGTATCTGCCCGGGACGTTCTCCCCTGGATGGACATGGGGACCCCCCCCTGACCCTAGTAGAGGATAAAGCAGGAGATAATGAATGGATAGATGTTTTGTTAGAAGGGTATCATGGCTTAGTGGTTGGCATGTTCTCCTCTCAGCACTAGGGATTCCCAGATGGAATCTCAATCTGCGTGGGGTTTTCATGTTCTCCCTGTGTCCGTGTGGGTTTCCTCCGGGTTCGCTGGAAACGTTCTCCCCTGGATAGACATGGGGAATCCCCCCGTGACCCTAGTAGAGGATAAAGCGGAAGGTAATAGAGTGATGGTATGAGAGGAGGTACATTATTGTGACTAAATCACGGGAAAGAAGGGCAATTAGACCTGACGTGCAGTGGAGAGCAGTTACAAACACACTCAACTTTTTTTTTATTTGTTCTATATTCATTCATTTCATTCATTAATGATCCATCCATCCATTCTCTTCCACTTTATCCTCTATTAGGGTCGCGGGGGTTCCCCATGCCCATCCAGGGGAGAACGTTTTAGGCCCAGGACAGGACACCAATCTATCACTGGACACACACTCACTCACACACACACACACACACTCTATATGGGGCAATTTGGAGAATTCAATTGACCTTGATCCATGTTTTTGGACTGTGCGAGGAAACCGGAGAACCCGGAGGAAACCCACGCAGACACAGGGAGAATATGGAAACTCCACCCAGATCGGGATTCGAACCTGAACCCAGCACTAAGAGGAGAACATGCTAACTTCTACTCCACTACTTTTGCACCGTAAAATGATGCATATAGCAAATAACAAGCAGATGAGATGAATTGGAAGCACGATGTATGAAGGAGTAAGAGAACGCTCGCTCGGTTGCAGGTGTGAGTTAGAAGTCTGTTAAAACAGGGGGTGTGCCGGACAATGCAATTATCTCCCAGCCATCCCACACACACACACACACACACACACACACACACACACACACACACACAGAGCTAATTAAGAGCAGGGCAGCTGTGGCACTCAGGTGGACGAGGTTAGACAGATGGAAATGTCTGAAATGCTACAAAACACCACAGATCTTGCTTGAAGCCGCGAATGCGAGTGTGCTCTCGCAAGTGTCTATTTTAGTGAGCGATGGACACGAGGGCCATTAGTGAAGGGATGATTCAGCCTCCCTCTGCGAGCAAGAAGAAGTGAGAAGAGTGAGGAATAGTGGGCGAGCAAATGAACCTGTTTACTTATTGATATTCTCTGTGGTTCTCGAGCGAGGACATCATCGCTATGGCGATCCAGAAACTGACGCAGTGACGGAACAATCAGATACTGAATATTATTATTAATATTTAATTATTATTAATATTGGGCGGCACGGTGGATTAGTGGTTAGCACGTCCGCCTCTCAGCGCTTGTGATTCCCAGTTTGAATCCCCATCTGGGTGGAGTTTCTTTGTTCTCCCCCTGTCCACATGGGTTTCCTCCGGGTTCTCCGGTTTCCTCCCACAGTCCAAAAACAAGGTTGAAGTCAATTGAGTTTTCCAAATTGCCCCATATAGAGTGTGTCTGTGTAAGTGAGTTTGTGTCCAGCATCTGAAACATTCTCACCTGGATGGGCACGGTATATGGTGTGTGTGTATATATATATATATATATGGCACGGTGGCTTAGTGGTTGGCATGTTCTCCTCTCAGCACTAGGGATTCCTGGTTCGAATCGCAATCTGGGTGGAGTTTCATGTTCTCACTGTGTCTGCGTGGGTTTCCTCCAGGTTCTCCGGTTTCCTCCCACAGTTCAAAAACATGGATCAAGGTCAATTGAATTCTCCAAATTGCCCCATATAGAGTGTGTGTGTGAGTGAGTGTGTGTCCAGCGATAGATTGGTGCCCTGTCCTGGGTGTATCTGCCCAGCGCTCGAAACGTTCTCCCCTGGATGGGCATGGGGAACCCCCCCACCCCCCCACCACCCTAGTAGAGGATAAAGTGGAACATGCTAACCATTAAGCCACCGTGAACTACGGCCAGTACGACTAAATAATCTACAAACCCCACACAGACTATTCAAACCCCCCCCCCAGCTGATTGGAAGCGGGGCTGATGGTTCGGTTGCTTAAAGCTGGACGTGTGAACAGGAAACGTGTGAATTAGCGCCGGATGGAACAGCGTAAACCTATAAACGTAACCGGATTAAAAGCACCTGGAAACCTATTTTAAGGTTCTCAAAGCCCATTTGCAAAGCTTATTAGCACTCGTTGACGCGCAAATGACCTGCTAATGTTCTTTTCGGGTTAGGAATGTTCTAGAAAGCAAACAGAGTAAGTCGACTGCCAGAAAAGTTTCCAGCAACATAAACTGGATTACAGAAGCAGGGGCAGGAGTGCAGGACAGGGTGGAAGTGAGGTGGGGAAGTGAGCGGTTAGTGCTGAATTACAGAGGGGTGGAGGCAGGGCAGAGGAGGATAACAAAGTATTTCAATAGGAACCAAGAAAAAATTATAATAAAAAAAATATTTCTGCGCCGTTTCCAAATTTGTACAACCCCCTTAACCTACTGTGAGTAGATATTATATATTCTTACATGATCGTTCACTGTAACCTCTACTAGGGTCGCGGGGGGGTTTCTCATGCCCATCCAGGGGAGAACGTTTCAGGCGCTGGGCAGATAGACCCAGGACAGGACACCAATCTATCACTGGGCACACAGACACTCACACAGACACACTCTATATGGGGCAATTTGGAGAACTCAATTGACTTGATCCATGTTTTTGGACTGTGGGAGGAAACTGGAGAACCCGGAGGAAACTCACGTGGACACGGGGAGAACATGGAAACTCCATCCAGATGGGGATTCGAACCGGGAATCCCTAGTGCTGAGAGGAGAACATGCTAAACACTAAGCCATCGTCTCTCCTTCTATGATAGTTTCATATCTAACATAAATAGGTGGTTTAGTGGTTAGCATGTTCTCCTCTCAGCATTAGGAATTCCAGGTTCGAATCCCCATTTGGGTGGAGTTTCCATGTTCTCCCCGTGTCCATGTGGGTTTCCTCCGGGTTCTCTGGTTTCCTCCCACAGTTCAAACACATGGATCATGGTCAGTTGAACTTTCCAAATTGCCCCAAATAGAGTGTGTGTGTTTGAGTGAGTGTGTGCTAATTGATGGATTGGCTGCCCAGCACCCAAAACATTCTTTCCTGAATGGACATGGAGAACATACCAACCACCACAACCTAAGTATAGGATTATGCAGAAGATACTGAGAAAGAATGAGAGCTATCTATAGCCCCCACAGTGAGTTTGTTAGTTGGTGTGTGTGTGTGTGTGTGTGTGTGTGTGTGTGTGTGTTACACGTAGCTCAATGTAGTTGGGGTAAGTGCACAGGGTCACATCCCTGGAGCAATGAGGGTTAAGGGTCTTGCTCAAGGACCAACACTGGTAACTTCAGTGGACCTGGGATTTGAACCCTCAACCTTCGGATTGAAAGCCCAATAACCCATCACTGAGCTAAAACTCCCCCTCTTATCTGCCCTCTCAGTTCTTACCTGCCCGCTGTGATTGTGTCAGTTTGGAATAGACACCGTCCGCTGATTCAATCAGTGTTCGACTCGTCTGGATCATCTACAGGAAGTCAACGACAGAAACTGAACGTTAGATCTCAGGAAATGAGACGATCAACAACCATGAACACACCGCGAGCCAACATCATCATACTCGCACAAGTTTACTGACAAACATTTTATTACTGACTTTATTAATAAATATATATATATATATATATATATATGAGTGGCACAGTGGCTTAGTGGTAAGCATGTTCTCCTCTCAGCACTATGGATTTTCCCGGTTCGAATCCCCATCTGTGTGGAGTTTCCATGTTTTCGCTGTGTCCACGTAGGTTTTCTCCGGGTTCTCCGGTTTCATCCCACAGTCCAAAAACATGGATCAGGTCAATTGAATGCTCCAAATTGCCCCATATAGAGTGTGTATGTGTGTGTCCAGTGATAGGTTGGCACCCTGTCCTGGATGTATCTGCCCAGCGCCCGAAACATTCTCCCCTGGATGGGAATGGGGAACCCCACCGCGACCCTAATAGAGGATAAAGCAGAAGATAATGGATGGATGAATTATATACGGCTATATTTAGAATTTTATATTATTATTATTATTATTTATTTTTATATATTTTTTTAACTAACGTAAAATTTTAATATCTATCCATTATCTTCTGCTTTATCCTCCATTAGGGTCCCGTTTCAAGCGCTGGGCAGATACACCCTGGACAGGACGCCAATCTATCACTAGACACACACTCACTCACACAGACACAGTCTATATGGGGCAATTTGGAGCATTCAATTGACTTGATCCATGTTTACATTGTATGTACCGTGTTACGGAAATGACAATAAAGTCCTGTTTCCATTGTAACTGAAGCGGCTCACCGTGTCGTAGGCCGTCAGCACTTTGCGCAGCAGTTCTGGGACAACACCCTGCGCCTCCATGGTGGGGTACGGCTCGCTCAGGTTCACCAGAATGCGAAGAGTCCGATCGCTGTTGAGAAGCCACGAGGAGACGGTCAGGATGCACTGCTTCATGTTGGCGGCTGGAGTCAATCCACACAACTCCTTAAAGGACACCATTGCGTTCTGTAACAACAATTTAACACCACATCAGAACAGGACATTTAAAAAGCTTCATAATAAATGGTTTCTTTAAATCCCTGTATTAATTCCTCATTAATAAAACCAAACTCTCACTGCACACACAGCACACCGTCATGTGATCAAAGAATCATATAACTGTAAGGTCCAATTTCCATCCATCCATTATGCCCCCATGTCAAGGGAAGTTTTAGGCGCTGGGCGGATACACCCAAGAAAGGACGCCAATCTATCACTGGGTACACACACACTCACAGAAACACACTCTATATGGGGCAATTTGGAGAATTCAACTGACCTTGATCCATGTTTTTGGACTGTGGGAGAAAACCGGAGAACCCGGAGGAAACCCACACGGACACGAGAACATGGAAACTCCACCCAGATGGGGATTCGAACAGGAATCCCTAGTGCTGAGAGGAGAACATGCCAACCACTAAACCACCGTGCAGCCCGACCTGTCTTTAACAATTGGAAAAGCTATATAAGTCCAGCGGCAGGGTGGCTTAGTGGTTAGCTCTTAGTGCTAGGGATTCCCGGGGGAGAACATGGAGAGAACCCGGAAGAAACCCACGCAGACACGGGGAGAATATGGAAACTCCAACCAGATTGGGATTCGAACCGGGAATCCCTAGTGCTGAGAGGAGAACATGCTAACCACCATGCTGCCATCATTTATTAGTTATTAGTTATATTGGATAAAATTGAAATTTTGAATAAATGAACCTGAGCTTCTACAGAAAAGCATGAATCTGTTTTACGAGTCGCAGATGAGACAGTTTTAAGGTTTTGATTTTAATACCGTAAGTTTGAGACATTTTGCGCCTTCAGAAAAAAATCTGACGGTTTCTGAAAGCTGAGAAGCTGCTCTTTATAGCCAACCTACAGTTATTACGGTAACTTTAGTCCTGATAATGGCGAAAAAATATCTGTCTTCCTCTCTCACACACACACACACACACACACACACACACACACACACACACACACACACACACACACACACACAGCTTCGGTCCCGCTGCTGGAGGAGAGGCTGCAGAGAAAGCTGCTCTCATTTGTTCTGGGGCTACTGACAAAACATCCGGGGCTATAACCCCGAAAGCCCAGGTCTAACGACGCCCCTGGGCGTGAGGGAGATTAACGATTCATTTAAACCTCAGTCCAGAGGAAATTTCTGGTGGGCTATTCAGATCCTAGCACACACACACACACACACACACACACACACACACACACACACACACACACACACACACACACACAAACATTGCCTCACTTTTTGGCATGCTCGCTTTCCCTGTGAGTTTAATGACCTCACAGATCACAGTTCGGGCCCCATGAATCAACAAACCCTGAACCATGTGACTCATGGTGATAACCTGATGTCATGAGAAGGAAGCATGTTCTCTTCCAGCTCATTATCAGTGTATTAATTACGTTCCGGTTCCCATACAGTAGATCCCTCCAGCTTCTTTATTGCTCATTAACTACACACACACAACAGCTCGTACTTTTCAGGGTCACAGGGGGGCAGTTGTAGGATTGTGGAACCTTGTGACCGATACAATGTACTATGACTGAAGTGCCCTTGCATGAGGGACCTAACCATAATTGCAGAAAGTGCTGGGTGTATCTGCCCAGCGCCCGAAACATTCTCCCCTGGATGGACATGAGGAACCCACCCCTCCCCGCAACCCTAGTAGAGGAAAAAGCAGAAGATGATGGATGATTTATAATAATGTATTGTATATCACCCATTGAGGCGGCACGGTGGCTTAGTGGTTAGCACGTTCGCCTCTCAGCGCTAGGGATTCCCGGTTCGAATCCCCATCTGGGATGAGTTTCCATGTTCTTCCCGTCTCTGCGTGGGTTTCCTCCGGGTTCTGCGGTTTCCTCCCACAGTCCAAAAACATGGATGAAGTCAATTGAATTCTCCAAATTGCCCCATATAGAGTGTGTCTGTGTGAGTCAGTGTGTGCCCAGCGATGGATTGGCTTCCTGTCCTGGGTCTATCTGCCCAGCGCCCGAGACGTTCTCCCCTGGATGGGCATGGGGAACCCCACCGCGACCCTAATAGAGGATGAAGCGGGAGACAATGAATGAATGAAAATCACCCATTGATGAATGTGAAGTGCTCAGAGGTGTGTGTTATTGTCAATAATGTCACAACTGGACAAACGGCTCAGCCAATCAGATTCAAGGACTGGAAATACCCCTTTAATGGCGATGAAGTTGGAGCTGGATGTGATGGCTATATGTCGGCGTCCCTTCAGCCTGGTTGTGTGATTGGTAACCAGGTCACAGTGTATTAAGATCCTGTTTTCCGCAGGATTAAACACCCAATCAGGGGATTGTCCTGTTTTCTGCATTACGCATATGAATTAATAATCTGCCGTGCTTCTTCCGTACGTGATTATCTTAAAAGTTAATAGAAGGTTGGGAAAGAATGACCGTCACGCTAACTGCAGAAAGAGAAAAGTCTCGACCTCGGTGATGTAATGAGCTGAGTGTTCTGTCTGCACGCCGTCCTCAATAGAAAATAAAGACATGACGGATGAAAGGCGGCTCGAAGACGATGGACTCGGAACCATGATGATGAACTACCTGCTTTCCTATTAATGACTTTCTTCATTCTTTGGAATTATATAAAAGGCCTCACATAAAAGTTTCATGCTAAACAGTTCTCGGCTTCCCGGAAATGAGACTTTTCCCGCGAACATAAGAGACGTGATAATAGAAGATAGTGACTTGATAATAAATTAACGCCGAGAGCGCTGATGCCGTCTTCGTTTTGCTGTTTTATTTAGTTTTTTTCTTCCAAAATGAGAAAATCCAGAAATCCAGACGGACGTGTATGATAACCGGACATCCCATAATTACCTTCCGCCCGATTCTGGGTTTGCTCAAGTGGAACCATTCGTACGCTCTTCATCATTAAAAAAGGCCTCATGTTAGTACTTCCAGTAGATATACAGTAGCGGTCAAATGTTTGGCCACGCCTCCTTTCTGCTGTTCTGTAAAGCTGGACTTTGTAGTTCTCCAATTCCATTCTGTAGTCCATCTGTGTGTGTCCTACAGTACATACTGTGTACGTCCCCTTTACTCTGTTCTAATGCTCAGAACCCCAATAGTAGCACCACAGAGCAGGGGGTATTTGGTAGGGGCATTAGTCCTATCCCAGCAGTGTCACTGAGGTGGAGAAATGAAACTCCACTAACCCCCCCCCCCACCACATCAGTGTCACTGCAGAACTGACGATAAACAATCCACCACCCAAATGATACCTGTTCTGTGATGCTGCTGACCTCAAGAACAGAGAACCAACAGACGTGTGATGAGATGATTACAGATTTCGATTGTATGATTATAGGATTAGTATTCAATAATCTGTCCATCCATTATCATCCACTTTATCCTCTATTATTAGGGTCGCAGGGGGTTCCCCATGCTCATCCAGGGTAGAACGTTTTGGGGCGCTGGGCAGATACACCCAGGACCAACAGGGTTCGGGTTTGTTGTTGTTAGTTCTGTTGGTTCTCTGTTCTTGAGGTCAGCAGCATCACAGAACAGGTATCATTTGGGTGGTGGATTGTTTATTGTCAGTTCTGCAGTGACACTGATGTGGTGGGGGGGTTAGTGTAGTTTCATTTCTCCACCTCAGGGTGGAGACTCTGGCTCCTCCAGCAGTCAGAGTTCTAATGCACTCCACACTCACATGAACGCTGAGCTTCTGCAAGACTGAGCCTGTAACCTGCATCATTTCCTAAAACACTGCATCACAATCATTTATATAAATACAGAAACAGTCAAAAGTTTGGACACGCCCCCTTCTTGCATCATCATCCATTTCCTCCATTTACCATATAGATGGAGTTTGTAGTTTTATAATTGCAGACTGTAGTCCATCTGTGTTCTTTGTTGTTGTTAGTTCTGTTGGTTCTCTGTTCTTGAGGTCAGCAGCATCACAGAACAGGTATCATTTGGGTGGTGGATTGTTTATTGTCAGTTCTGCAGTGACACTGATGTGGTGGGGGGTTTAGTGTAGTTTCATTTCTCCACCTCAGTGACACTGCTGGGATAGGACTAATGCCCCCACCAAATACCCCCTGCTCTGTGGTGCTACTATTGGGGTTCTGAGCATTAGAACAGAGTAAAGGGGACGTACACAGTATGTACTGTAGGACACACACAGATGGACTACAGAATGGAATTGGAGAACTACAAAGTCCAGCTATATGATAAATGGAGAAAATAAATGGAGCCAGAAGGGGGCGTGGCCAAACCTATATTATATCGTCTACTGTTATAGAAATCAGATCCATCATACTTGGGTGGAAATTCTGCAGAAGTGCAAAGGAAATCATCATTATTTCCACATCATCACCCAAACCACTGAAAACATCCCCTCCATCGTCCTCCTTAATTGAGAACGTGTTCTGAGTATTTATATTGGATTATGAGATGCAGAACACAACATGAAAATCCCACTCTCCTCACACAAGCCCGACTGCAGTGTAAAAAACAGCGCTCTTGAACTTTAATATAATAATATAATGACATAATAATGGACCCCATGGTGAATAAAACTGTCTGCACAGCACTTACAGATCTCTGCTGTCAATGCAAATATCCGAGGTCCACGTGCATATCCAATATATACAATATACATCTTAAATATGTTATTACACACAGGCTAATATCTCCTTAACCCAATCATTGAGTTGATCTTTAAGAAAACATTATTCTACCATAAGGAGGCAGCACGGTGGCTTAGTGGTTAGCATGTTCTCTACAGCTCTAGGGATTCCCAGTTCCAATCCCAATCCTGGTGGAGTTTCCTCCAGGTTCTCCGGTTTCCTCCCACATTCCAAAAACATGGATCAAGTCAATTGAGTTCTCCAAATTGCCCCATATAGAGTGTGTGTGTGTGTGTGTGTGTGAGTGAGTGTGTGTCCAGTGGTAGATTGGCGTCCTGTCCTGGGTGTATCTGCCCAGCGCCCGAAACGTTCTCCCCTGGATGGGCTTGGGGGAGCCCCCCCCAACCCTAGAAAAGGATAAAGTGGAAGATAATGGATGGATGGAATTTAGTAAATTGGCAGCATGGTGGCTTAGTGTTAAGCATGTTCTCCTCTCAGCACTAGGGATTCCCGGTTCGAATCCCAATCTGGGTGGAGTTTCCATATCCTCCCCGTGTCCGTGTGGGTTTCCTCCAGGTTCTCCAGTTTCCTCCCACAGTCCAAAAACATGGACAAAACATATCAATTGAGTTCTCCAAATTGCCCCATATAGAGTGTGTGTGTGAGTGAGTGTGTGTCCAGTGATAGATTGGCCCCCTGTCCTGGGTGTATCTGCCCAGCGCCCGAAACGTTTTCCCCTGGATTGGCATGGGGAACCCCCCCCACGGTCCTAGTACAGCATCAACTCTCACCTGCACATTTTCTCGCAGATCCGTTGCTTCTCGTAGCGGCTGTGTGGAAGCTCTGAAGAGTTCATCCACCACTTTGATTCCGGTGGTCTTGGTGGACGTGTACTCCCTCGCTTTGCGGCCCTTCCTCACCGAAAGCCCTCTCTTGTGCGCTTTGCCGCCGCCGCGTCTGTTGGTGATGGCCACGTGAACGAACAGCGTGGTGTTGGGCAGGAACTCCCCCGTCAGCGACTGTAACGGTACGTGGCGGTACCCAGGCTGCAGGCACTCGAAGGGAATGGTGTACTGACCGATGAACTCGTCACCGATGTAGTCGTCATCGAGAACCACGAAGCGCAAAACCGCCAGTTCGGGGAGGTTGATCTGGAACTCGAAGCTCTCGTCGAAAATGGGATTGTCCCCGTTCTGCGAGACGGTCTTGGTGCGCTGCTCCGCGCAGTCGGCCGGGATCCCGTGGATCTCCACGTAGATGTACGGCTCCACCACGTCGCCCTTGGCCGCCGAGCCGCGGGGCTTTGGCAGGTTCTGCCCACTGATGACCTTGATGTGAAGGAGCTGGGCGGAAACGCCGGGCAACGAGTCGCGGGCGTTGGCACTGAAGTAGGACACCTCCTCACGCATTATGGCAGGTCGCAGAACATAGCCGCAGTTGCCGTTCTGACGGAACCAACCCAGGTTGAGGTCCATCATCAGACCTGGGGTCTGGTAATTCATGGCCACGATCTGGCAGCCGCACTTCCAGAAGTCCTGTGGGTTCATATTGCTGGCGTCGATACGCATGGGGGTCGGGTAGACCCGCGAGAGGAATCGCTTGTTGTAGCTCACAAAGTCCTCGGGGTACTCATTAGCAAAGCGGTTCGCGTCGACCTCATTGAAGGAACAGATCTCCCAGTACTTCTGCTCCCTCTTGGAGGACTCGAAATCCCGAAACTGGACCGATTTACAAAGACCGACCAGGTCCGACAACTCCTTGCACAACCTCAGGCGCTTGCACCCAAAACCGTTAAGATGCTCCTTCTCGTCCAAGCCGAGGGTCCGCCTGGACATCTCAAACCCCTCGTCCTCGTCGGTCACCTCCCCTTCCGAGTCGTGAGTGTCGGCTGGCAGGCACTTGCCTTTGAGGAGTATCTTGCCCTTCAGCTTTTCTGGCGAAGGTAGATAGTTTTCGTTCGGACTTGGGGCATCGGGGTGGAGCTTATCCCCGAGGATCTTCTTCATGTGCTGGGCGATGACCCTCTGCTGGGGGATGCTGCAGTGAGTCACGAGGCAGAGGATCAAAGGGTATTCCGAGCTTTCGAAGGCGTATTGGTTGATGACGTCTAGCACTTTGGAGAAGGCCAACTGAGAGGCAACCGAGCTGCCGGTGTAGACGACGGGCTCGCAATCGGGGCCGTCCCATACCACCACCTCGATACTGCGGCAGCCCATGCGCAGGGCCCGGACGTAGTTGCCGATGTCCGAGGAGCCCCAGTAATGGTCGTCCAGCAGGGAGGCGTTGTGGGAGGCGTTGATGTAGTAGTGCGACAGGGGCTGGCTCATGTCCTGACACACGCTTTTGTGCTGGGGGTCAAAGATATGGCATTCCGAGGACAGGAGGTAGTGCGTGAAGCCGTCGATGGACAGGTAGCCGTGATCGCGACCTTCCGCCGAGGGCTCGTACTTGCGGACGATTTCCCGGCACAGCTCCTCGGTCACCCCCTCCACCCCCTGCTCCACCTCCACAAACAACATCAGGTCCTTGGAATCCAGGTACTCCTTGTTGCTGGAGAACTGCACAAGGAGGAAAAAGATCTCGGACCGGGTGCAGAGTTCACAGTAGGCCTCCACGAACAAGTCCAAGTCGATGCCTTCGCCGTAGCGATCTTTGGCTTTCTGGAGTTCCTTGAACTTCAACTCGATCCGCGACTCCCGCATCCCCGGATTGAGGCCCTTGATGATCTGCGTGGCCCGGAACAGGTCGATGTGTCCGTAGCGTTCCACGTCAGCCAGCTCGAACACCGAGCCTATCCACGACGTCCGGACGCCGGGCTGCGTGGGTTCGGCCACGCCCACCGTGTGCCGACCATACGAGACCAGGTAGCGCAGGCCCATCACCCAGGTGCTGACCACCTCGGCCGTGCTGGCCACCAGGTCCAGGGACTCGTAGTTGTCGCCGTAGATGATGGAGAAGGCGCACTCGTCGGGGAACTGGTCGGACAGACCGTTGCTGCGCAGGACCGGGGTCTTCTTGCCTAAGCGCACCTCTTTAATGCTCTTGATCTCCAGCTTGGCCTTCTCCGAGTCCTTCTTGGAGGGCTCCCACTTGAGCCAGCGCAGATCGGGGTCCAGCAGGAAGTAGCGGTTGTACATGCGCGAGTTGGAGCGCACCTTCTTCATCTCGCAGCCTTCCAGCATGAAGGCCATGCACGCCGCCGTGCTGTTCATCTTGCGGTCGCTGGGCATCGAGCTGAACGAAACCGTCTTCTTCGTCACCTGACGCTGCTTCGAGTTAGTCTGCGGAGAACACACAGGAAAAAAAACATCAGGGGGAAACAAGATAAAACAGCCAGAGCCAGCCATCCATCCATTATCTTCAGCATTGTCCTCTATTAGGGTCACGGGGGGAGAGGGGTGGGCGGGGGAGAACGTTTCGGGCGCTGAGCAGATACACCCAGGACAGGGCGCCATCACACAAACACACTCTATATGGGGCAATTTGGAGAATTCAATTGACCTTGATCCATGTTTTTGGACTGTGGAAGGAAACCGGAGAACCCGGAGGAAACCCACGTGGACATGGGGAGAACATGGAAACTCCACCCAGAATGGGAATCGAACTGGGAATCCCTAGTGCTGAGAGGAGAACATGCTAAGCACTAAGCCAACATGTCGCCTCATCTTGTCATTTTCTGCTTAATCCTCTACTAGGGTTGCAGTGGGGTGGGGTAGGGGTTGTCCAAGCCTATCGAGGGGAGAACATTTCGGCGCTGGGCAGATACACCCAGGACGGGGCACCAATTTATCGCTGGACACACACTCACTCACAGACACACTCTATATGGGGCAATTTGGAGAATTCAATTGCCCTTGATCCATGTTTTTGGACTGTGGGAGGAAACTGGAGAACCCGGAGGAAACCCACGCGGACACGGGGAGAACATGGAAACTCCACCCAGATGGGGATTCGAACCCGGAATCTTTAGTGCTGAGAGGAGAACATGTATTATAAACAGAAATACAGATTAATATAAACATATTACCTGTGTCCTGTTACTCAGCAACCAGTGTTCACTTTAAAAATCTAGTTGAACACTGATCGCCACGTAACAGGATTACGGTTTTTGTCACAAATCCTGCCACCTAGTGGCCAAATTACAGAACGCTGTTTAAAAAAAACACCGGGACAATAATGTATTGTACATTACACATTGCTATAACAATGTGAAGTGCTCAGAGGTGTGTGTTACTGTGAAGGAATCAATCATGTGGCCTAACAACACAAAACAAATACACAACCTCTCGTACATTGTTGCTATAAGTAGGTTCTTCGCTTCGGATAACAGCATCAGCTAAATAACCAAATGAAAGATCATCCCCAGCAGAAGGTAAAAGGGTGAATACGGAGTCGATGCCTTTAAAGCGGAGGATGTTATCATCACGCATGGGCCGAGCGATGGGACCTCAGCGTGTGTGTTTAAAGCTCGTAACCTGCGATTTACTGCACTGAGACGGGGAGCTGCGACCGGACGAACCCGGAGCCAGATGTTCTCGCCTGCTATTAAACTGTCCATTTATTACTTTACAGCTTTGGCAGGAGGTGATGGGGTGTAAGGACAGGTGCATTAGTGAAGGCAGGTAACCAGTTAACCAGTGAGTGGTTAACAGGAGCATCACAGTTCTCTGATTAGGTCTGTATTAAGGTTAGAGGATCGAGTTTAAGAACGTCACTATTCAAATATCAGAGTGCTGTGTGTGTGTGTGTGTGTGTGTGTGTGTGTGTGTGTGTGTGTGTGTGAGCGAGAAAGGAAGTAACCGGAAATAAAATTATAGTAATAATCCATCCATTATCTTCCGCTTTATCCTCTATTAGGGTCGCGGGGGGGTTCCCCATGCCCATCCAGGGGAGAACGTCTCGGGTGCTAGGCAGATAGACCCAGGACAGGACACCAATCTATCACTGGACACACACTCACTCACACAGACACACTCTATATGGGGCAATTTGGAGGACTCAATTGACTTGATCCATGATTCGAACCTGGAACTACAAATTAATATAAACAGTGAGCCGATAATGGATCAGCTCTGAACCTGGATCCTATTACTCAGCAACCAATATACACTTTAAAAACTTATTACATTACAAAAGCCCATGTGCTGGGCAGATACACCCAGGACAGGATGCCAATCTATTGCTGGACACACTCACTCACACACACTCTATATGGGGCAATTTGAAGAATTCTATTGACCTTGATGCATGTTTTTGGACTGTGGGAGGAAACCGGAGAACCCGGAGGAAACCCACGCGGACACGGGGAGAACATGGAAACTCCACCCAGATGGGGATTCGAACCAGGAATCCCTAGCGCTGAGAGGAGAACATGCTAACCACTAAGCCACCGTGCCACCATGTCGCCCTTCATCACACACTGGTACCTCTAAACCGAGGCTGAGTGTGGTGGAGGGAACCTCCCTGCCTGGCGGGTGGTGGTGATGGCAGAGCGCCTCTCGAGGGCAGCTTTAAAGTGTCTCTGGGTGAGTTAGACTTCACTTTGAACGTGATCAGAAATGAAAGAGCGCTGAAAAAAAAACATTAAGACGTCTGCACCGTCCACACTGACCTTTACATCACAGATGATAATGGAAAACGTGTCCCCTGTGCGCATACACACACACACACACACACACACACACACACACACACACACA